>BSBK01012302.1:0-168425 GCA_027943335.1 Chamaecyparis obtusa
AGGGGCTCACAATCAATCCATGTGGCATATTGAAAATATTAATTTTTGCATCTTATTAAACATATTAAATATATAATCATAACATTATTCTTCACAATAATGTCGGGGACGTGTCCTAAGAGACCATAAAGGCACTTGCCTTCTGGTTTATGTTGGGGCCGCTCAATAATTGCACTGTTAACCAAGCGGAGGGAATGGCTCTTCTATGGGGGATTAAATTTGCAACCCAAATGAACATTAGATTGTTGGAAATTGAGGGGGATTCCAAAGTGGTTGTGGAGGCTATCAAAAGAGGATTTAATGTGGGATGGTGGGTTAGCTCCATTATGCTAGAGATTCGTGAGCTTCTCAACAATTTCCAATGCATGACTATTGGCCACACATACAAAGAGGGGAATTTGGTGGCTTCAATTCGATGGCATCTATTGGCCTAAAGAAAACCAAACTTAACAATCGGAGGGTGATCAACAAACTACCTAAGGTGACTCAGCAACTCATCAGAGGGGAAATGAATATTACCATTGATATTTAAAATGAGCCAAGCTATCATATTTATTACAAATCCTACCTTGATCACGTGCTAGCGTAATCTGGTGATTTTTGTGATTATGAAAAGGAAAAACCAAAACCCCCATAAAGAATCATAATTGCCTTTCTAGCGTGTGGAGAAATAGTTGTCCAAATCATTGGGCTTACTTGGCTAATAAGGACATTAAGTGCAGCCCTAGTGTTATTGCTAATAATGGCACCTGGAGATTTGTTAGATATTGCCGTATGGAGCCCGTCTCCCAAAAATTCAACCAAGGCCAACCTTTTGAGTATAACCATTTCTCGAAATGGCCAAACCAAAACAATTTGTTTTATACTATTTGTCAAGAAGCTTGGCCATTTGGTTTTTAGGATATTCTAGTGCAGGTGATGTAGAGTATAGACGTGGGAGGCAACACCATTCACATCAATCCGGACAAGATCAATGAGACCTTCACCTCCAACCCTTTGGTGACCCACTATTGCAGAGAGAGCGGTATCTGGGGTTTTATGGAGCACATGAAAGGTGGGCACAATGAGTGGATATCCAAACAATTCATCTAGTCCTAGAATAATAGGAATATCTCGGTTGGTGGCATCCAATTCTTGATCAATGAGGAGGTCATTGCTAAGGTGATAGGTCTCTTTATGGAAGGGAGAAAGTATAAAAAATCCAGTCAAATGCCTGACCCTACCAGTCTCAACCAGTTCTTCGGGGAGGGAGAGAATCCTATCAAGAAGTAAGGGGGTTTTAACTCGGAAGAACTGCTGGAGTTCTAGCCCAAGCTTTTTTCTCATTATGATGAAGTATTTCACCCTGGAAGGTAAGTTTATGGTGTTCTACTACTACCACTTGCCCTTTTTGAATCACATTAGAAATAAGGACTTAATTTCCATTCCCTTCTACCTCCTGCATTCCTTAGAAAGTAATATTTTGGATATTAAGGAGAACCCTGATAAATCAATCCCTATTCTCCATCAGGGCCTCCTTCTCTATATTTACCACTTCCACAAGGCTATCTTCCCTCTGCCCCAACCCCCCCCCCCCCCTCCCCACCCACCCCCCCCCTCGATTATCCAAGAATTAGCCCAAGAGGATTCCCCGTCCAAAACTGAAAACCCCACTCACTCCACCTCCCAATCCATCCAGGTTATCTAGGAGTCTGATCTTGTTCCTAAAGAGGGTAGAACCCACAAAAAATGTGTAAAAAATCCTTTCAATAGGAGGGAAGAGTAGGAGGAGTCTCATGTCTCTGAATATTTAGAGACCAAAGATCGGAAGGAGTCTGACAGTACTCCTAAGGCTGAACGTAAGCCCAAAAAATGGAGGATATTGGAGAGCCAGGTCAAGCTGGAGGTTGACTTAGGTGGCTTGGGTCACCGAAGGTCTAACAAAATTGTGAAGGAGCAGTGTAAAACTAGAATCTTGGAAGCAGTCTGTAGAGAGAAGTCTCTGTTTGAAAAAGATTCTCACTCCACTGAGTCCATGAAGGGCTCTTCTGATGATAATATGAGTCCAATTAGGACTAGTAACACTGCCCATCCCAACGCTCAGAAAACCATGGAGACTCCCTACCCTACCCCGCCTCTGACTTTACCCCACAATCACTAGAATAAGCCCCCTAGTACTAAGCACAAACCCAGGTTTCTGGCTGGAAAAGACAGGCTTAAAGGCACCCTCAAGCTGAGGTTTTTCTGATTTGGACAAAGAGATTGCTGACATCAAATAGGACTTGTAGGAACCGAAGCATCACTGTATGATGACTAACAAATTTGCGCTAAAGGTCATGCATGCTTCGGCTATGACCCTCTGCACTGTGTAGAAAAAAATAGCAGGCGATAGTCTAGAGGCATATGAGGACAATAAGGATCTCTTCCTATTCCTGCAAGAGGATTCGGCAAGGACCTTGATGTCCAAACATCTAGGTGGAAAGAACTAATTGCTGGTGCTCATGAGGTTTTTATTTTTGTTTGGGCATGGCCCTCAATTCTCTTGTTTTGATTCAGTTTTAAGGTTATTTTTCCTAGTCCTTGGTATAGCTCTGTGTGGCTTATAACTATTATTTTAATTGCTACTATTCGCTTCAGATACTCTGGTTTAATCTTTTTGAAAAGTACTATGGTGTTTGTTTTTTATAGAGGCAGAGATTAGAACTGATTTTTTTCTGTTGTTAAACTACTTTTAAAATGCTTATGACTAGTACCATTAATATGTTGTTAATGTGCCTCTAGTCCCTTTGTTCCTCTGGCCAGCACCTTGGTGCTACTTTTATCTATCAAAAACATTATTCTTCACAATTATTCCTAAACCTAAATTACATTTGATTTCTAAAATATCATACTAATTATTAACTATTTTTTCATTAATTGAAATTATTTATACTTTAGATTTATTTAACCTAGGTTGATTTATATGACGTCCTTACAACATCCCAACTCATGCATAGTGATATTTATTGTTAAATTACAATATAAAGGTATAGCACATTTTTCTTTAAAATTTAATCTTTGAAGTTAAATGTATTAGTGTTAAGCTAATTAATTCTTTAATCAATTCTTTTTTCTAATAACTTTAATATCTTAGGAGTTTGGAAGATTATTTAGCTTAAAAATAAGAGTCATTTTCCCTTGAGATCCTTTCTCTCCAAATACTTTCCTTTTTAGTTCAGTTGTATTTGATTCAAGGCTATCTACTTTCCTTTTTAAAACTTTATGCTTACTATTCAAGTATATCTCAAATATATTTCTAATGTCGGGCGGTGTGTTTTCTATAAAATTCAAACTCATGCTACACATTATTACTATCAAAGATTATTGTAGAAGAAGATTATTCATAACCCAAACACACAATTATGCATTGCGAAAATAAAATCCACCACAATTACAAAATATATTTGTCCTAAAAGAGACCAAAATTTTTCAGGAATACAATACTTTTGGTTTTCATTTCAAATCACAAAAACATATGCATTAATATATTTTGGGATAAAATGTATACATCATGGTCTTTGAAAATGACTTCACTACCCATTGGTATATCTGATAGATAGATTCAACCACCCTTAACATGATTTTGAGATCTGAGATCGCTCACTTTGAACTTCTTGATTGGAGAAATGTGTGCTAGAGAAAAGCATCCTTTTGCGAGATATTCATACTAGACCACAACAACTCTTTAAACACTTAGCTTTAACCCCCATTTTCATCCTTTTTCCTGTTTCCATCAATGTTTTCACTCCTTTGACAATATTGTCCCTCTTCACCACTTCTAAATCTTGATCAACCTCAATCATGGCCACTACCTCAAGTTTCAACGCAGGCAACATGGCATATTAGTGTTAATCTCCTTGCATTTGACATGTTAGTGGGGCCACATTTCACCATAAGCTATCCACTATTTAATTATAATGGAAATGCATTAAAAACCCTCTTGTTAATAGGTGCGACAATGTTAGCAGCTATGGGGCCCATCCATGGATTACAAGACCATGACTTTCCAATTATTGTTCAAATCGCTAGGTGTGATTCTTAGTATATATTTATTAATGTAGTGATATTAACATATTTGATATTTCATATGTATATTAAAAAATCTAATTTAAATATTTGATAATTTAAACTTTTAAATGTTTTTATTCTATGATTATATTTTTTGTCTTCAAGAATATGTTTAAAACTTATCTATTATTTAGAGAGTTATCTGTATAAAATTTCAAAATTTTATAATTCTTCATATATTTTTTGAAGTTGTTTAGTCTATATGACTATATCTTTCATCTTCAATAAGCTTTCTAAAAATAAGCTAAAATATTCTACTTTTAAATCCTTTAACTTATCCAAATTATTACAACAATGGTAGAAACTTAACACAAATGTGTCTCTTTTTTTAATATGGACTCATTTTAAAAACTTTTCTCACCCTTGTATAACACCCAACATGTTCTATTAAAAAAAAAAGACCATTTTTAAATAAATTTAAATGTATTTAGATTCAATATTAAATCAAATGACAAAATAACAACACCAACAACAACAACAACAACAACAACAACAACAACAACAACAACAACAACAACAACAACAACAACAACAACAGTAACAATAACAATAACAATAACAATAAAAAAAATAACAATGATAAAAATAATAAGGTTAGACAAGATGAAGAAGAAACACTCTAGTTGGAAACGCTATATTTTTATAGCTGAAATAGTTATCACCGCTTACTATATTTTGAAAAATCTATGCTAATTGTTCCACAATATCAATGATGGACTTTGTAGTAGAGATTATGATGATGTGACTATGAAAGATATATTTGATCCTATTATTCTAAAAATATAATCTTAAAAATAGTAATTAAATATACAACATACTTTCAAAACTATAACTTGATCACAAACCCACTAGCAAGCACCACTCTTAATCCAATACAAATATTCATATAAGGGTTACTAATCAAGTATGATAGTCATTAAGGTTACATTTCAACTATAGTAAGGATTAGCTCTCCTCGAAAATGATATCTCTTGGCAAATTCTATATAGAATTTTTTAATATAGGTATGCTAGTTTGAAGTATCCATTAACAAGTTATGCTTGATGGAAAATTACTTGTTGATTTATCCATAAAATCACATTAAAATATTATTAATTGCTTATTTTTAAAAATATTTTAAAGATGTGTGTGTGTGTGTGTGTGTGTGTGTGTGTGTGTGAGTGAGTGAGTGAGAGAGAGAGAGAGAGAGAGAGAGAGAGAGAGAGAGAGAGAGAGAGAGAGAGAGAGAGAGAGAGAGAGAGAGAGAGAGAGAGAGAGAGAGAGAGAGAGAGAGAGAGAGAGAGAGAGAGAGAGAGAGAGATTTACATGTGTGCTTTTTTTGGTGATGAAAATTAGTGTTTTTAGAAGAAAAAAATGTGACAAAATGACATTCACCCATTTAAAAGAAACAATTAAAATTTTTCCTTTTGAATCATGTGATTTTTACAAGAATACATCAAATTTATTGTAGCTTGTAGATAATAGATGAAATGTTAGAACTTTTATTATTATACATGTTTAATATTTTGTGGATAAGCCCTCTTTACACAAGGTTGCCTTATTTCTCTCACCTCTCTTTGCCAATATTTTATTTGCCACCATATGTTTGGCCCAACATCATTGCACACTTGCTCAAGATAACGCTTCTCCTATAAAAAATGGTCTAACTTGAAACCATGTACCAATTGTTTCTTTTTAGAAAATTTAGTACCACCATGGATTTTTTATTGTCCATTGTCATCCATTCATCACCCTTTTCCATTAACAATAAAATATTAAAAGGTTACCTAATGTTAGACCACACCATTATAAGCGATATCTTATTTTATGGTCTAAGCATTGACACTAATAAGAAGTATTAGGATAATTGGTGCATATTGTTTTTAACATAATGTGACATGAATTCAATTAAAACTCTAAAAATTCTTTGAAATCTATTGCAAGGTCTTATAGTATATGGTAAAATAGAATCTATCAAGATTGTGGCATATGGAATTGCTTTCAACTAGATTATTTGTTTCTAAGAGTGACCACTAATGAATTGACTATATTAAGACATATATCTAAATACAAGGAATTTGAGAGAGGATTGCTCATTATGTGTATACTCTTTGCTACAATAAGAAAAAATAATTATGAGTATTTCAATTTTATACTATACTAAGATTAAGCTAAGGCCGTATATAAGTTAGAATCTCCAATCTACATGAATCCTCGTTCAAAACTTAAAAATAAAATAAAAGTTAATTTTTAAAAAAATTTCTACAATAATAAATTCATCATTTTGCATGATAAATTGAAAACTAAAATAAACTTATTAAATCGTATAAATATCTTTATATATTTAAATTTCATTCATCACTATTTTTTTAATGTAGATATCTTTGTAAACATATAATAATTTAAAAAAAATAT
The DNA here is from genome assembly GCA_027943335.1 of Chamaecyparis obtusa. Lineage (NCBI taxonomy): Eukaryota > Viridiplantae > Streptophyta > Pinopsida > Cupressales > Cupressaceae > Chamaecyparis > Chamaecyparis obtusa. Next base: position 6,481 of record BSBK01012302.1, read on the forward strand.
AGAACATGTAAACTAAATTAACTTTGGTACGAAAATAATATGGCTCACTATCAACAATAAAGACTATCTTCTACACTATTCTATCTAATAATAACATGAGCTGTCGTTACTGCTATCAGCATCCCTTTGGTCTGCTTGGTTATCCATGAGCACAGAGCATTGAATCTGCGGAATTTGTGGCTGAATCTTCCCTTCCAGCATTAGCACCACTTTCCGCATGCTTGGCCTCATTTCCTCATCCTTTTCAATACATAACAATCCTACAATACTTACTCTTCTCACCTCTTCAATGTCTCTCTCCTCTGCAATACTCTCCTCCACAATATTAATAGTGTTGCCTTTGTAAATTTGTGTTGCAGCCCAAGATGGAAAGTAATACTGACTAGAATCTTGCACACCTAAATCAAGATTCCTTCGGCCTGAAATGATTTCAAAGAGAGTCATACCAAAACTGTAGACATCAACCTTGGGAGTGATGGGAAGACCACAGATCCACTCTGGAGCCAAATACCCTCTTGTTCCTCTTGTAGTGGTTAGGACGTGGCTGAATTCTCTACCCACAAGCTTTGCCAACCCGAAATCGGCCAACTTGGGGGAAAAATTATTGTCTAGAAGAATATTTTCAGGCTTAACATCGCAGTGAATGATGCAATCTCTGCATTCTTCATGGAGATAAAGTAATCCTCTTGCAGTGCCTAACGCGATCTCAAATCGGGTCTTCCAGTCGAGTACCTTCTGTTTACCTTTGGGTTTACTTGAGAAGAGTAACGAATTCAGAGAGCCGTTAGGCATGAAATCATAAATCAGAAACCTTCTTGATCCTTCTGCACAAAATCCTCGAAGCCTTACCAAATTGACATGTTGTATGTTTCCAAGAGAATTGATTTCTGCTCGGAATTGCTTCTCATCTTGTCTTTGTACACCCTCCATCTTCTTTACGGCCACAAGTGTACCGTCTATTAGGCGTCCTTTGTACACTGTGCCGAATCCTCCGCTCCCCAGCTTTGACCTGAAATTCCTAGTTGCAATCTTCAACTCCATGTAGCCAAACATTCTAAGAAAAGAATGCGAAGAATCTGCAAGCCTCTCAATCGATCGCAGCCACTGCCTCTGACGATGCCTCCGCCACATTAAAATTGAGAAGATACCCAAAGCAATGGTAACAGCACCAACAATACCAACCACAATACTTGTAGTTTTGCGTTTGGATGAGTATTTTGGATCAAACTTTGGAAATGAAGAAGCAGCTACTCGAATAGAAATGTTTGAATTGCTTTTTGGTGGAAGAGAGTTACGCATGTTCAACAAATCTCCTAACCATAGTTGGCAGGGCCGTGAAGGTGGATTGAAAGCAAACGCAGTGCACGAGCAGTTAAGGAGGCAGGCTTTCTGGCATTCTTTCTTTGTGGTTGCAGGGTATGACCAACCGGATTCATCAGGCAATGTGAGGCTCAGCTCCAGGAAGCCGTCCGTGCTGCCATTTTTGGCATCGCAGTTCAACGGGCTCTGGCGAACACAGCCACTCGACCACGATTCTCCCGGATCCCAGGCGCGAGTGTCTGCTGGGGTGAAGCCTTCCACGCAGCTGCAGAACTGAAGATTGTTGGAATTGCAGGTTCCATAAGCGCCGCACAAACCATATACGGAACATTGATCTCTTGGTTGAGACCAGAACATGCTCCATCTACCATTATCGAGCAGAATATATAACTGCATTCCTCCAGACTTTGCTAAGATGTATCGTGTTCTATTCATGAATGTAAATGTGAAATACAAACCAGATTTAGTATCTTCAACGCTGATATTGTAGAATGCTTTGTTTGCCATTTCTGGAATTTGACTGAAATCATTGCCGTCCCAAGTTCCGCTTGTCCAATACTCTACAGAATTGTTCCATTTTAGCATTAATTGTTTGGCCCCAGATGGATCCACCTGAAAGGAGAAGAACCCAGGAGCGGGATCCAATAAGCTTTTCCAAGAGACTAGCTTTCGCTGTCCACCGAACCTCATCCCTGGCAGCCAGGTGTCCACAGGATAGTCGAAACTCTGCCAAACAGTTTCAGATTTGTTGTCATCACTGAGCAATACAAAATTACCAGAATCTAATAACACAGCCTGAGAAGGCTTCTTGGTCACATTGGCAGACCAAAGAGATGCACCCGTTGCGTCAAACAGTCCCAGATCACCTCCTTTTGAGAGCTTCAAAAAGCCGGACCTGTTTCTGGCGGGAGTCTCCCTGTTAGCCACCCAAACGAACGTCTTCTCTGTTAAATTGGCATACCAGATGCCGATATACCAGTTATTAGTTCCATATGGGCTGAAGAACCCCATTTCAAATATGCCGTTCTTTGAAATTATTTTGTCATTTCCAGTAATCGAGGTGCCCAAGGAAAGAGCATCCCCACCCTCGACTGCAGCACCAAAACTCTTTAGTTGAAAACCCACTGTGAAAACAAAAAGCAGGCTTAAACAAAACATTTCCCTGATTTCCCTCAGCCGAAGTGTTACGTTTGAACGAACCTCCATCTAAACTTAAAATACAAGGAAGGTGCAAATTCACACTAAAGAGGTTGGAGTGCGAATTTGAATATGATTCCCATTCACAAAACTAAGTTGACCGTTAACTGTAGCGTTTTTCCAAGCCCGTGGAAATTTGGTTGCGTGTGAAGGAGTCCGAGTCCAGTCGTGTGCAAAAGAAAAAGTCTTTTGCAAGAGGAATCGATGTATGAAGACTTTTGGCTATAATTCGCAATCGCATCCCTTTCATCCGAATATAACATATATCTACAACTTGCAACATGGCTTAAATATTTAAAAATGAAACTTCCTTTAATTATTAAATAGATTATATAGTTTTGAGATTCTTTTGTATGAATTTTCTTTTATAAAATTTATAACTTTAAAAATAAGATATTTTTTATTATTTAAAAGGTAATTGTAGATGAACTTTGCAAAGCTCTTTACAAAATGTACTATTGACCAAATTTCAAAAACCATAAAACACAACTGATTTTTGTGAATTTTTTAGCATCTATTCTTCATGATCTACATATTTTTTGTCTTTAGTGCGTTATGTAAGGAGCTTAGCCCGTGCCATTGTAAATGGATAAGTATCATGAAAAAAATATTTGATGATTAAATTTATATTCTAAATTGTATGTTAATCAATTAGTAAAAGTGAATATGTTGTGAAGGAAAATAACCATTCTTTAACATTGATTTAGATTAATGAAATAAAATACATGAATATTGACATAAATTAATTTAAATTAATTAATATGACTATTTAATATTGATAATTATATAATTAATAATATTTTGAAAAATGAATGCGATGAGTTAGAGTATTTAAATTTGAAAATGGTAATAAAAAAGTTGACTCTAATGTTACATTAAAATATGTTGATTTTCTTTAAAAAATAAATATTCTAGATATGCCATTACTCTTCATGAGAAAAAAAAAAGACTTAAGAAAAGAAATCATTTTTTTTACTATCGCTAAAATGTTAGGCCAAGTCTTCATGCACAACTACCTAGCGTGTTTTGGCTATCAACTAATACTTAACTTATTAAAACATTATTTGTAGAATTGATGGGCCAATGAATACTTAATTTTCATATTTATTTTAAATAAATCATGTTAAATTTGCATTAATAGTCTTAATAACAATTTGTGTAGTTAGCTCACATGGGTATCATAGTTGACATGAGCCATAGATTTTCTTCCCATGGGTCATGGGTTCAACTCCAAGGCTTAGATCTCGCCCAATGCATCTAACAAGCGGACTACTTGGTACATCCCTAGGGACTAGTCTTGCCTTAGTTTGCCCCAAAAATGGACATTTGGCTAGGCTATGGGGATACCTTGTGGCAAAATATAAAAATAAAAAGATTGTACAATTAAAATTTGAAAAAAAATTGGAGGCATATGCTAAAAAAAGAGTCAAAACTTGTGAAGCCACAACATTTTTAACAATACGAAGTTGCTAGTTATTCCTAGCCCTCCTTTTTCCCATAGACTACTTTAGATTTTTAAACAATAGTTTTTCATTAAAATAGGAAAATATTTCAAATTGTCCTTTTTTCCATAAATAGAAATTTTCATAATGCTCTAGCTACTCTAATTTAGACAAAAAATACTCTAATTCAAGAAAGAAATACATGTAAGAAATCAAATTAGAACATTGAGATAGTGTTGGAATGAACTTCCCTCAAAATTTGAAAATAGAAACTTTCGCGTAAGAAAAAAAGAAGCTATTAATTTTAGAGAGGCAATCATGAAAAACTCATAGTTTCCAAACATGTAAGGTGTGAATTCATAGCAAGAGCGTGGAGTCCATCTACGCATCTATATAATAATTTTAGCATAAAGTTTATGCTACTTTAGGAAATTCTTTTAAATTAGTGGTCATAAAAACTATAAATTTAATATGTTTCAGTTTTAAATTAAATCACATCCTTTCACTTGAATGGTGATAGAAATAATCATTTTCTAGTTAAAAAAAATGTATTCTATTGTACATGGAAAGATTCAATAATAGCGAATCCAATATCTAAAGTCCATATGTGATAGATTGATTTGGAATAAGATGTGAAACATGAAAAAATAAAATATTCTTAATAATATTCACAAGGCCAAAGCTGCTTATGGAGTACAAGAGAAGCACATAATCCCCCAACGCCAAAATCTTTTAAAATTTATAATTTTATCTCAAGATTAGATCATTGGTAGTGAATTTTGTTGATTAAATCTATAGTTTAGTTTATCCTTGCCTCTTCAAACAAGGCGCTTAGATTATCAATTTTCAAGGTTTCGTTATATAGTCAATACATGTGTCATTTTACATTGAGCACTTTGTAATAAAGTGTCATTCTTTCTCTAACATTCCCTTGTAAAACTAACAATTTTTTTGAACTCCTCTTTAAACACCATCCATATGTAAATTTCACATATATAAGATGATTAGAGATAGTCATTAATTGAGCTACAATATTTTTACTTTCCACTTAATTCAGTCTTACATAGGATTTTTTGTCATGATCCATTTATTTGATATAACTTAATATTTTTTCAACCTATTCATTTTGTACATATTCCTGAATATTTTCTCTTGTATATTTGTTTCTTTCCTCATTAATGGTTTTGTTGGACTAATTTTATAATCACCTTAGTAATTAATTAGTCAATCATAAATGATTTTGGCCCAATATTTTTCATGTAGGCTTAAGTTCACTTAGGCTATATTGACATTTTTGCATTTATTAGTAATTAGATACTATTATAATGTTTAGTGCATTTTTATTTTTGGCTTGAGGTAGTTGGGTGATGGTTGTTCCCATACCTCCCTCTACACCCTATTATTTGTTCAAGTTCTTGTGCAATATACATCATTGTGCATTCATATCCAAGGCATGTGCACTAAGATTGGTGACAAAAAGTATGCCAATATCTTCTTGGTCACCAAAAATTCATGTCACACACTATATAAGGTGCACACCATTTATGGAGCATGCAATATAAGGCGCACACCACATATGGTGTGCACATGTATAAGGCACACACATTTTATGGCATGTTCCATATGTAAAACACCCAAAAAAAAATGCTCAAAGTTGATGCATATTTCTTCCTACACCCTCATTTTGTGTTTTGCATAGACTACTACAAATGGTGCACAACAAAGAAGAAGATTGTTTTTTCTCTTGAATATGTTAGTGATAGAATATGGATGAAGTGACTGAGAGGGGGGGGGGGTGAATCAGTCAACCATAAAAACTTTGACAATTAATTCTTTGTAGATCCCTTAGGATATCCTAACACTGTTATTTGTTTTGGCACTCGGTAAATAGATTGCAGTAACTTTGAAGATGCAGAAAGTATTGGCAATAATATTTTTAGATATTTATCAGTGCATGTAAATGATTGAGAAAGCAATTAAGAACACAAGAGACACAAGTTTTAACGTGGAAACCCAATATGGGAAAAACCACCAATGTATCTAGATACTGATTTTCACTTTTCTGAAGTGATGCCCGGTTAGAAGCCAACCCGGTAAAAGGTTACAAAACACACTGTTAGGTGTGACCTTGTTAGAGGATTTAAAACACCCTGCTAGGAGTGGCCTGGTAAGAGGTCTTGAAAACAATTCAATGGAATTGTCACCTTGTTAGAGGATTTATATTTTGGCTGTTAAACCAACTCGGTTAAGAGATTTAGAATTCACTGTTACAATGATAAGAAGGTAACAATGAAAAAGTGACCTGTATAATAATGCAACTGTCTTGCTGATTACAGATCTCTGTTCTGCATAAGTCTGATCCTCTCTGATCGAATAAATCCCTGTTGCTCATCAAGGATATCTGAACATTCTTCACAAACTCGCATATATCTTTCCTTTTCTTCTTCTATAAATCTTCTCCTATATATCCCCCTTGCTTTTCACATTTGACCTATTATATATATGATTTTGGATTAGTCAAATCCTCATTTATTAGAATAACAGTCGGCTGAATTAAGTAAACTCTATTTGCAAAAATCCTTCAAAGGCCGACAGTGCTCGGTGACCATATCTTTTATAATTTTCCAGAGACCGAGGGAACTCGGTAAACACCAACAATCCTTCTCCTTTGATAACCGACTGAACTCAGTAAATACTAACTTTCTTCAATGACCGACTGAACTCGGTAAGCACTAAACTTTCTTCGATGACCAACTGAACTCGGTAAACACTAGACTTTCTTCGGCAACCGAGTGAACTCGGTAAACACTAGACTTTCTTCGGCAACCGAGTGAACTCGGTAAACACTAATATCCCTGACAGGCAGACCGACTGAGCTCGGTATAAGCAGATTGTTGTGGATTATGACATAGTGTGACATCAAAGACAATACATAATTGAGTAGCAATTTCCTTCAGACAATTGTTTCCAACAATCTCCCTCTTTGGCATTGATGGCAACACAATATGTCATAACACAAGAAATTTGAAAGAGTTAGCTCGGTTTAGATTCAAATCTCCCTCTGTCAGTAAACTTCCTGTATCCTGAAAATTCTTTCTTCTGAAAATTCTTTCTTCTGACTATAAATTTCTTGAAAGCAATAGTAAAGACATAGAAAACACTCCCTCTTTGACAACATATGCCAAAGATAATTCACATATTACCGGTGAAAATTAATGTACCTCAAGTACTGATTCATATGCAATGATTCCTTTAATATGCTGCATCAACAAGTTGATTTTCAATCATGTTCTGGTTGATGCATCACTAAAACTGTATTTAGTGAGCCTCGGATAGGGGAATGACCCCTAACTTACCTCTTAGATACATAAATGCATCCTTAGGTAATGGTTTGGTAAAAATATCTGCAATCTGTTCTTTTGTATGAATATATTCTAATCTGATTTCCTTGTCCTGCACCAATTCTCTGACAAAGTGATATTTAATGGCAATGTGCTTGGTTTTGGAATGCATCACTGGATTCTTAGAAATGTTTATTGCACTGGTATTGTCACAAAATATAACAACTGGTTCTTTGATTTCGACCTTCATACCTTCTAATAGTTGTTTAAACCAGACAATATTTGAACAGTTTACTGCAGCAGCAACATATTCTGCTTCGGCTGTGGATTGAGATGTGCAATTCTGCTTTTTACTAGTCCAGGATACCAATCTTTTTCCAAGAAAAAATGCTCCACCACTTGTGCTTTTTCTGTCATCAATGTTTCCTGCCCAATCAGCATCAGTAAACACTTTCAAGTCTAGATTGCCTCCAAATTTATACCACAAACCATATTCTTCAGTTCCTCTTAAGTATCTTAAGATTCTTTTGATTGCCATCATGTGATTTTCCTTAGGTTTAGCTGAGAATCTAGCTACTATACCGACTGCTAAGGCAATATCAGGTCTAGTATGTACTACATACTGGAATTTTCCAATCATAGATCGGTATAGGGTCTGATCAACTTCTTTTGAATCATCATTTTTGGTAAGTTTCAGTCCAGTACACATGGGTGTACCAACTGGTTTTGAATCTTCCATTCCAAACTTCTTAAGTATCTCCTTAATGTATTTTGATTGAGTAATGTATATACCATTTTTGCTTTGCTGAATTTGAAGACCAACAAAGAATTTTATTAAACCAAACATAGACATTTCAAATTCTCTGTTCATTTGTTCTGAAAATTCTTTGCACTGATCCTCATTCCCTGTAAATATAGTATCATCCACAAATATTTCTGCCAGTACAATTTTGTCATTCGGTCCTTCTTTGATATACAGATTGCTGTTATCATTAGATCTTTTGAAATTAATCTGGATTAAATAGTTATGGAGTCTTTCATACCATGCTCTAGGAGCTTGTTTTAAGCCATATAATGCTTTGTGTAATCTGCAGACCATGTCCCTTTTGTCTGGATCAACAAAACCTTCAGGTTGTTCAATGTAGACTTCTTCATCAAGAATTCCATTGAGAAATGCAGATTTTATGTCCATCTGATATACCTTAAATCCTTTGTGTGCTGCATAAGCAAGTAGAGTTCTTACACCTTCTAATCTTGCAACAGGAGCAAAGGTTTCTCCATAATCTATACCTTCTTCTTGAGAGTAACCTTTACATACTAGTCTAGCCTTGTTTCTAGATACTTGACCATCTTCATTCAGTTTATTTCTAAATACCCATTTTGTTCCAATTACATTCTTATCTTTAGGTCTAGGTACAAGAGTCCAAGTTTTGTTCTTTTGTATTTGTTCTAATTCTTCATTCATTGCTTCAATCCAACTTTCATTCTCTAATGCATCTTTGATATTTCTAGGTTCAAAATCAGTAAGTAGACATGTACCTTTTAGCTTGCTTCTTGTCATAGTACCATCTGATTTGTTTCCAATGATTTGATCTGGTGTATGATGTCTTCTGACATATTTGGCTAGTATAGGTTCCTTGCCTTTTGAATGATTCATGCTGTTGTCTTCTAGGATCTCTTCTTCAGGTTGCTCGGACTCGGTAGATATTTGCTCGGTAACTTCAGGCTGAGACTCGGTCTGAATTTCTTCCTGTGACTTGGTTTGAACTTCTTCCTGTGACTCGGTCTGTGACTCGGTAACTGTGCTTGGCTCGGTAGATATAGCTTCCTTATTGATAGTTGTGTCTGTCAATGTTTCAGGTTCAATGTAAACGAATCTTCTGTAGTTCTCAGGTTCCCTTTTGCTTTCTTCCTCAGTCTTTTCTGCAAACTCATCAAATTTCACATGTATACTTTCTATGACTTTGTGAGTAGATAAGTTTAGACATTTGTATGCCTTGCTTTTGCTAGAATATCCTAGGAATATTCCTTCATCACTCTTCACATCAAATTTATTTCTTCTGGATTCCTTTAAGATATAACACTTGCTACCAAATATTTTCATGTAACTTACATTAGGTTTATAGCCATACCATAATTCATAGGGAGTTTTGAATGTGTCTTTCTTCAGTTGTACTCGGTTCAGGGTATGAACTGCAGTGCTGATAGCTTCCTTCCAGTATTTTATAGCAATGTTCTTTTCTATCATTAGAGTCCTTGCACAATCCATAATAGATCTGTTTCTTCTTTCTGCTATTCCATTCTGCTCAGGAGTTCTAGGAGCTGATACCTGTCTTTTGATTCCTCTTTCAATGCAGAAGTTGTTAAAATCATGGGAGATGAATTCACCACCTCTGTCTGATCTTAAGCATTTCAATCTTTTCCCTGTTTCTTTTTCTACTCTTGCTAAGTACCATTTGAATTTTTCCAATGCCTCTGATTTTTCTCTTAAATACATAACAGTCATCATTCTAGAATAGTCATCAACGAAAAGAATAAAGAATTTATCTCCAGTATAGCTTTGTATTCCAATAGGTCCACACAAATCAGTATGCACAATTTCCAAAATTTCTTTAGACTGATAGTTCTTACTTTTGAAACTAGTTTTACTCATTTTGCCAATCTGACAATTCTTACATAGACCAGTGTCAGGTTTCTTCAAGGTAGGAATGCCTCTAACCTTCTTGAATTTGCTTATCTTTATCATGTTATCAAAATTTACATGACATAACCTTTTGTGCCATAGCCAACTTTCTTCTATTTGAGCAATAAGGCATGAATATTCATTGAGATCAAGATAAAATAAGTTACCTTTTGTTTGTTTGCCTGATCCAATGAGTTTTCCTTTTCCATCCAGCAGTCTTGCTTGACCATTCATGAATTCAACCTTGAAACCAGTGTTGATTAGCTGTGCTACACTTAGAAGATTATGTTTTAGTCCTTCAACCCAGTAAGCATTATCACATATGAGTTCTTTGGTTAATGAGATTCTTCCTTTTCCTTTTATACAACAAGGTTCATTGTTTCCAAATCTTACATTACCATTGTCACAGTCTTCTAGATATTCAAATTTTGTCTTATCGCCAGTCATGTGGTGTGAACATCCGCTGTCTATTATCCATATATCATCTTTGCTTATATGAGAAATAAGTGCTATCTTATCTTCATCATCATCAGATTCATCTTTTATAGCAATAAAGATAATTTCTTCTTCACTATCATCAGAATTTTTAGCCATAAAACATGATTTCTTACCTTTATCCTTGTATGATTTGAAATTCTTTTTGCCATAGTACTTGTGACTTCTCTTTTCTTCCTTGACTTGCTTGTTTGGGCACCTAGCTGCAATATGTCCAATTTCTTCACATGAAAAACAGATTAAAGGAGTTTTACCTTTATACTTACCTTTCCCTCTAGAGTACTTCTTTGCAAGTAATGCTTCTACAATTTCAAGATCACTATCAGAACTTTCTTCTGATTCTTCTTCACTTTCTGTCTGAACTTCTTTAATTTTCTTGTTCTTCTTTAGTGAAACTTTGGCCTCAAATGCCGATTCAATGTTTTTGGAACTAGGAACATAGTTGTCATAGTTGTCTAGTTCAAAAGCTGTCAATCTTCCAACTAAAGCATCCAAAGTTATACTGTGGTTTGCTTCACATCTTCTTTCTTGAATAGCTGATACTCTTATTGCATAGATAGGGAGTAGTGTTCTGAGTACCTTACTTATAACCGTCTCATCTGAGATTGTTCCTCTAGAAGCTCTGATTGCACTTACACTTGCTTTGATTCTTTCAACATATTTTGCAATGTTTTCATCTTCCTTCATATTCATCTTGTCAAACTGTCCTCTTAGGCTTTCTGCTTTTGCTCTCTTAACATTTGCATCACCACCATATATCTTCTTCAGTGCCACCCACATTTCATATGCAGTAGTGCAGTCTTTAATATCATCAAATTCTTCATAGCTGAGAGCAGATGCAATGTCTATCATCATGGTGTTGTGAGTCTTTTTATCTGCAATGTCTTCAACAGTTAGTGCGCCATTAGGAATTGTGTATTCTTCATCAATGTATTTGCATCCTGAATCACCAATGGAAGCCAGATGAAGTCGCATGAGACCTTGCCATGCTGAAAAGTTTTCTCTGTTAAGCTTTGGAATTTCCCTCTTGTAAGACATCCTGATCTTTAGCTTAGGTCTTTGAAACCCTTCCTGCAAGCACCAAAAGCTCTGATACCAATTGATAGAATATGGATGAAGTGACTGAGAGGGGGGGGGGGTGAATCAGTCAACCATAAAAACTTTGACAATTAATTCTTTGTAGATCCCTTAGGATATCCTAACACTGTTATTTGTTTTGGCACTCGGTAAATAGATTGCAGTAACTTTGAAGATGCAGAAAGTATTGGCAATAATATTTTTAGATATTTATCAGTGCATGTAAATGATTGAGAAAGCAATTAAGAACACAAGAGACACAAGTTTTAACGTGGAAACCCAATATGGGAAAAACCACCAATGTATCTAGATACTGATTTTCACTTTTCTGAAGTGATGCCCGGTTAGAAGCCAACCCGGTAAAAGGTTACAAAACACACTGTTAGGTGTGACCTTGTTAGAGGATTTAAAACACCCTGCTAGGAGTGGCCTGGTAAGAGGTCTTGAAAACAATTCAATGGAATTGTCACCTTGTTAGAGGATTTATATTTTGGCTGTTAAACCAACTCGGTTAAGAGATTTAGAATTCACTGTTACAATGATAAGAAGGTAACAATGAAAAAGTGACCTGTATAATAATGCAATTGTCTTGCTGATTACAGATCTCTGTTCTGCATAAGTCTGATCCTCTCTGATCGAATAAATCCCTGTTGCTCATCAAGGATATCTGAACATTCTTCACAAACTCGCATATATCTTTCCTTTTCTTCTTCTATAAATCTTCTCCTATATATCCCCCTTGCTTTTCACATTTGACCTATTATATATATGATTTTGGATTAGTCAAATCCTCATTTATTAGAATAACAGTCGGCTGAATTAAGTAAACTCTATTTGCAAAAATCCTTCAAAGGCCGACAGTGCTCGGTGACCATATCTTTTATAATTTTCCAGAGACCGAGGGAACTCGGTAAACACCAACAATCCTTCTCCTTTGATAACCGACTGAACTCAGTAAATACTAACTTTCTTCGATGACCGACTGAACTCGGTAAGCACTAAACTTTCTTCGATGACCGACTGAACTCGGTAAACACTAGACTTTCTTCGGCAACCGAGTGAACTCGGTAAACACTAGACTTTCTTCGGCAACCGAGTGAACTCGGTAAACACTAATATCCCTGACAGGCAGACCGACTGAGCTCGGTATAAGCAGATTGCTGTGGATTATGACATAGTGTGACATCAAAGACAATACATAATTGAGTAGCAATTTCCTTCAGACAATTGTTTCCAACAATCTCCCTCTTTGGCATTGATGGCAACACAATATGTCATAACACAAGAAATTTGAAAGAGTTAGCTCGGTTTAGATTCAAATCTCCCTCTGTCAGTAAACTTCCTGTATCCTGAAAATTCTTTCTTCTGAAAATTCTTTCTTCTGACTATAAATTTCTTGAAAGCAATAGTAAAGACATAGAAAACACTCCCTCTTTGACAACATATGCCAAAGATAATTCACATATTACCGGTGAAAATTAATGTACCTCAAGTACTGATTCATATGCAATGATTCCTTTAATATGCTGCATCAACAAGTTGATTTTCAATCATGTTCTGGTTGATGCATCACTAAAACTGTATTTAGTGAGCCTCGGATAGGGGAATGACCCCTAACTTACCTCTTAGATACATAAATGCATCCTTAGGTAATGGTTTGGTAAAAATATCTGCAATCTGTTCTTTTGTATGAATATATTCTAATCTGATTTCCTTGTCCTGCACCAATTCTCTGACAAAGTGATATTTAATGGCAATGTGCTTGGTTTTGGAATGCATCACTGGATTCTTAGAAATGTTTATTGCACTGGTATTGTCACAAAATATAACAACTGGTTCTTTGATTTCGACCTTCATACCTTCTAATAGTTGTTTAAACCAGACAATATTTGAACAGTTTACTGCAGCAGCAACATATTCTGCTTCGGCTGTGGATTGAGATGTGCAATTCTGCTTTTTACTAGTCCAGGATACCAATCTTTTTCCAAGAAAAAATGCTCCACCACTTGTGCTTTTTCTGTCATCAATGTTTCCTGCCCAATCAGCATCAGTAAACACTTTCAAGTCTAGATTGCCTCCAAATTTATACCACAAACCATATTCTTCAGTTCCTCTTAAGTATCTTAAGATTCTTTTGATTGCCATCATGTGATTTTCCTTAGGTTTAGCTGAGAATCTAGCTACTATACCGACTGCTAAGGCAATATCAGGTCTAGTATGTACTACATACTGGAATTTTCCAATCATAGATCGGTATAGGGTCTGATCAACTTCTTTTGAATCATCATTTTTGGTAAGTTTCAGTCCAGTACACATGGGTGTACCAACTGGTTTTGAATCTTCCATTCCAAACTTCTTAAGTATCTCCTTAATGTATTTTGATTGAGTAATGTATATACCATTTTTGCTTTGCTGAATTTGAAGACCAACAAAGAATTTTATTAAACCAAACATAGACATTTCAAATTCTCTGTTCATTTGTTCTGAAAATTCTTTGCACTGATCCTCATTCCCTGTAAATATAGTATCATCCACAAATATTTCTGCCAGTACAATTTTGTCATTCGGTCCTTCTTTGATATACAGATTGCTGTTATCATTAGCTCTTTTGAAATTAATCTGGATTAAATAGTTATGGAGTCTTTCATACCATGCTCTAGGAGCTTGTTTTAAGCCATATAATGCTTTGTGTAATCTGCAGACCATGTCCCTTTTGTCTGGATCAACAAAACCTTCAGGTTGTTCAATGTAGACTTCTTCATCAAGAATTCCATTGAGAAATGCAGATTTTATGTCCATCTGATATACCTTAAATCCTTTGTGTGCTGCATAAGCAAGTAGAGTTCTTACACCTTCTAATCTTGCAACAGGAGCAAAGGTTTCTCCATAATCTATACCTTCTTCTTGAGAGTAACCTTTACATACTAGTCTAGCCTTGTTTCTAGATACTTGACCATCTTCATTCAGTTTATTTCTAAATACCCATTTTGTTCCAATTACATTCTTATCTTTAGGTCTAGGTACAAGAGTCCAAGTTTTGTTCTTTTGTATTTGTTCTAATTCTTCATTCATTGCTTCAATCCAACTTTCATTCTCTAATGCATCTTTGATATTTCTAGGTTCAAAATCAGTAAGTAGACATGTACCTTTTAGCTTGCTTCTTGTCATAGTACCATCTGATTTGTTTCCAATGATTTGATCTGGTGTATGATGTCTTCTGACATATTTGGCTAGTATAGGTTCCTTGCCTTTTGAATGATTCATGCTGTTGTCTTCTAGGATCTCTTCTTCAGGTTGCTCGGACTCGGTAGATATTTGCTCGGTAACTTCAGGCTGAGACTCGGTCTGAATTTCTTCCTGTGACTTGGTTTGAACTTCTTCCTGTGACTCGGTCTGTGACTCGGTAACTGTGCTTGGCTCGGTAGATATAGCTTCCTTATTGATAGTTGTGTCTGTCAATGTTTCAGGTTCAATGTAAACGAATCTTCTGTAGTTCTCAGGTTCCCTTTTGCTTTCTTCCTCAGTCTTTTCTGCAAACTCATCAAATTTCACATGTATACTTTCTATGACTTTGTGAGTAGATAAGTTTAGACATTTGTATGCCTTGCTTTTGCTAGAATATCCTAGGAATATTCCTTCATCACTCTTCACATCAAATTTATTTCTTCTGGATTCCTTTAAGATATAACACTTGCTACCAAATATTTTCATGTAACTTACATTAGGTTTATAGCCATACCATAATTCATAGGGAGTTTTGAATGTGTCTTTCTTCAGTTGTACTCGGTTCAGGGTATGAACTGCAGTGCTGATAGCTTCCTTCCAGTATTTTATAGCAATGTTCTTTTCTATCATTAGAGTCCTTGCACAATCCATAATAGATCTGTTTCTTCTTTCTGCTATTCCATTCTGCTCAGGAGTTCTAGGAGCTGATACCTGTCTTTTGATTCCTCTTTCAATGCAGAAGTTGTTAAAATCATGGGAGATGAATTCACCACCTCTGTCTGATCTTAAGCATTTCAATCTTTTCCCTGTTTCTTTTTCTACTCTTGCTAAGTACCATTTGAATTTTTCCAATGCCTCTGATTTTTCTCTTAAATACATAACAGTCATCATTCTAGAATAGTCATCAACGAAAAGAATAAAGAATTTATCTCCAGTATAGCTTTGTATTCCAATAGGTCCACACAAATCAGTATGCACAATTTCCAAAATTTCTTTAGACTGATAGTTCTTACTTTTGAAACTAGTTTTACTCATTTTGCCAATCTGACAATTCTTACATAGACCAGTGTCAGGTTTCTTCAAGGTAGGAATGCCTCTAACCTTCTTGAATTTGCTTATCTTTATCATGTTATCAAAATTTACATGACATAACCTTTTGTGCCATAGCCAACTTTCTTCTATTTGAGCAATAAGGCATGAATATTCATTGAGATCAAGATAAAATAAGTTACCTTTTGTTTGTTTGCCTGATCCAATGAGTTTTCCTTTTCCATCCAGCAGTCTTGCTTGACCATTCATGAATTCAACCTTGAAACCAGTGTTGATTAGCTGTGCTACACTTAGAAGATTATGTTTTAGTCCTTCAACCCAGTAAGCATTATCACATATGAGTTCTTTGGTTAATGAGATTCTTCCTTTTCCTTTTATACAACAAGGTTCATTGTTTCCAAATCTTACATTACCATTGTCACAGTCTTCTAGATATTCAAATTTTGTCTTATCGCCAGTCATGTGGTGTGAACATCCGCTGTCTATTATCCATATATCATCTTTGCTTATATGAGAAATAAGTGCTATCTTATCTTCATCATCATCAGATTCATCTTTTATAGCAATAAAGATAATTTCTTCTTCACTATCATCAGAATTTTTAGCCATAAAACATGATTTCTTACCTTTATCCTTGTATGATTTGAAATTCTTTTTGCCATAGTACTTGTGACTTCTCTTTTCTTCCTTGACTTGCTTGTTTGGGCACCTAGCTGCAATATGTCCAATTTCTTCACATGAAAAACAGATTAAAGGAGTTTTACCTTTATACTTACCTTTCCCTCTAGAGTACTTCTTTGCAAGTAATGCTTCTACAATTTCAAGATCACTATCAGAACTTTCTTCTGATTCTTCTTCACTTTCTGTCTGAACTTCTTTAATTTTCTTGTTCTTCTTTAGTGAAACTTTGGCCTCAAATGCCGATTCAATGTTTTTGGAACTAGGAACATAGTTGTCATAGTTGTCTAGTTCAAAAGCTGTCAATCTTCCAACTAAAGCATCCAAAGTTATACTGTGGTTTGCTTCACATCTTCTTTCTTGAATAGCTGATACTCTTATTGCATAGATAGGGAGTAGTGTTCTGAGTACCTTACTTATAACCGTCTCATCTGAGATTGTTCCTCTAGAAGCTCTGATTGCACTTACACTTGCTTTGATTCTTTCAACATATTTTGCAATGTTTTCATCTTCCTTCATATTCATCTTGTCAAACTGTCCTCTTAGGCTTTCTGCTTTTGCTCTCTTAACATTTGCATCACCACCATATATCTTCTTCAGTGCCACCCACATTTCATATGCAGTAGTGCAGTCTTTAATATCATCAAATTCTTCATAGCTGAGAGCAGATGCAATGTCTATCATCATGGTGTTGTGAGTCTTTTTATCTGCAATGTCTTCAACAGTTAGTGCGCCATTAGGAATTGTGTATTCTTCATCAATGTATTTGCATCCTGAATCACCAATGGAAGCCAGATGAAGTCGCATGAGACCTTGCCATGCTGAAAAGTTTTCTCTGTTAAGCTTTGGAATTTCCCTCTTGTAAGACATCCTGATCTTTAGCTTAGGTCTTTGAAACCCTTCCTGCAAGCACCAAAAGCTCTGATACCAATTGATAGAATATGGATGAAGTGACTGAGAGGGGGGGGGGGTGAATCAGTCAACCATAAAAACTTTGACAATTAATTCTTTGTAGATCCCTTAGGATATCCTAACACTGTTATTTGTTTTGGCACTCGGTAAATAGATTGCAGTAACTTTGAAGATGCAGAAAGTATTGGCAATAATATTTTTAGATATTTATCAGTGCATGTAAATGATTGAGAAAGCAATTAAGAACACAAGAGACACAAGTTTTAACGTGGAAACCCAATATGGGAAAAACCACCAATGTATCTAGATACTGATTTTCACTTTTCTGAAGTGATGCCCGGTTAGAAGCCAACCCGGTAAAAGGTTACAAAACACACTGTTAGGTGTGACCTTGTTAGAGGATTTAAAACACCCTGCTAGGAGTGGCCTGGTAAGAGGTCTTGAAAACAATTCAATGGAATTGTCACCTTGTTAGAGGATTTATATTTTGGCTGTTAAACCAACTCGGTTAAGAGATTTAGAATTCACTGTTACAATGATAAGAAGGTAACAATGAAAAAGTGACCTGTATAATAATGCAATTGTCTTGCTGATTACAGATCTCTGTTCTGCATAAGTCTGATCCTCTCTGATCGAATAAATCCCTGTTGCTCATCAAGGATATCTGAACATTCTTCACAAACTCGCATATATCTTTCCTTTTCTTCTTCTATAAATCTTCTCCTATATATCCCCCTTGCTTTTCACATTTGACCTATTATATATATGATTTTGGATTAGTCAAATCCTCATTTATTAGAATAACAGTCGGCTGAATTAAGTAAACTCTATTTGCAAAAATCCTTCAAAGGCCGACAGTGCTCGGTGACCATATCTTTTATAATTTTCCAGAGACCGAGGGAACTCGGTAAACACCAACAATCCTTCTCCTTTGATAACCGACTGAACTCAGTAAATACTAACTTTCTTCGATGACCGACTGAACTCGGTAAGCACTAAACTTTCTTCGATGACCGACTGAACTCGGTAAACACTAGACTTTCTTCGGCAACCGAGTGAACTCGGTAAACACTAGACTTTCTTCGGCAACCGAGTGAACTCGGTAAACACTAATATCCCTGACAGGCAGACCGACTGAGCTCGGTATAAGCAGATTGCTGTGGATTATGACATAGTGTGACATCAAAGACAATACATAATTGAGTAGCAATTTCCTTCAGACAATTGTTTCCAACAATCTCCCTCTTTGGCATTGATGGCAACACAATATGTCATAACACAAGAAATTTGAAAGAGTTAGCTCGGTTTAGATTCAAATCTCCCTCTGTCAGTAAACTTCCTGTATCCTGAAAATTCTTTCTTCTGAAAATTCTTTCTTCTGACTATAAATTTCTTGAAAGCAATAGTAAAGACATAGAAAACACTCCCTCTTTGACAACATATGCCAAAGATAATTCACATATTACCGGTGAAAATTAATGTACCTCAAGTACTGATTCATATGCAATGATTCCTTTAATATGCTGCATCAACAAGTTGATTTTCAATCATGTTCTGGTTGATGCATCACTAAAACTGTATTTAGTGAGCCTCGGATAGGGGAATGACCCCTAACTTACCTCTTAGATACATAAATGCATCCTTAGGTAATGGTTTGGTAAAAATATCTGCAATCTGTTCTTTTGTATGAATATATTCTAATCTGATTTCCTTGTCCTGCACCAATTCTCTGACAAAGTGATATTTAATGGCAATGTGCTTGGTTTTGGAATGCATCACTGGATTCTTAGAAATGTTTATTGCACTGGTATTGTCACAAAATATAACAACTGGTTCTTTGATTTCGACCTTCATACCTTCTAATAGTTGTTTAAACCAGACAATATTTGAACAGTTTACTGCAGCAGCAACATATTCTGCTTCGGCTGTGGATTGAGATGTGCAATTCTGCTTTTTACTAGTCCAGGATACCAATCTTTTTCCAAGAAAAAATGCTCCACCACTTGTGCTTTTTCTGTCATCAATGTTTCCTGCCCAATCAGCATCAGTAAACACTTTCAAGTCTAGATTGCCTCCAAATTTATACCACAAACCATATTCTTCAGTTCCTCTTAAGTATCTTAAGATTCTTTTGATTGCCATCATGTGATTTTCCTTAGGTTTAGCTGAGAATCTAGCTACTATACCGACTGCTAAGGCAATATCAGGTCTAGTATGTACTACATACTGGAATTTTCCAATCATAGATCGGTATAGGGTCTGATCAACTTCTTTTGAATCATCATTTTTGGTAAGTTTCAGTCCAGTACACATGGGTGTACCAACTGGTTTTGAATCTTCCATTCCAAACTTCTTAAGTATCTCCTTAATGTATTTTGATTGAGTAATGTATATACCATTTTTGCTTTGCTGAATTTGAAGACCAACAAAGAATTTTATTAAACCAAACATAGACATTTCAAATTCTCTGTTCATTTGTTCTGAAAATTCTTTGCACTGATCCTCATTCCCTGTAAATATAGTATCATCCACAAATATTTCTGCCAGTACAATTTTGTCATTCGGTCCTTCTTTGATATACAGATTGCTGTTATCATTAGCTCTTTTGAAATTAATCTGGATTAAATAGTTATGGAGTCTTTCATACCATGCTCTAGGAGCTTGTTTTAAGCCATATAATGCTTTGTGTAATCTGCAGACCATGTCCCTTTTGTCTGGATCAACAAAACCTTCAGGTTGTTCAATGTAGACTTCTTCATCAAGAATTCCATTGAGAAATGCAGATTTTATGTCCATCTGATATACCTTAAATCCTTTGTGTGCTGCATAAGCAAGTAGAGTTCTTACACCTTCTAATCTTGCAACAGGAGCAAAGGTTTCTCCATAATCTATACCTTCTTCTTGAGAGTAACCTTTACATACTAGTCTAGCCTTGTTTCTAGATACTTGACCATCTTCATTCAGTTTATTTCTAAATACCCATTTTGTTCCAATTACATTCTTATCTTTAGGTCTAGGTACAAGAGTCCAAGTTTTGTTCTTTTGTATTTGTTCTAATTCTTCATTCATTGCTTCAATCCAACTTTCATTCTCTAATGCATCTTTGATATTTCTAGGTTCAAAATCAGTAAGTAGACATGTACCTTTTAGCTTGCTTCTTGTCATAGTACCATCTGATTTGTTTCCAATGATTTGATCTGGTGTATGATGTCTTCTGACATATTTGGCTAGTATAGGTTCCTTGCCTTTTGAATGATTCATGCTGTTGTCTTCTAGGATCTCTTCTTCAGGTTGCTCGGACTCGGTAGATATTTGCTCGGTAACTTCAGGCTGAGACTCGGTCTGAATTTCTTCCTGTGACTTGGTTTGAACTTCTTCCTGTGACTCGGTCTGTGACTCGGTAACTGTGCTTGGCTCGGTAGATATAGCTTCCTTATTGATAGTTGTGTCTGTCAATGTTTCAGGTTCAATGTAAACGAATCTTCTGTAGTTCTCAGGTTCCCTTTTGCTTTCTTCCTCAGTCTTTTCTGCAAACTCATCAAATTTCACATGTATACTTTCTATGACTTTGTGAGTAGATAAGTTTAGACATTTGTATGCCTTGCTTTTGCTAGAATATCCTAGGAATATTCCTTCATCACTCTTCACATCAAATTTATTTCTTCTGGATTCCTTTAAGATATAACACTTGCTACCAAATATTTTCATGTAACTTACATTAGGTTTATAGCCATACCATAATTCATAGGGAGTTTTGAATGTGTCTTTCTTCAGTTGTACTCGGTTCAGGGTATGAACTGCAGTGCTGATAGCTTCCTTCCAGTATTTTATAGCAATGTTCTTTTCTATCATTAGAGTCCTTGCACAATCCATAATAGATCTGTTTCTTCTTTCTGCTATTCCATTCTGCTCAGGAGTTCTAGGAGCTGATACCTGTCTTTTGATTCCTCTTTCAATGCAGAAGTTGTTAAAATCATGGGAGATGAATTCACCACCTCTGTCTGATCTTAAGCATTTCAATCTTTTCCCTGTTTCTTTTTCTACTCTTGCTAAGTACCATTTGAATTTTTCCAATGCCTCTGATTTTTCTCTTAAATACATAACAGTCATCATTCTAGAATAGTCATCAACGAAAAGAATAAAGAATTTATCTCCAGTATAGCTTTGTATTCCAATAGGTCCACACAAATCAGTATGCACAATTTCCAAAATTTCTTTAGACTGATAGTTCTTACTTTTGAAACTAGTTTTACTCATTTTGCCAATCTGACAATTCTTACATAGACCAGTGTCAGGTTTCTTCAAGGTAGGAATGCCTCTAACCTTCTTGAATTTGCTTATCTTTATCATGTTATCAAAATTTACATGACATAACCTTTTGTGCCATAGCCAACTTTCTTCTATTTGAGCAATAAGGCATGAATATTCATTGAGATCAAGATAAAATAAGTTACCTTTTGTTTGTTTGCCTGATCCAATGAGTTTTCCTTTTCCATCCAGCAGTCTTGCTTGACCATTCATGAATTCAACCTTGAAACCAGTGTTGATTAGCTGTGCTACACTTAGAAGATTATGTTTTAGTCCTTCAACCCAGTAAGCATTATCACATATGAGTTCTTTGGTTAATGAGATTCTTCCTTTTCCTTTTATACAACAAGGTTCATTGTTTCCAAATCTTACATTACCATTGTCACAGTCTTCTAGATATTCAAATTTTGTCTTATCGCCAGTCATGTGGTGTGAACATCCGCTGTCTATTATCCATATATCATCTTTGCTTATATGAGAAATAAGTGCTATCTTATCTTCATCATCATCAGATTCATCTTTTATAGCAATAAAGATAATTTCTTCTTCACTATCATCAGAATTTTTAGCCATAAAACATGATTTCTTACCTTTATCCTTGTATGATTTGAAATTCTTTTTGCCATAGTACTTGTGACTTCTCTTTTCTTCCTTGACTTGCTTGTTTGGGCACCTAGCTGCAATATGTCCAATTTCTTCACATGAAAAAAAGATTAAAGGAGTTTTACCTTTATACTTACCTTTCCCTCTAGAGTACTTCTTTGCAAGTAATGCTTCTACAATTTCAAGATCACTATCAGAACTTTCTTCTGATTCTTCTTCACTTTCTGTCTGAACTTCTTTAATTTTCTTGTTCTTCTTTAGTGAAACTTTGGCCTCAAATGCCGATTCAATGTTTTTGGAACTAGGAACATAGTTGTCATAGTTGTCTAGTTCAAAAGCTGTCAATCTTCCAACTAAAGCATCCAAAGTTATACTGTGGTTTGCTTCACATCTTCTTTCTTGAATAGCTGATACTCTTATTGCATAGATAGGGAGTAGTGTTCTGAGTACCTTACTTATAACCGTCTCATCTGAGATTGTTCCTCTAGAAGCTCTGATTGCACTTACACTTGCTTTGATTCTTTCAACATATTTTGCAATGTTTTCATCTTCCTTCATATTCATCTTGTCAAACTGTCCTCTTAGGCTTTCTGCTTTTGCTCTCTTAACATTTGCATCACCACCATATATCTTCTTCAGTGCCACCCACATTTCATATGCAGTAGTGCAGTCTTTAATATCATCAAATTCTTCATAGCTGAGAGCAGATGCAATGTCTATCATCATGGTGTTGTGAGTCTTTTTATCTGCAATGTCTTCAACAGTTAGTGCGCCATTAGGAATTGTGTATTCTTCATCAATGTATTTGCATCCTGAATCACCAATGGAAGCCAGATGAAGTCGCATGAGACCTTGCCATGCTGAAAAGTTTTCTCTGTTAAGCTTTGGAATTTCCCTCTTGTAAGACATCCTGATCTTTAGCTTAGGTCTTTGAAACCCTTCCTGCAAGCACCAAAAGCTCTGATACCAATTGATAGAATATGGATGAAGTGACTGAGAGGGGGGGGGGGTGAATCAGTCAACCATAAAAACTTTGACAATTAATTCTTTGTAGATCCCTTAGGATATCCTAACACTGTTATTTGTTTTGGCACTCGGTAAATAGATTGCAGTAACTTTGAAGATGCAGAAAGTATTGGCAATAATATTTTTAGATATTTATCAGTGCATGTAAATGATTGAGAAAGCAATTAAGAACACAAGAGACACAAGTTTTAACGTGGAAACCCAATATGGGAAAAACCACCAATGTATCTAGATACTGATTTTCACTTTTCTGAAGTGATGCCCGGTTAGAAGCCAACCCGGTAAAAGGTTACAAAACACACTGTTAGGTGTGACCTTGTTAGAAGATTTAAAACACCCTGCTAGGAGTGGCCTGGTAAGAGGTCTTGAAAACAATTCAATGGAATTGTCACCTTGTTAGAGGATTTATATTTTGGCTGTTAAACCAACTCGGTTAAGAGATTTAGAATTCACTGTTACAATGATAAGAAGGTAACAATGAAAAAGTGACCTGTATAATAATGCAACTGTCTTGCTAATTACAGATCTCTGTTCTGCATAAGTCTGATCCTCTCTGATCGAATAAATCCTTGTTGCTCATCAAGGATATCTGAACATTCTTCACAAACTCGCATATATCTTTCCTTTTCTTCTTCTATAAATCTTCTGCTATATATCCCCCTTGCTTTTCACATTTGACCTATTATATATATGATTTTGGATTAGTCAAATCGTCATTTATTAGAATAACAGTCGGCTGAATTAAGTAAACTCTATTTGCAAAAATCCTTCAAAGGCCGACAGTGCTCGGTGACCATATCTTTTATAATTTTCCAGAGACCGAGGGAACTCGGTAAACACCAACAATCCTTCTCCTTTGATAACCGACTGAACTCAGTAAATACTAACTTTCTTCGATGACCGACTGAACTCGGTAAGCACTAAACTTTCTTCGATGACCGACTGAACTCGGTAAACACTAGACTTTCTTCGGCAACCGAGTGAACTCGGTAAACACTAGACTTTCTTCGGCAACCGAGTGAACTCGGTAAACACTAATATCCCTGACAGGCAGACCGACTGAGCTCGGTATAAGCAGATTGCTGTGGATTATGACATAGTGTGACATCAAAGACAATACATAATTGAGTAGCAATTTCCTTCAGACAATTGTTTCCAACAGTTAGAACATCACCTTGATATCATTCTATGATTTTATCAAAGTCAAAGAGGTATATATATCTAATTTCTTAGCCTCATATTTTAATTAAAATGCAGATTTAAATAGATTTTTGAACTTAACTTTGTAATAATTTTTTAGAATTGATAATCCATACATTCAAAACTCTTATTGACCTCTTGTGAATACCCTCATGAATAACAAGAACATAAAACACCTTGTTCGATTTGTAGGCAACCCTTAGACACACAAGATAACATTTTAGATAAAATAAAAAAATAACTTTAAGAATTAATAGTAAGAAAACTAATTTCAATTCAAGCTTCAAAATAAATTCTAGAGTATATATGCATGAGTGCCCTCATACTAGCTTCACTTACTTTGGTTGATTTTCATGTGAAAGATAAGCAATAAATATGAATTTTAAGCTTTTCAAATAATTGAAAATTTTCCTACTAATGTAATAACAACTACATAGTTTGACAAGATAAGAAAGAAACATGTTGATTGCAAATACTATATTTTATAGTTGAAATGTTTAGCATCCCTTACAATATTTTGGAAAAACTATGATAACTATTCCACCATTTCAATGATTGACTATGTTCTTATTGAGACTACTAGTGATGTAGCTATGATGTATATATTTGATTGTATTATTCTAAAAACATAATCTTAAAAATATTAAGAAAATATGCAACATGCTTTTAAATTTACAATTTGATATCAAACCCACCACTCTTATTCTAATATCAAACCCACCACTCTTATTTGCTACTAAGTTATGCTTGATAGAAAATTGCTTGTTGATTTGTCTTAAAACTTACACTACGAAATAATAATTATTTGTTTACTTCTTAAAAATATTTTAAAAATAAATGTAACATCTATCAATGTCTCATCTACATGTGTACATTTTTTGTTGATGAAAAATTAATGTTTTCGAAAAAAAATGTAACAAATTGACATTCTCTCATTTCTTTAAGAAAGTAAAATGTTTATTTTCAAATTGTATGACTTTTGTAAGAACACATTGAAATTAATCTAGCTTGTAAACTATAATTTAAATGCTAAAAATTTTATTATTGTATATATTTATGATTTTGTGGACAAGTCCCCTTTGCAATACCTTACCTTATCTAGAATTTTTTCTTTACTAGTACAAGTTTGGTGCATCATCATTTTGCACTTGCTCAAAGATCTTTTTTCTCCAAAAAAAATGGCATAACTTAAAATCATGCATTCTTAGAAAATTTAGGACTATCATTGGTTTTTCATTATTGATGCTCATCAATTCATCACTCTTATTCATAAAAAAATAAAGGATTAAAAGTTGACTCTATGTTAGACCACATTTGTAGAGGCAATATCTTATTTTATGATCTCGGATTTGATACTAGAAAAAAGTGTTAGGATAATTGATGTATACTATTTTGTATATAAGAAAACTGCTTTCAATTAAAACTTCAAAAATTTCTTCAAATCTATGGCAAGGTTTTCTTAGTATAGAGTAAAATAGAGCGTATCAAGATTGTGACATATGGAATTATTTATCAACTAGATTATTTATTTCTAAGAATACCCAATAATGAATTGTCATTATTGAAACCTATCCCTACATACAAGGAATTTGTGAGAGGATTACTTATTACTTGAAAGTTTTTTCTAAAATAAGTAAAAATACTTAAAGAGTGTTTTATATTAATATTATATTAAGTTTAAGCTAAAACTGTACACTGAAGCTAAACAGGATATAATGGTAAGGTTGAAAGTTATAGAGTTGTTTCAACCACTGGAAAACTTCATTTCATGTGTTAGTTGTGAAAGGGCCTAGAGCAATATTGCACAACAAACAAGTCGAGACAATTAACATGTGTGCAAAAGTCAATCTCGTAGAAGACAAGTTATCAGTTGAAAGTGAAGAGAGAGAATGGTCAAGTCACAGAGAGCACCAAGGTGTTTTAATGTATGTCTTTTATTAAAATCTTTTTCATTTCATATATTAAAATTTTATTAAAATTCTTTGATTGTGACATAGATGATTTATAGGACATGGTTAAGCTCCCTACAAAATATAGTGTTGATTAGAAAATGGAAAACATAATAGATTTTCACAAAATTTTCACCATCTATTCTTCATAATATGTGTATTTTGTGGCTGAAAACCACAAAAATATTGCAAAAAGCTCACTATATTTTTGCGAATCTGAAACAAAAAGTTTGACATTTTTTTTTATCTTTAGTATGTTTTGTGGGGAGCTTAGTCAGTCCATGATTTATATATACGAATGCTTTATGTATTCAAAGTTAGTGATTTAAGCGTAATTATTTTATTTAAAGCTACATAACCTTTAATTATGAATGAATCATTCAAAATCAACGATTTAAACATATACTTGTTTTATATAAAGTTGCATAATATTTAATTATAATGTTTGGTGGTTTATTACTATTACATCAATTATTAGTTTTTGGAATACTATTCTATTCGATGAATCCAACTTGTAATAATACTATCACAATTCAATTGTATAATTTTTGAGTCAAACTCACACATGTTTCATGAGTAGTGATTTACATGAACCCATATCTCATGAGAATGAATCAAACACTTAGCACACATTGAAACTAAGTGATGCTCACAGGGGTGAAGCACATGGTGATCTCAAGAGGTCACCAATCCCTATAATACCCCAAGTCAAGCACACTTAACAATGGAGTTCACTCCAAGGCTAAATCATCTTAGCTTGCTTCCCCATTTCCAAAACCTTCAGCAAGTATTGTGTCTTGTGAAATATTCATTATAGAGCCCCTTTAGCTCATCAATTGTTAAGTAGGAGGTATTTACCATAGAAAGTCAACTTGGCAGATTACTATCACGATTTAACCATATAATTTTGAGTCAAACTCACTAACCCATGTTTCATTAGTGACTCACAAGATCTTATCTCTCATGACAATGAATGGAACACTTAGCATTCATTGTGCCTAGGTGATGCTCACAAGGGTGAAGAACCAAACATCCAAATTTTTCAATAGTTCAACAAATCATTGTAAATTTTTTTTTAAAATGTTCAACAATTCTATTGTTTACAAATAATTTTTTATTTTTATTTTTTAATTTAAAAAATATCATTTATCTTACTTTCTATTAATTCACATGAGAAAGAGTCATTGTAAAAACAAAATTTGTTATTTTGTATAAATTTAGTTACTTCAATAATTGATTGACATAAATGACCTGCACAATATTTTTCACTACCAGGTACTAAGCAGGATTATGTTATTCCTCCAAATCCCAATTCTTACCAAAGCACACATGTAAATAAAAAAGTAAGAGAAACCAACAATAAAAGGTTTCCATGGTTCCATATAGTGGACATCAAATATCTATCACCACACTATGTCAATAAAATATTAAAATTTATATGCATAATTGTTTATAAAATTATATATAATTTTTAATGAAGTGCTAGTATAATTTATTATATCAAAATATTTTAATTGATT
Source organism: Chamaecyparis obtusa (assembly GCA_027943335.1). Lineage (NCBI taxonomy): Eukaryota > Viridiplantae > Streptophyta > Pinopsida > Cupressales > Cupressaceae > Chamaecyparis > Chamaecyparis obtusa. The sequence goes on from BSBK01012302.1 coordinate 34,507, forward strand.
TAAAATATATTTTAATAATGTAATTAATGTAAATAAGTATTTTATAATTATATCAAATAGTTATTTAATTATAATTAATATAGATAAATATGTTATTTTATATACATGGTTATATAAATATATGTTATTCTATAAAAGTGTTAGTATAATTTATTATATCAAAAAAATTAATTGATTTAAAATATATTTTTATATTGTAATTAATGTAGATAAGTGTATTATAATGATACCAATTAGTCATTGAATTATAATTAATATGGATAAGTGTTTTGAAATGACATAGAACCAAAATATTATTGATCTAGATATTTAAAACACTATTACTATAACATAATTCTTACGTGAATAATTTTTTAAAAATATTTAAATATTTTTATTTTGAAAAAATCATGCAATATTTTTATTGAAAAATATTTATACTAATAATATTTAGTATTGACATAGTGTGATGGTTAAGTTGTGGTGTACGTGTAGAATATCTATGATAGAAATAAGCCTCATCATTTACAGTCTTTGATTGTGTGTGTACATTCTTACAGCTTTGACTTACAATACGATTAATGTTGACCACTTTGCAATGCAACTAATTATTAATGCAATTAAAAACACTTTAATTTGAGAAATTTGTTTACTTTATTCAGGAAATGACATTATTTCTTTTAATACTCTTTTCTCAAAAGAAGTGATGATCTATATAACCTCAATTTCGTCCATGGTAAATTCTTAAAATTCTTTGCATAACATCACTTTTAACATGATTGAAAATAGATATTCCACTTCTCAATATTTGCATATAGTCACATTATAATTTTTTAATAAAATTTAGATGTTTTATTAAAAAAGTAATACATATTTAAAATTTGTAGTGAATAAAGGTGTATGTATTTCCCATTTTTCTCCTTCATTTTATTTAATTTAGAGTTTTTCTATAAAGATAGTTTATTATTATTTTTAACTATTGAAATCCCAATAAATTGAGTTTATACCATTTTTAACATTTTCTAGTACCCATCTTTGATCATTTGTTCATCTTGAAAAACTAAAATTTTTATATTCCCACTAAATGTGTACAACATTTTATGAAAGAAACTTGTAAAAGTGGAAGTCATTAGGAAGATGTGTCAAGAAAACCAAATAAACACTATAGAAAAAGTATTGTGTAAACCTAGGAGTGACTAGACATCCATTATTTGAGAATAAATTCTTCTCCTTTATCTCTCTCATTCTAATGATGGATCACAAATTGTGATCTGAAGCACTAATGTAAAAAGGGAACACATAATCACTTCCAAAAAACATAGTATAGAAGACTATGGAGTGTGGAAGACTACCATCCAAGTAATCTAAGATTTGATTAAGTTTGAACCCCCTTTAAAAAACCATTTGGGTGGCCCTTTTTCTCCCGAATTCTATGTTAGTAGTTTGGATCCATATATTGTAAAAGGCACAACTTTAGGAGTAGGATAACATGTGGCACCAAACAAAACTTGGATTTACCTCTTGATTTATAAATAGTCTAGAAAAACCTCCTCTGATACAATATTTTCAATACTTTACTATCCATAATCACCTTACAACATTTACCTCTTGGTTTATAAATAGTCTAGAAAAAATATCTTCTCTACACTAGATCCAGTTCTTTCTTTCTCAACATCACTATCCTAAACATCAGAGATTCTCCCATCTCAGGTGCAGCCTCTCTTTAACCAAGTTCATCCTCAACTTTCTCCTCATGTGCCACCAAATTTTGTTTTCCTCTACTTGAACCAACCAAACATTGGTAACCCCTATGCCCAACATTACTAGATTTGAAACAAGTACCCTTGAAATCCATGCTACTACTACCCCTTCCATAAATCTTCTGATCAGGTTCCTCTTCAATGACAAGTTTATCTTTTCCTTTATCACTAACTAGTTTTTCCTTGACCCTAGGTCTAACATGTCTTATTTTCAATTTATCTTTTTCCTTAAGAGAATATTGATAAGAATCTTCAATTGTACTTATCCTTAACATACTCAACTAACCTTGAATTTTAAGTCTCAAACCATTAACCTACCTAGCCACCTTATCCTTGGATTCTTCTTAGTGTCTAGATCTAATTGACGTCTTGTAAAATTCTTAGGTATACTCCTTAATAGTCAAATCATTTTGTTTCAAATTCTATAACTTCTTAGACAATTACAATTCATAATCCTCCACTATGAACTTGGATTTAAGTCTAGATACCATAACTTCGCACCTAGTGATCTTAGGTTCACTATTATCTTCCCTATCTTTTTGCAACTCTTCCCACCATAAGGTAGTATGACCTTTCAACTTAGTATGTTCTAACCTAACCCTTCATGGATCCTTAGTATCTTCCATCTCAAAGTAATCATCTAGTTTATTAATCCAATCTATCAATTCCTCAAGATGCAATAAACCAAAAAAGTTAGAAACATTAAGCCTATGACTCTTACCCATTTGTGCCATAGCTCTCAACAGTCTTTCATCCTTAGCAAGAATACCAACTTCAATTATTTTGAAATCTTCAAATGCCTCTTCAAATTCATCTTCAATCTCAGGGATTCTCTTAGCTCCATTAAAAGCATTTTAGATTTTAGGTCTCATCTCATTTCTAAATTCCTCCATCATATTCTCTAATATTGTAGGATTCATCCTTCTAGGCAACATATTCAGAAATAAATAAATCTTTAATCTCCTCAGGTACGATGATCTGATCACAAGTGTTGATTGCTAAAATTGATCCAACAATCTTCCAACACCAACAATTGACAAGGTTTAATGTGCAGATATTTAGGCTAGCTCCCCCATCAATGAGGACTCTCTTAACTCTATGCTTGTGGATTAACACCTCAATATGCAATGGAAAGTTTTGTGGATGATTCAAGGACATATCATCTTTGTTAGAAAAGGATGAACAATGGGGTGCAACTAGGTGTCCTACCATATTTTGGAACTTGTCTACATCTAAATTCAAAGGCAGGTTTGTTTCAACACTTGGGCTTTTTCCAAAATCTCCTTGTGAGTGGGTGAAAGTTTAAGCATCCCTAAGATAGAAATTTGGGCAGGGGTTCACTGGAGTTTATCCACAAAATTTTATTGTTTTGATGAAGGTGGTTTTTGATTAGGTAGAATGATTCTAGGAGCACCTCCTAATAGAGTGATTTTTTATACTTTCCCCCTAGTCACAACATTAGATGTTTCCTTCTTTTGTTTTCCTTTTACCACAATCACATTTATTGTATTTTCACAACCACTTAGGGAATTTATGGTATTGTCATAAGTATGGGAAAAATTTACCTTTTCATTACCCCTTTTATTATTGTGATTGTGATTGGTATTTGATGTTTCCCCCTTTCCGTGATTTAATAAAGGGTTCTTGAAAGCTGTGTGATCCTCAATATTTTGAGGTCCTACATTTATGGTTCCATCATCAATTAAGTCTTGGACCAAATGTTTAAGCTTCATACATTCATTAGTCTTATGTCCTTTGTTACAATGATATTCACAATGGTGAGAGTCATTCCATCATGTCGGTTTGACTTGAGGCTTGTATGGCCTTGATTCGGGTAGAATAATGATTTTGTTGGCCACATGAGTTCACAAAGAATTTTCATATGGTTCACCTAGAAATGTGACTTTCCTTCTTTGGAATGCGAGAAAGAAAGGTTTAGGTTTAGTGAAATTTGAATTGTGGAAAGGATTGGCGTTGGTGTTGTTGTTGTTACTATTGTTGTTATTGAAAGGAGCTTTGGTCGTTTGATTTGACCTGCTTGATAAATTAAAAGGTGTAGCCTTTAAGTTGTTTTCTTCTATGCAACTCCATCATTCACAACATTCTTATTGGTGTTTTTCAACCATAACCTTGGTTTATCATTATGATTGTTGGCTCCCTTATTATTATTATTATTATAATTATTTAAATTATTGTTGTTGTTGGTGTTGGTATAGCCTTTTTTAATCTTTGAATAGTTTAATTTCACCTCTTTTGACCAACACTTCTTCAAAGTTTATCCCATTTTTTATGATCTTGTCAAATGTGGGGGGACATTGAAGTTGGAGTCTATAGTTCATCTCCATATTTAGGTTATTCATAAATATCTCCATCTTTTCTTTTTGGGTTACACTTTGTGGGCATCATGCAAAAACTATCCTCCATCTTTGGAGAAACCCTAGAAATGACTCACTATCTCTTTGTTTCGTATCGCATAGATTCAGCATGGTGATTTAGTTCTCTATGTTATAGGAATAATGAGTCACTAATTTTGAGGCTAATTCTTCAAAAAATTTAATTCCTTGTGGCAATTTGGAAAACCACTCCGTAGTGTGGCCTCCTAGGCTTCTTGGAAATAGCCTCATTAAATAGGTAGTGGCATGCATGAATTCTATACTTAAGGCACAAAATTATCTTAAATGGTCTTGGGGGTCTGATTTACCCATGTATTTATCATATTTAGGAAAGACCACGTTAAGATGGAAAGGTGCCATAACCAAACTCTTATCAAATGGAAATGGGCATAAAGCCTCAATGGAAAAGGGATTTCATTTGGCCGCTTTCTTCATTGTATCAATTTGTTCTTGAAACATTTTTAGTTGTTTATTTATAGCACCTAAAGGATTATTCTCTTCCTCATATTTTTTAAGTGTTGCAATATCATAGTCATGAGGAAGTTTTACCCCTGATTGGGTTAAGTTAAGGAAATATCTTTCCTTATTTCTATCTAAAAGTTTCTCCATAAACTCAAGGAATTGGGGATCTTGGGCCACCCTATTGGCTCTTTCTTTAGTTGTCTCTTTTGTCCCTCGGCTCATTTGGTTAGTTTTTCCTAGGTTTTTTTCTCCTTGTTCTTCATTGTTCCCCTATGAAGATAGTCATAAAATGTTGTGTTTCGATCCATTGGATTGTCTCTTTCTTCAAACAGGTTTGGGTGACTATCCTCTTGTTCTATAGTTTCACGAAAAGGAGTTTGAAATACAAACTTGGGAACTTCTTGTGCTATGCAAGTGTCGTATTCTTGTAAGGATAGTTTTAATTTGTGCGATCGTGTGAAAATTGACATCAACAAAGGTTTGAATTGAAATTGTTTTCCCCAAACTTGGTGATTATTCAAGTTTAAAGAAGATATTAAAAATATAAAATGATTTTTCAAATGGATTTTTCTCACTTTTTATATGTATCCTCAAACAAAGAAACCACAAGTACACTTGTTCTTCTCAACCCTCCACACACAAAGTGTTTGAAGTTTTGAACGTTATCATGGGTTTTTCACAATAAGTAACTTCAAGGAATCTACCTAGTTGTTCAATTGGTTCGTAAGCATGGCTTTAACAAGGTAGGCTTTCTAAATTAACAAGGTACTATTAAATATTTTATTCAAAAGTGATATCAAGTTTGATCCCCTAAAATTAAGGGGTTTTCCACCACCGGTATGTTAGAATTTTGCGCAATCCCGAAGGACTACTCTGGGAAGTTTGTTACTTAATATCCTTTAGTCATTCACCCCATTAAGAATGAATGAGTTTTATTTTATAGTGGGTTGGATTATTATGACAAAGGAAATTGTATACCACTTTGGGTTGTTCCTCTCATCGGCCATGTTAAGGAAAATTCTTGGGAGGCGAACCCACTAAAGTTTTAGCATGTTCATTTGAAAGAGAATGAATGGAATGAAGAGATAGGTTTGGGAGTTTGATTCACCAAAAGGTGAAGAGCATATCCCTACTATTCTTGCACTCCCAAGAACAATTAACAATGTTCAATTCACCAAATTGTTTAACTAATGGGAATCAAGTATTTCTACTTTACTCCACAAAAAAGGGGTTTTTAATTTTAAATGTTTGTTTATTCCATGGCCTTTGTCTTAATCAAGTAATTTGATAGGCTTGGCATTTTGATTCACTTGAAAAGTGAAAAGCATAGGCCTATTACCAAATTTACCAAACAATAAGAGGTTGTTTAAATTACTAGATTTGAAGTGAAAATGCAAAAATTTAAGTAAAATTTGACCAAAGTTTGAAGGCTTACCTTATTTCAAAGCTAGCTAAGGCTAGGGGTATTTTTAATTATGATTTTCATGTTTTCAACTCACCTAGTGGCGATTGTTCCAACTCCTTTGCCTCTTCTTTGAAATAGTTAATCAACACAACCAAGAAAAATGAAGAAAAATAAGCATAAATGGATTATAAGCCTTAGTTTTTAAATTTAACTAAAAATGATCAAGGCATAAAAATTCAATTTAAGGATACAAACTTTGATTTATAAGCATTAACAACTTGTAAATAATGTTCATATGCCTCCCCTTCCTTCTTGGAATCCTTCAACATGTGCTTTACGTGAGCTATGTCCTGCTTGTTGATCATTCTTGCTATAGCTTTATCCTCACTATTATTTCTGCTCTCTAGATTTTTGACTTTTTTATGACCTACCATTAGGAAAACATAGGAAATTCATTCCTGACTGTTAGATTTAACAATTTTAAAAAATAATCAAAAGCACTACATAAATGATTAAATGCGTTGTTAAAAGCCTAGAATGCATCGCAGAAAGATTTAAATGCACAACAACTGAAATTAAATGCATTGTTTAAACTAGAAAATGCACATAGATGAAACTTGGAAGGCAATGCAGAATGAATTAAATGTGCTTCAAGGTCAGGGTGAATGCGCTGAAAGAGAGAAAGACAGAAGATAGAAGTTCTTGAATGCGCAACTTCTTCGTGTAAAGGTGCAACAATTTATCTTAAACACGCAGCTTCATACCTTAAATGTGTAACAAGAATGCTTGTACGCACTACAGAAAGTCTCAGATGTGCAACTTTACCTGTAAAACAAAGATAAAAATAAGAAAATACTAAAATCTAGCAATTTCTCCAAAATTTAAATAATTGAGGCCTAATGCCCCATGGTGGGTGCCATTTTTTGTATTGTTGAAAGTACCTTCATAGAGTTAGTTTAGCAATAAATGATAAAATAGACTAAATTACAACAATTTATGAGCTATTTAATTGCAAATAAAGCTAATGAGAACTCTATGGGTCTCTATTTAAGTATTGGTATGTTCAAGATCATGGTATGCCAAAAAGTGGTGATGTGAAAAAGAAGTCCTAATTGATAGACTCTTTGAAAAACAACTATAACTTTCAAACAATATAGCATTTTTTAAATCTGAAATATACATCACATTCTATCCTTCACGTAATACAATAATAATAAACAATTATTTCAATTTGATGAAGTTTAGACTAAGTTAAGGTGGTCAGATAGGAGAGTTTTTATATTCAGGAAAATTTGTAGCAGAAAAATCATAATTAATTATTTACTTGGAAAAAACATATAAAAAAATATACATCACATCCGAACATGACTCTACTACTTTTATCTAGAATCTTATAAACAAATATTATCATTTGATTTTGTTTAATGTGGTCAAACATACACCTACTTGTTATCTTTCTAGTTCTGATTGATAGACTTGTTGAAAAATAGCTATGCCTTATTGAAAAATAACTATAACTTTCAAACTGTATAACATTTTTGAAATCCAAAACATGTGTCACATTATATGGTTTTCTTACTACAAGAAAAATTAAAAAAAATTTCAATTTGATAAATTTTAGACTAAGTTAACGTGGTCAGAAACGACAGTTTTTGTATTCTGGAAAAGTTGTAGAAGAAAAATCATAATTAATTATTTACTTGGAATTAAATTATAAAACAATATGTGTCACATTCGGACATAAGTCTACTACTTATATCTATAATGTTGGCACTATAATACATTAACAGTTGAAACTGTCATTGGCTATTACAGTTCTATGTAACTATTTTGTTATTGCGGTCCTGTATAACTGATTTTCCTGTATAAATTTCCTCCTATGATTGAATAAAATATATCGAATGCTTATTTTCTATTTCCTTCATTTGGTATTAGAGTGTTCTCAAAGTGAGGAAGTATGCAGAGTGCGTAGATGCACAAGATCCTATCTATATGGCTTCCATTTTAGAGTTTCTCACCACAGGTTCTTAAGTTGGCAATATTGGGAATAAGATTCAGAGAAACCGCTAGGCAAATTGCAGTCACAACATTGGACCTAGGCGCTGGCCTTGGTAACCATTTCAACCGTTTAATGCACAACAATTTTGGAACTGTTTAGTCCTCAACAATACCAATTTTTCACAACAGTTTTGTAGTGGTGTTTTACTGCAACAGTTTTCAACCAGCAATGCTCTTAAGTCTATAATCTACATTGGAAGGGGAAATGTAGAATTTAAGTATGCAATTGGTTGGTCTATATGGTGTCTCAATAGCCAATGCAACTTTGTTATGAGATTCCATTAGTTTAAGCAATTGTTGGTGCTCGTACACAGATTCCATATTAGTGTGTTTGTTGTGAATTCTACTATTGAATGTAGAGAGGGCATTACAAGTTTTCAAGGCCATGGTGAGGAGCATGCACAACTGGATTATGATCATCAAATCAGTGCTATTGGACAAGCAAAGACCCTAGCTTAGTTACAAGTAAGTAACAACCAGCTCGGTGGAAATATTCCAAGTGGTGATATGTTTTGATAGTGGAACTGTATTTTGTTTTTTTCTGTCATCTTGAAGACTAGAGTAGATGGCTAAGTCCTAGACACTCTGAACAACATGATCTTTTGGAAAGTAATGAGATGAGAAGAGGATAAGCACACAACAGAAGTGTGAATGGCATGGATCATCACATTCATTTGCTGGGCTAGTTAAAGTCAAAACCTGACTATGCCTATGATGTCATTGGAATTCCAGAATGGAAGAAAGCTAATAATGCTCATACACATGCCTTTGACTTGCAGTATCCTGTAGAAAGCATTTTCACTTTCTCCATCACAACTCCATCATTTGGTAACATATTATACCTAGACTAGTTTCACAGATCATATAATGCTCTCTAGATATGATTGCATCTGCGATAATTTGAAGATATCATTCAACCATGTTTGATGTGCATGAATTACAGAGGAGTTGGTGTGAATCATTCTTGTGGAAGGATATATAGACTAGAATTTTAAACAAAGATGGAATTTGTTGGCAATCAAGCTCTTTCATAATTATGTTCAAAGAAGGTTGCAACAAGCTTTGAAGGGGAATTCAATGGTGCTAATGAAGAAGCTATGCAAAGCTAATTTTGAAGCTCTTTCAAGTGTAAAGCAAGAACCAGTTAAAGCTCACCTCCTAAACATGATTATTATGCCTGAAATTATTGGAAGCATCTCTGGTATATGCAATTGGATGACCTTCAACAAACTTAAAATTGAGCCTGTGATAGAGTTCTTTATTTCATACAAGCCTATAAAGCATAGAAGTTCAGTTCTATTGGATCGTAAAATTCTAAATAAGTACATCAAGGGTTGTATTTCATCCTCTAGTGCTACTTTTGGAGGGTAAAATGCAACCTACATTTCTAGAGGTTGGTGGCATTGGAGGATGGAGGAACTTTCATCATCTCAAGTTAGCTTCTCGCTTTGTGATGGTGTTCTGTATGAGAAGTGTTTTTGGCTTTCTATTTTTGTTTTTCTTTCTAATGTTGATAGATTTTAAGAATGCATTCTTGTAGAGACTCATTTTGGAGATAGGTTTACGATTTGGTAGTGTGCTCAATATGGATTGTTGTCAAGCGAGCTTTAGATTATATGATTGAGAATTATACCCTTTTGCGGTCACTAGACAATGATAGAGATCTGTCGCATCTCTTAGGGATCATTGTTGAATAATTCAAGACTGTGATTTGAGAGTTCGAGACTGAGAGCTTAAGAACACAACTAGAAGCTACACCTTTCCGAGGGTCACAAGACAACTTGATGGAGCCTTGCATGATTTAGGATTTGCAACTTCGAAAAGAAGATTTTCTCAATATGTGTATTCATATTATGTAATCAACATGTTTTGTTGTGTAAGCCTTAAGAGGGTGATCCCTAGGGAAAAGTGATTTTGATGTTCTTTTAGGATCAATGTATTAAGGGGGGAATGTTGGCACTATAATACATTGATAGTTGAAACTGTCATCGGCTATTACAGTTCCATGTAACTATTTTGTTATTGTGGTCCTGTATAATTGATTTTCCTGTATAAATTTCCTCTTATGATTGAATAAAATATATCGAATGCTTATTTTCTATTTCCTTCATAGAATCTTGTAAAAAAAATTATCATTTGATTGTGTTTAAGGTGGTCAGACATACACCTACTTGTTTTTTCCTAAAATTTTCGTACTACTACATTGAAATTTGAAATTTTCAACATATATAATAATTGTTTTTCAAAAAAGGCCTAGTATTTTAGAAACTAAATTCAATCTTCTACAGATTCTCTTCTTACATATTTTTGATATGATATTTATAACTTGTTCAATTTTTTATGTCAACTTGTGTAAACCTGATTTTTTGAATTTTCATTGCCACTTAAGGGCCTAGTTTGGCATACCATGATCCTGCACATACTCGTATATTAAAAGTAAGCTCTCAACAAGCCTCCATTAGTGATAGCCTTAAAATGAGAAATGATAAATGATTAAGCTAATTAAGTGAATTCAAAAGAAAACTATGCTCAAATTAGCCTAAAATGCCTTTCTAGCTCAAAAACTCAGGAGGTTTAATGCAATTCTTAGATGTGTGGATTGCTTTCCTCCTGATTTTGATCTTCTATTTATAGATTTTAGGAAGTATAGGGAGTGGAGTTGAGTTAATCACGATTAGGTTTGAGTTAAGTCCATGGTTCCACCTTTAGGGACAATTTAAATGGATTGTCCTCAAAGCTTGGGACAAAGAGACAAAATGAGTGGTCAAGATGCTCTCACCTTATGTGAAATTGAGATTTTATTTGAGCTTGATCCATGTGAGTCCAATCCTTAATTCCCATTGGGTGAGGCATTTTCCTCCCATATGGTGGGTGAGGGAAAATAGGGATTTAATAATTGAATTAAATTGATTTATTTAGCCATGTGTACCCTTTGAATGGGTTAATTTGATTTAAATTAAACTATACAACTAATTAGATTAATTGCACAATTAATTGATTTATCTTGATTTAATTAATTTAAATTCATTTAATAGCTTTTGATTTTAAATTAAAATTATATTTTGACTTGGTTTCAATTTATGCTTTGATTTTTCCTTAGTTGCTCACTTGATTTAGTCTTGACCATTTTTAGGTAATTACACAAACTAGATAAACACATATACAAAATCAAATTTAAACAAATAAACTCACAACAACCGATATATGTGGGAAAACCCTTTGAAGAAAAAAATCCACACTCCAGAAGCCAAACTCAATTGTATTATCAACAACAACAATTACAATACAATGCCTTGAGCCACTGCTCATCAAGAGTAAATACAACAACAAAGAATTCTACAAAATATTCGACACATAAATTATCCTTAGAAGATATCCAACCAAACTTCGCAAAATGCACGAAGTAGCTACATATTTATAGATCTCAATACAAGTGGACAGAGCCCGTGGTTTCCAAAATCATCCCTAGTACCAAAGAAGTATGTGGTGTCAACTTGCTAAACCAATGAAACGTTGCACATAGAAACTTCTAGCATAACTCAACCATAACAGTTACCATTCCATATGCAACACCTACCTCACACCACTTATCAATAATGAACTCCACAATAAATATCATCTGCCAAATATTAACTCTCCACGACTCTTCCACTGAACTAGTAAATGTCATAATCATTATATAGATTCAACATAGCAAATTATGACACTAACTCCTTACTTTAGGACATCCAATGTGGATTTAAATATAAATAAATAATAAAATTAACATGTTTGGATGCCAAGGTTGAGACACATTAATCTCAACAATTTAATTATAAAAATTCTTATTGATTATAACAACTTATATCAATTAAATACATTGTGAGTGGTTTTAAATTTAAATCTTAACCTTAAAAAATAATTGGAAAGTTTTTTTCTTTGAAAGATAACAAGTAGAGAAATGAGATTTTTTTAGTAAAATGTTTATATTTGGTCAAAATTGCATTTAGACTAGAAAATCTGATTAATTAATTGAACCAACTAATTAATTAAACAACTATTCATTTGAATAATCAAATTTGATCGATTGATGTGTATAAGCCTTGTTTTTCCTTTATTCCATTTTCTAAGGAGAGCTTTTATCAATGGCCACAGAAATTGAAATAGACTTGTGGATGTGAACGATATTACAAATTGTCTAGTGCAAGAATCTTCATTACAAATTCTATGAAACAAAGTATAAAAAAAATGATAGAATCCCTTAAAGAGCATAGAATTGAGCAAATTATAGGACTTTATCCTCATTGACTTCCTCTCCAATGAGCACAAAATACTTGCTACTATGACATGCCAAGTAAAAGATATTAATTATAGCATTTACACAATACTAAGAATATCAAGAACATTTAAAAAAAAACTCTCTAGAGTGTAAATAATATTATAGAACTTAGACTTCATATTTTAAAAATAACATTTAAAAAAAAATATAAATAAGAGCATTTTACAATTCTGAATTTGTCTTATTCATACAAAAATTTTGTATATCTTATTAATACAAATTATATATTAAACAATCTAATTTTTTTCAAGATAGACTATAATTTTACAACATGGACGAATATAACAAATATTGCAACACACTCCTTAATTTTAACTACTCCTTGCTTCAACACTAAATCAATCATCTTGTAATATCCAAATGTCCCCTTACCAACAATGCCTAATTTTCAAAAACTAGTGGCTAACACCATTTCTTCTTTCAACTTTTGTAGGTTTCTCTATGGATAGTGCATATTATTATAGGGCGATCTCATTTTCGATTGCACTTTACTTTGTTGTGACTCCTTAAAGGTTCCATGATTTTTTGCTCCACCTATAAAGAGCTTGAAATCATTTTCACTACAATCTGATTTCTTCTCCTACTTTCAACATCCTTTAGCAATGTATACCTTTTGGATCTAATTAATTTTTTATGATATTCTTTCCATTGATTAGGAATATTTTTAAATACCTTTTATCAGCTACTGACAAAACACTGTGATTTCTTTTGGTCAATTTACACCATTGATCTCATATCTTCCATGGTTGGACTTTCTCCTTTCTCTAGAGTTGTAGTTGTTGGCAAAGTTTTCTTAACCTATGTTTTTATTACACTATTTAGGTTTGTATAGTTCTGGAAGATATGTGGTTCATCAACCGCTCACTTTTCTTGTACCATGTATAAAGCCTGCTATTTTTCATTAATAAGATATCACATCAAGCATTTTGTCTCACATTTGGTATCAGACCAACCTGGGGAAATGAAGGAAGGGCGTTGAATTTGGGGGGTTCTGTGGTGGACAATGAAACAAACGAATGGATGAGTTGGGTACATACTAAGCGTTGCATACCTACGTGAGATGAAAAGTGTTTGGAATCTGATTGGGGGGCATAGTTAGCGTTATATTCTCATGGAATGGTATGATTGCAGAATATGCACAAAATGCGCTTGATGAAAAGTGTTTGGAATCTGAACACTGTCAGCCAAATGCGATTAGCAGGTGTAAAGGTCTGTGAAAATGAGAGCTTTGGAATAGGGTATGAACATTCATCACAAGATAAAATGTACAAGAATTTTGTCAGGTGTTATAGTAGCAATTTCCCTCATAGACATGTATGCAAAATGTGTAAGATTAGACAAACCATGTGAACTGTTTGACAGAATGCCTCAAAGAAATATGGTATCATGGAACACCCTAGTTACGTGATACGAACAAAATGGATTTATAGGAAAGGCTTAGAAATTTGTAATGAGATGCGATTGTCTAAAAGCTTTCCCGACGTCCTTCCAGCCTGTGGTAAAATGAGGAACTTTGGAACAGGGTACGGATATCTATCATACGATAAATAATAGAGTTTTATCACATGTTGTAGAAGCAACTGCTCTGGTACACATGTATGCAAAAATGTGTATGCTTAGATAAGGCACTTGAACTGTTTGTCTGGATCCGTTTGTTTGCTGGAAGATGGCTGGAATTTGAAAACAGGAAGATGTACTTTTGTACGGCCAAATTCTCATTTTGGTCCAAAATGAGAATTTGGCAAATTCCAGAAGTTTTGGACCAAAATGAAAATTTGGCCGTACAAAAGTACATCTTCCTGTTTTCAAATTCCAGCCATCTTCCAGCAAACAAACGGGAAGTGATGTTTATGCTTCCAACATTTTTGGTAGACATATATGCATAGTGTCGGTACATATTCATAATCATAGGTAATTGTAGGTGAAATTCACTGTACAAATTAGTGAAGAATATCTGTAACTAAGAGAGTTATGCTTAGGATGGAATGGATGAAATAACTATTCCGGTAATGTTTATTCAGTGTGCAACTTGTGATGGTATAAAATCTATGTACAAAATAACTTTAAAGCTGGATAATTTTTACACCCGCACGTGCAAATATTATCATTATTTCTTTGTTTCATTCATTCTTGTCATCTAATGACAAATCTTCATTTATAGTGTGATTTTTCTTCCCACAACCATTTCATTCTCTCTTACTTCTCACTCTCTTAAACATCCTCCATTCTTCCCATGCTTCTCATACTTTTGTTACCTACCTATAAAACAAGAGAAATATAAGTTTTCCTTCATATTTATAAATTAATGAAAATTTTATCTTTATGCTCCAAAAAAGAATAAGAAAGCAACTTTGAACAATCTTAATGCTTCTTTATTTGAAGACACTACTTCCACATGGGTTTTAAAGAAAATAAAAATATTTGAAAAGAACAAGTGGAACCCACTCCTCAAGTAAAATAACAATATTACAAAGGGTCTATCTACTATTTTACATAAATAAAACACATTCAATGACAAATTATATCATGATCAAATTGAAAATATTGAAAGTCGTTGCAAACTATTGAGATGAGAAAAATCTATTAATCGATGATCTATCAAACATAATTAGTTGATATATTGAAATGGAGAGAGGTGTGAGCAAGGGAGGCGAGGAAGGATTTCAGATGGTGAAAGGGAAACAAATTGCTTTGCAGTCTACTGTCAAATCTCTGTTGTCGTTTGCATTTCAAAGGTTAACCAATGAGTTTTTGGGTTGACCATTTGTGAATTAAAATAATTTAGTCTAAAAGCCTTAAGCACTTTAGGATTTGTAGAAGAGAGTTAAACAAGACCAACAAATATAGATAGTTCATATGTTTCTCCAAATCTAGGATTTTTTTCCTGTTTTTTTTTTTTGTGTAATATGGACACACAATCAAAATTCGAAGTTATTTTTCTCATGATTCTTGAATAATTATTGTTTTCTATTTTTGAGGGATTTCTTTATCCTTTTTTTAAAACTCGCCTTTTCATTCTCTTTTTTAAATTTCTTACATATTTTAATTTAGTGATGTGCCCCTGTTATTTTAGGTTGACAAAATGTGGGTTTTTATGTTTCTGGTGATTTGAAATAAATTGTTGAATATAGAATTAAACTATTTTTAATTCTATATTCTAATTGAGACAAAATATAAAATTGAACATTTTAATTTTATATACTAATACAAGCTAATAGTTTGGGTATCACTCTCAAAATTTCTTTTAAATTTGTGTTTTCTTATTGTAGGAGGGATGTGTAGTTCATCCACTAAAAACAAAAGGTTCACTTCATGAATGTTCTTGCATCTCTAAATTTTTGAAACAACTATCTAGACTACATGGCTCTTAATGTAAGGTTGTTCTTCTAATTCTTATGTTTATTACCCATGAAAGATGCCTCACAACATTTGAGAGTAAAGTTCTAAAGTTTGGTAGGTCCATGCATTACTTCCCCCAACAAGTGTAGAAGTTTTCATGGTGTGTAAGTTCAAGGTTTGGATTACGAGATAAAGGCTTTTTAGTGTAATTTTCTAGAAAGAATATTTTTAATTTATATGTACCCTATATTTTTAGTGATAGATAGGTTGTATTTACTTTGAGCCGCATAATCCGTTTATCATTATTGAAAATTGATTGACTTTAATTAAAATTTTAAAACTTTGAATATTAATGGAATGCCATCCATTCATTTCTCACATTCTGTTTGGAGCAAATGCTTGTGCTTATTGTCAATTGAATGATCTCTATGGGAAACCTCTATGTCTAGCCAATTACTTTGGACTTTTTAATGATTCAAAATTTTGATGCAAAAATTTGATACAATCTAAACTAGAAGTAGTAGTAACAACAATCATAGATTGTGGAAAACTAATATTCTTAATGGTTTTTTAGATACTTGAAGATTTTGTGGTGCAAGTATTTATGTACTTTAACACTCAAATATGAATCCCTCCCCTAAAGTATATTAGTTAAAGCCCGTGCTAGTCTTTGTATTTTAATTCCTTGTTTCTCTTCTCCATGACTTAGGGTGGAGTCTCATGGATGGGGACTTCCTAGAAAATAGAGTTGGAGATGCCTGAAAATTTTTAGGACTATTTTAAAGTTGTTGGTCGAATGAATCTTGTAGTGTAGTTTGACCTAAAAGTTTAAGCTCCAAAATCTAAGGAAGTTGGTTGTCTCATGCACAAGTATCTTTTGTCTTCTATAGTTTGTGCAACAACAAAAACAAGCCAAAAAAATATTTTCTGTTCAAAATTAATTTTAATAAAAATCTAAACATAAATGGTTGGCAAGTGGCAAATAACATTTCTAAGCTCTTGGAGCAATTCGTAATACCATCATATTTTCACCTACTCACTAAAATGTAGGAGCTTCTATTAAATAAAGAAGACTTCAAATAATCCTATAGCCAAAATATAAAAATATAAAAATCTTTATAATACCTCTTTTTTCTCAAAAATAGTAGTTTAAGTCTTTTAGGCAAGGGTCCCATGAGGGGGGTTTAAGCTCAGGGAGTGGTCGTATGAACAAAATTTTATTTAGCTACAGGATTATTTAGAATCTTCTCCTTCAAAATACGAGCCCTACCTTTTCGTGTCTCATATTTAAGAGGGTGAAAAATGGGTCGGGGCTAGAAATTGCCCCACCAGCTTAGGAATGCTTTTTGTCACTTATCAAACATTTACCTTCAAACTTTTGAAAGAAAATGATCTATTACTTATTTTTTATATACAAAATATGGAAGACAAAGTTATTGTATTCATGAGACCAGCTACTTCCTTAAATTAAAGAACTTAAATTTGTAAGGTGAACAAGACTACAAGATTCATGAGACCATTAGCTTTAAAATATTCTTTAAAAATAGAAAGCAAATTCCTGCCCTATTTTCTAGGAAGGCCCTTCCATAAAACCCAAACCTTATAGAACCCCACCATACGCACAATTCTCTCCACTTAGTTTATAGACTAGGGCGGACTCATTATTACTTATTATTACTTTGTAGACTAGTGAGCACACGTTTCTGCGAACCCTTTCCCACGCAACACAAGAAACGGATTTTACTTTGCGGACTACGAGGACTGACTTATGCACGGATAGCTTGAAAGCTGATTGCCTTGTGGACTACGATGACTGACTTATCAATGGGTAGCTGCTTTGCGACGACTGATTTGCTGGACTTCTCTACCCACCAACGTTACGCTTCTCCCACGCAAGAACAATGATTTACTGGACTGGACTGATTACCTGCAACGTTTCTCGGGACACAAGCACCGAATTTTCCACGCGCTTGGAACAAACAAATATTGTTTCCGCCCACTAAATTTAAAGCATTGCCTTCAGTGGTGCTAATTTCGTGCCAAGATTATTAAATGTGGGAGTGTACGTGCATTCCCACCTCAGCGAAATGTTCTGCTTAAGCCTGTTTTTGGTATTTGCAGTGTGTATCCAACTGAAAAAGTCTGTGTATTTTGACTCTTTGTTAGTCTTCTCCATGACTTTGGCATACCCCCGCACCTCTCGCAATTCTCTAGTGTCAACAGATTTTACCATACCATGGGCGTACGTTAAATTGAGTGCACTGGACTCCTCTACAGAACAGCGTTTCTCCGAGTTTTCCGTGTGCTTGGAACAAACAAGACCAAATTTGATGTCAAACTTAGATTTGATTTCGATTTGGAAAAACCTATACACAATTTTCCGTCCATTGAATCATGCCTCATCCATCATAGTCATGTCCATCGCCATCGCCATCGAGAGCCGTACAACCAGAATCGTCCAGCAATTAGCAATTACTAAGTTGTTAGGGGAATATAAATATTATCAGAACTGTACGTAGTGCACCGCATAGATTGCTTTAGGATTATCGAAACTAAATTATATTAATTAAACACGTTCTTTTATTTAATTCAAATGAATTTATAATGCTTTTATTGTATTGTTTTATTTTTAACTGAATTTGTTTTCACTCCTATCTGATTTCTTCTCCTACTTTCAACATCCTTTAGCAATGTATACCTTTTGGATCTAATTAATTTTTTATGACATTCTTTCCATTGATTAGGAATATTTTTAAATACCTTTTATCAGCTACTGACAAAACACTATGATTTCTTTTGGTCAATTTACACCATTGATCTCATATCTTCCATGATTGGACTTTCTCCTTTCTCTAGAGTTGTAGTTGTTGGCAAAGTTTTCTTAACCTATGTTTTTATTACACTATTTAGGTTTGTATAGTTCTGGAAGATATGTGGTTCGTCAACCGCTCACTTTTCTTGTATCATGTATAAAGCCTGCTATTTTTCATTAATAAGATATCACATCAAGCATTTTGTCTCACATTTGGTATCATAGCAACCTGGTGAAATGAAGGAAGGGCGTTGAATTTGCGGAGGGTTCTGTTGTAGACTATGAAAGAAACGAATGGATAAGTTAGGTGCATACTAAGCATTGCATACCTACGTGAGATGAAAAGTGTTTGGAATCTGATTTGGGGGCATACTAAGCGTTATATTCTCATGGAATGCTATGATTGCAGAATATGCACAAAATGCATTTGATGAAAAGTGTTTGGAATCTGAACACTGTCAGCCAAATGCGATTAGCAGGTGTAAAGGTCTGTGAAAATGGGAGCTTTGGAATAGGGTATGGACGTTCATCACAAGATAAAACGTACAAGAATTTTTTCAGGTGTTGTAATTGCAATTTCCCTCATAGACATGTATGCAAAATGTGTAAGATTAGACAAACCACGTGAATTGTTTGACAGAATGCCTCAAAGAAATATGGTATCATGGAACACCCTAGTTACATGATACGAACAAATGGATTTATAGGAAAGGCTTAGAAATTTTTAATGAGATAGTGATTGTCTAAAAGCTTTGCCGACGTCCTTCCAGCCTGTGGTAAAATGAGGAACTTTGGAACAGGGTACGGACATCTATCATACGATAAATAATAGAGTTTTATCACATGTTGTAGCTGCAACTGCTCTGGTACACATGTATGAAAAATGTGTAAGCTTAGACAGGGCACTTGAACTGTTTGGCATAATTCTTAAAGTGATGTTTATGCTTCCAACATTTCTGGTAGACATGTATGCATAGTGTCGGTACATATTGATAATCATAGGTAATTGTAAGTAAAATTCACTTTACAAGTTAGTGAAGAATATCTATAGCTAAGAGAGTTATGCTTATGATGGAATGGATGAAATAACTATTCCGTCAATGTTTATTCAGTGTGCAACTTGTGATGGTATAAAATCTATGTTCAAATTAAAGTTATTATTTTAAAGCTGGACAATTTTTACACCCGCACATGTAAACATTATCATTATTTATTTGTTTCATTCATTCTTGTCATCTAATGATAAATCTTTATCTATAGTGTGATTTTTCTTCCCACAACCATTTCATTCTCTCTTACTTCTCACTCACTTAAACATCCTCCATTCTTCCCATGCTTCTCATACTTTTGTTACCTACCTATAAATCAAGAGAAATATAAGTTTTCTTCCATATTTATAAAATTAATGAAAATTTCATCTTTATGCTCCAAAAAAGAATAAGAAAGCAACTTTCAACAATCTTAATGCTTTTTTATTTGAAGACACTACTTCCACATGGGTTTTAAAGCAAATAAAAATATTTGAAAAGAACAAGTGGAACCCACTCCACAAGTAAAATAGCAATATTACAAAAGCTGGTCTATCTACCATTTTACATAAATAAAACACATTCAATGACGTATTATATCATGATGAAATTGAAAATATTGAAAGTCGTTGCAAACTATTGAGATGAGAACAATCTATTAATCGATGATCTATCGAACATAATTAGTTGATATATTGAAATGGAGAGAGGTGTGAGCAAGGGAGGCGAGCAAGGATTTCAGGTGGTGAAAGGGAAACAAATTGCTTTGCAATCTACTATCAGATCTTTGCTGTCATTTGCATTTCAAAGGTTAACCAATGAGTTTTTGGGTTGACCATTTGTGAATTAAAAGAATTTAGTCTAAAAGCCTTAAGCACTTTAGGATTTGTAGAAGAGAGTTAAACAAGACCAACAATTATAGATAGTTTATAAGTTTCTCCAAATCTAGGATTCTTTTTCTGTTCAATTTTTTCTTTCTCAATATGGACACACAATCTAAAATTTGAACTTATTTTTCTAATGTTTTTTGAATAATTATTATTTTTTATTTTGGGGGGATTTCTTTATCCTTTTTTTAAAACCCACCTTTTCATTCTCTTTTTAAAGTTTCTTACATATTTTAATTTAGTGATGTGCCCCTATTTTTTTAGGTTGCCAAAATGTGGTTTTTTATGTTTTTGGTGATTTGAAATAAATGGTTGAATATAGAATTAAACTAGTTTTAATTCTATATTCTAATTGAGACAAAATATAAAATTGAACATTTTAATTTTATATACTAATACAAGCTAATAGTTTGGGTATCACTCTCAAAATTTCTTTTAAATGTGTGTTTCCTTATTGTAGGATGGATGTGTAGTTCATCCACTAAATACAAAAGGTTCACTTCATGAATGTTCTTTCATCTCTCAATTTTTGAAACAACTATCTAGACTACATGGCTCTTAATGTAAGGTTGTTCTTCTAATTCTTATGTTTATTACCCATGAAAGATGCCTCACAACATTTGAGAGTAAAGTTCTAAAGTTTGGTAGGTGCATGCATTACTTCCCCAACAAGTGTGGAAGTTTTCATGGTGTGTAAGTTCAAGGTTTGCATTACGAGATGCTGGATATAGTTAATTTTGGAATATGTTGCAATTATGGAAGACACATATCCTCAAAATGATTTCCAGAATATGTGTTGGGACCGTTTGGTTCACCTAGAAGATGGCTAAGAAGATGTATTTTCTGTGTTTGGGTGCCATAATCTGGAATTGGAATATGCGCTAAATAAGTATTTATTTTATTATTGTTTAATTTCTTTCAAGAATATAAACAATTTTTTATTTTTTGAAATGTAATTATGTTTTTCACATTTTGTAGGAGTTTTTGAATATTTATTTTATTTTCCTATCAAGGTTAATTTTATAATATTTTGAAATAAAATTATGTTTATAAGTTTGTTAAAATTTTAACATTTTGTGTAAGTTTTTTTTTTTATTTTAAATTTTTCCTATACAAAATTATAAAATAACAAACTCCAAAATACACAAGTCATCATTATAAACAAGCCATTCATTTTGTTAATTATTTTTTAAAAAAGTTGCCAACCTAGCTCAATAGGAGCACCGGTAGGAAAGAGCTGGGTGGAGAAAACCTCCGGTCTAGCCCCAAAAAGAAAACTTAATAAGATTACAATTAAATGGATGAGGAATTCCTCATTACATAATGCAGATATGAAATTACAACTTGAATGAGGAATTCCTCATTTACATAATGCAGATAGAGTGTTATAAATTTATAGTCTGATGAGTCTTTGACAATCTCTCATGTCTGAACTCTTGTTTTTGTCTGTGGACACTACATACATAGAGCATACGACTACTTTGTGCTTTTGTTAGTACACCAATACCTGTAATATTTTAATAAAAAAATAATATATAAATTGTAACCCCTAATGAAGTACATTCAGCTGCTAACTTTTGTAGGACTTTTTTAAAAAAAAATGTTATTAAATATTATTACCTTCTATGACCTCCTTTGATTCTTACCTAAATGACCCATGCTTGTCATGATCAAAACATGACCAATTAAATGAGTTCATACATGATATATCTCTATTAACCTCAAAATTTCTCTACAAACTTGGGTTAGAATTCTACAAAGCAATAACCAAGAAAACACTATATGTTAAATCTTATGATTGATAGAAGATTGGGGCTCACCTAAGCCATAAACATGAAAAATTATTGTAAAAAAAATATGTAAACCATATATATGCGCACTTGAGGCAAAGAGAAGTTATGCCATATCCATATTAAAATATTAGTTACAATATGAAAATACTAAATTCACTAATTCCTGAGCTCATCTCCGCATATGGTCACAACAAAGATATGTCATTACAATACATAGAAGGCATCATAAAAATATAATTTTGGTATTTTGCATAGCCTGACACGTTTTGCACTCAAATCCTTCATCGCAGATAAGTGGAGATGGGCGGATAGATGCAGATGAGTTGTCATCAACCCAACTAAAGTATCTACAACCATTATTTCCCTATGATGCCCAATCTACATTAGCTCTTATAATATAATGAATAGTATTTACATTACAAATATTAAATATATACAAATTAGCAACCTTTTTTATATTTGGGCGACACCAAAATTGTTGTCCAAGGTTGCTCTGTGGCCATGAAGTCTTCAACATACACTTCCCACCACCACATTGACAGTTTGGCACATTGAAAAGAGCCATTGAGCCTCTATCAATAATGCATTGCACCATCTTTACAACATTTACTACATAAATATTATAACATATAATCATATGATTATAATAATCATACATTCACCACTATTGTCATATTATAGATTCAAGTACTTAAAAATGTTTGCAATCAATGGTTTGAACAAAGATGTCATTCTAGTGCAGCAATGACAGTTTAACTATACCTGAGCTAGGATTAGTCAACTTCAAGGCCTTCATAAAGATCACTTCGCAAATTGAATCCAATGAACCTACCATGCTATAGAATCGACCAATAGCTAGAGATAAATATGAGAAAACCTTATAAAAAACAAGAACCATCATTTTCTCTACACTATATTGAGCACCAAGATTAACATGGCAAAGCCTAAAACAAAGGCAGACAAGAAAAAAAGAGAGAAAAGAAAAGCACTAGATCTAGCACCTAGATTAACTTGATAAAGCCTTGAATTATTATTTACTCTTAACCCCATCTATGCAGTTGAAATGACATTTTCATGTGTTTACATTCAATGTCGATGTGATATGCTGCCTAGAAATATAAACAAGCATCCTCTATTACAAGGGTATATTTTAACTTACACAAATTATACCCATAAAAAAATGGTAGCGTGTTGTTTTCCCATTATTAAATAATAGGCAGGCAAGCTACTAGCTATAGACTCTAGATTTTAGAAGATGATAAATCATACATCTCCTCCTAAAGAAAAATTAAAATCAAGTACAAATCAGATAAATTTATCAGGCATAACATATCTAAAATTCTACCACGAGATCGAGGACATCAAGGAAAAAATTCAGGGCTTGGACAACAAGGATAAGACCACAGAGATTAAGCCAAGCCTGGAAACCAGGGTCATGAACATGGAATAAAAAATGATAAGTTTGGAAAAAACCCTCAAGGGTGTGGCAGAGCAAAATTTTAACATCATTAAAACATCCAACAAGAACCTGAAGCTATTGATTAAAAAGATGGAAGAAAAAATGAACCCCAAGACCGAGCAGAGGACAAGGAGCCAACTGAAGGACCACGTAAAAGAACTAGGGCTAGAACCAGGAAGAACATGGAGAAAATTGATCCACATGGTTCCCAAGTGCAGAACGTTAAAGATACAATTCAACTGATGGAGGCCCTTGAAAGCAACACAGATATCATGCTTAGGAGCTTGGCATAAATGGTCATGATGCTCTTCCTTTTGGCTATGCTTAATTTTCTCTATTTTTTCTTGTTCGACCATGTGGTGGCCTGTCCTAGCTACTCTATTCTATTTTTCTTTGCTTGGTTCTCATGAATTTCTTTCGACTTTAAAATGCTGTGGGTTTCAGGGTCCCTGTAAAACCTGTTTTACTTAATCAAAAACATATCTAAAATTCTTATATAACCTAAATGTATGACACCACTCTGTTCAAATATCATGGGACCTATCGAAGCAATATTTAAACCACCTATTGTTCTAATTTAAAAAACATTAGATGCCATATTCATCCAATTGCTAAATGACAAGGAGGGTAATTGGAGAAATGATCCAGATAAGAGACCAAGAACTAGTCAATCTAGTAGTTTCATAGAGGGCTGAATCTGGATATTGGTGGCCTAGATTTAATTGCAAAATTTATTATATGGACATTGACATTTAGAGGTGCCCACAAAGGAGTAGATGGCCAAAGGGGAAAATTGTTGCTTGGGACCCACTCTCCTTACTAAAGAAGGAAGTCTACAATAGCTAAGGGATGTTGTATGTTTCTTGTTACTTCTTCATTAATCAAGGCCTACGCTGAATTGAATTAGGTGGGCATGAATTGATCTGAAACATGGGATTATGTTGGCATGGGGATCTCAAGATCAATTGAGATTACATTTGATGGATTTTGATGCTTGGGTATGTGGTCGTTCTTAATTTTGTGATCATTGCTTAAATTTACTATGTATTTGATGTTCTAAGGATTGCCCAAAACTGAATTTTAATGTTCATGGAATTGGCAGGTAATGAATATTGGTGCTTGAGGATTGCTCGATGATGAATTTGGCTATTTGAGGATTTCTAGTAATGAATTTTGGTTTTTTTAGGATTGCTTTACAATAAACTTTGATATTCAAAGATTTCCCAGCAATGAATTTTGATGTTTGAGGGTTGTTAGGTTTGAATTTTGATGATTGAGAGTTTTCCAATAATGAATTTTTATGATTGAGGGTTGTCCATGAATTTTGATTATTAGGAAGCACCGAAATTATGTTCTGATGTTTGGGGATCACCCAAAACTAAAATTGGAGATTTAAGGATTACCAAGCATTCAAAATTCACAAAGCATTCAAAATTCAAAATTCATAATCACAAAGTATTCAAAATTCATAAAATTCATATGAACATTATTTTAATATGAAACAATAGTTATAATTTGAAACATGGATCAAATAAACACACAATTGTATCAAAAGATTTTGCATCCTAACTAGAGTCCTCCAAACTTCCACATAATATATATGACTCTCTCCCCTTCATTCATTGTCAAGAAGCCTATGGATGCTACCAGGATCATGCAAAAAAGTATCATATGCATCAAGCATATTACTCTCGCTAAGGTCAGGGATTTCTTTAAGTTCTTTATACACATCCGCTGCATCATTTTTCAAAGCAAATGATCTATCCACTTTTAGAGGTTGTGTAAGGCCCGCTATAATGCCTCCAAACATATCTTTGATCACTTTGCAAATTGAATCCAATGAACCTACCACGCATCCCCTCTTCCTCTTTGGCCTCCTTGATGATGCTGAAGGGTTGTCTCTACCGCTTGCACTAGATTGGTTCGATGTAGGTGTATTGATATCATCATTAGCCAAATCAGTAGTAGTCTTGAAAGATGTAGTATCCATACCATGATAAATGAAATCTTCCTGATCATTGAAATATTCCTTTGTCTCTTGAGCTGTTGCAGCTATAGTGCCCTTAGCTATGTCATTCCCAACAATACAGGATAATTCATTGTAGTATTGAAATGGATGCGTCTTATACATTCTCGCATTTTTAAATTCCTTTCTCTGTATGATAGCATAACAATTGAATTCATTATTTTTCTTTCATTAGTAAAAAATATATATTCAACATAAAAATATATTTAAAGACCATGTACCTTTAATAACTCATCCCAAGCACTATCATCGGCATCCATAGTTTGAGTAGTCTCATTCCATGCTAAGCCTTGTGTATTCCTCAAGTCTTTCATTACTATGTACCCTTGCTTCCAAGTTTTGAGCTTGTTCTTGAAGTTATCCTTTGATAGGTTCATTTTCAATTCTTCATTGAACCTCCTTTCAATGGTGGTCCAAGCTTCTTTTTTGAAACCCCCTTCTACTTTTCTTTCAAGTTGCACTTGCTCATGTAGCAAGTCTAGCAACTTGTGTTCCATTTCTTTGGTCCAGAAAACCTTCTTACAAGAAGAAGTTGGATGGATCACTTGAACGTCAGCATCCATGTTCATCAATACATCTATGTAAGACATACCTGAGGCACACACAACAACATGAGATTGCCTACTTCTTTTGACAACACTAAATATGTCATAATGCAATGTTGATGATCAGATCTAAATCTAAGTTAGGGATGAAAGATCAATTGAAATGTAAACAGATGCAAAGAGGCATATATGTAGATGTAAACATTAAATATAACATGACAATATTAAATATAACATGACAACATTAAATATAACAACATTGAATATAACATGATAACTCTACAATATGTCATAACACAATGTTGATGACCAGATCTAAATCTAAGTTAGGGACGACATGTCAATTGCAATGTAAACATATGTAAAGAGGTATATACATAGATGTAAACATTAAATATAACATGAAAATATTAAATATAACATGACAACATTAAATATAACAACATTGAATATAACATGACAACACTAAATATGTCATAATGACTTTTAATATATAATATCAGCTCATGAAATTTATGAAATTTGACATTAAGGTTTAAACACTGCCATAGTACTTATTCAACCAACTAAGATTGAGATCTATAGTCTTCCCACATCCTTCTTCCTATTTCATCTTGAAATTTCCCCCAATCATCTCTTTCACACTAGCTCAACCCATATGTCTCAAGCACTGGTACATCTATCTGATCATGACCATCTTCCTCTTCAAATTCTACCTCAGATGGAAGGTTGTCCTCTATCACAATGAAGTTGTGAAGTATGCAACATGCCAAAACAATCTTTGTTTTTGTCTTGATTTGATAAGATGTCGTATGCTTCAAGATAGGAAAATGCTGCTTCAAAATCTAAAATGTACGCTCTATTACATTCCTGAGAGAGGAGTGTCAATGATTAAACAACTCTTGTTGGGTGTTTATTGAGTTTTCTCTTGAAAAATCCTTTAGGTGGTAGCGTGTGCACCGATAAGGTGCGAGAAATCTTGGTACATTTGGATATCCAACATTGACCAAATTATATTTACCTAAATAAAACAAAATGTCATTGTTATAACATTGTCTTACTTTTTGTAGGCTTCACTATATAATCATATTTTACATTCCTGGGGAAACTAGTGGTGGATCATCTCTAGATAGAGCTGAAGCTAGAACATGGCTATTTGTAGTAGACCCTTCCCAACCAGCAAGGATGTATTCAAACTTATAATCAAATGAACACACTCCCATAACATTCTGCGACAAGTTGCCTTTTCTATCGTGATATTTATCTTGTATGTTGACATCCATGGTGACTGGTAAATGGGATCCATCAATTTCTCCAACACAGTCCTATAGTCATAAAAATCATAATCTAATGAACACGTGATAATAGGATTACAACTCAATCAAACAAAATTAAACCATTAGAAGATATACCTTGAAGTATGGATCAAAAGGATTCTTCCCACTGATTTCTCAAGGAGTGTTTGGACCAGGGTGTATAAAATAATGCAGATGGAGTGCTAATATAGCTATCAAGACCTTGTGGAAGTATCAAATTATCATCTTGTTATACACTGAGTTTGTGCCTTTGTCTCAAGCTCTCTTGGTCTTGATAACTCAGTATAACATGGGAATCATCTCCAGGTTGTGGGACCTTTGCTAACTAAGATGAAACCTCTAGGTCCTAGGCTGGTTCCTCTTGGTTAATCACCCTAATTTTCTTTTAGACATGAAAGTAAAACTTTTGGAGGGAAAGGGATAGAAGGAATGCTTGTAAGGGAAATGACTTGAAAGCAAACTACCTACTAGGTGATGCACCAAAACTAGGGTTTGGATCTCAGTATGTAGGAATGAAATCAATGAAACTTAGGTCTAGTAGGTCACAACTTACTGAATAGGCTTGCATAAGTGTTTCATAGGAGGGCCTGAAAATAAGACACAACTTATGACCTGCAAGAAGACATTCACTTCTGCAACTCGGTGTAGGATTGAGACAAGACTGTTAGGGGGCTGAAGTATACCCACAAAAGCATCTAAATTAGATCAAACACAACAACACACATAGTTATAGAAATGAAGAGGGATCAAGAACCCTAAAACAACATTGAAAACGTGCATATACTTTGATTCAATAAGAGATAATCCAAACAAGGAAGCATAGGGACATGAAGGATTGTCACAAAATACCTCTGCAATATTTGAATCATCAATGGGAGAAATAAAATTGTATGAGCCAGAGGGTAGAAATGATACAACAGATGACCTTTAAGAAAAGGTGAATTGTCTTCTACAAATTATCCGACTCTTAGCACTAAAGGCTCCAAAAAAATATATATATACTCAACTGCACATAGGTAGGAATTGAAATTAACCTAACTAGGGTTACAGATCCACAATAATATCAAACCCTAAAGGTACTAATAACCCATCATGAAAATCTCTGAGAACACCGGCCAACAGATCAGATCTTTCTCCTTGCATGTTGATCTTGGACTGAGTCCACTTGCAGACACAACAACTTCGACCCATCTACCCACCTGCAACTCCACTAAGCCATGAAGGCTTCAAATCTGATCTATTTCCCTGGAAGAGGTACTGTTTGAAAAGGTGGTGCCAACTCTTTTCATCACTTCTTGGCATGGGAACACGGCACAGTACCTTGCAACACCAGCCATCGGTCACCTCCATCACCCTCTCAACCACAACCATCCTTAGAAATCAATTCCTGAGCTAACCAATGTCATGCATGGCTGAAAGAATGCAAAACCCTAGCAAAACCCTTACAAAGATATTCAAATTTGAATATTAACGGCTAGCGGTAAACTTCAAAATGTAACCATTGATGAATAACCTTCCTGGCAGATGAACGGCCCAGATGCACCCTTTAAAAATAGTCTAAAACCCTTCTGACAAGTCAACCACCACTGCAGCAGTCAACAACCAATAAAAAATGAGCAAATTAGCATCTCTAACAAGTCACCGGACCCACGTGCTTGAGAACACCATCGGACGGCTGTCGCCATATCGCCATCATAATGATTGAGCACTTTGAGCCCGCAGTGTAATGACAACCATGAGATCTAATCATGCTTTACCTTCTTTAGAAAACCCCTAACCCCACGGGCCCACTGACATCGGCCACGTTGCACATCAAACAACCAATCAAACTGCACCATTTCGGATACATGTAGCAACCTCCTGACATTGAACCCATTGCTAGAAGCCAGGCAATAAAGTAAGATCTACGGCTATCACTATACTGTCATGATAATACACATGCATCTTGAGCCCTCGGTATAACGATGACCACATGATCTGATCAAAACTTAACCCACCAAGGAAGACAACCCCACTGACAACCTTCCAAATCGGACACCGCCTATGAATCAGGAGCTGCCAAATTAGATGAGGTAGCATTGGTCCCACTGACATGTTAAACTTTGTAGGTAGAAGAAATCGATGATCATCGCAAGATCTCATGGAATCTTTCAACCCTATGAGATCATGCGACAACCGTCAGATTGAGAATCTTGACCTGGCCACTTGAACTAAGACCGCCAACCTAAATGGTGACCACTCGCGGGATCGCTGAGTGTTTAGGGGTTAACCACCAGGAATCAGAGACTTGGCGATTGAAGGATTAATAAAGGCACGTGCAAATTGGGAACTTAAGTGATTGGGAAAAGGTAACATGAAAATATAACGCGGCCTAAGGGTTTTTTGGATTTTGAATACTAACGGCTAGTTTTTTTAAACTTTTCAACTGCAGACCAGGGAGTAAAATAATTTGTTGAGACTAGAGAACATGGAATAAATTCATGAAAATTTTAGGGATGGTAGACATGGTAAAAATAGAGGCCTGGGTATGGTTTTTCAGCCAAATTTGAATGCACATGAAAATTTGGGTAACATTTTGGCGATTTCTACTGGATGTCAGCCTGCTAGACATGGAAACCAGTGACCTTGAACATCCATTGGGCATGGGGTTACCACAGGAACAAAAAACCCATAGGGGGATAGGACTAAAAATGTGCTCAGAGCACTTCTTGAAAAGTAGGAAATTAAACTAGAAAGCAAGGAAAGGAAAACAGGGGAACTTTTACAAAATTTACAGACAGGGGGTAACCTCAAAACAAGGCTTCAAGTGGAAACCATTGACTGAGATAGGCAAGGCATCTCCTTCCATATTTGATAGTTGAAAAACATTGGAGCCCCTACATCCTGTGATTACAAATGGTCCACTCCAAAAGGAGTCAAATTTGGTGTGCCTGCCAGGCTTAGACCTGAACTCATCCCACTTGAGGACTATGTCTCCAATTTTGAAATTTCTAATCCTAGCTCTTCTATCAAAGCTCTTCTTTGTCTGGACTTGATGGAACTCCATGTCTTGTATTGACTTTCCTTTGAGTTCTTCTAATTCCATCAATTGAGCATATCTGATCTATAAGGGATCCTCTTCATCAAATAGGGCATAATGAGCAGCTAAGTCTAGAGCTGGTAATTCTATTGAAATGGACAACTTAGCCTCCTTACCATATACTAGCATGTAAGGAGAATTACCAATGACCTTCTTTGGGGTAATTCTATCTAACCACAAGGTAGACCTGAGGTTTGTATACCAATTTCTTTGATTATCCTGAAGAGTCTTCTTGATTATCCTAATCAGATTCTTATTGGTTGATTCTGTTAAGCCATTGCCTTGAGGGTAATAATTTGAACTAGTATTCAAATAGATGCCATTCTTGACTGCCCACTCTGATACTTTGTGGCCTGTGAATGTTAAGACATTATCTGAAATGATGGAATCAAGAGTACCAAACCTATGAACTATGTCATCATAAAAACTCAATACAACACTCTCATTTGCTTCTTTTAAAGCATTTGCCTCTATCCATCTAGTGAAATAATCTATTGTAGTAATTACCCACTTATGTCCTACACTAGATGGAGGATTAATCATGCCAATGAAATCTATACCCCACTTCATGAGGGTTGATCTATTCTGACTGGCTGTAGGGGTAAGGTTGCAAGCCTCTCTTTTCCTGCAAACATGGCACACTTGATGCATTTTCTGACATAATCATGACTATCCTTAAATATAGATGGGCAATAGTATCCAACCCTCATGATTTTAAAAGCAGTAGTCCTAGGAGAAAAGTGACCTCCAGAAGGTCCATCATGAAACTCAAATAGGATCTCTGCTACCTTTTCTGAATCTATGCATCTCAAAAGGACACCACTTTGATCCTTTCTGAAAAGAACATCATCAATCAACATAGAAGGAATAGATTGTAACCTATAATACCTCCTTTTTGCTGAATCCAAACCTGCAGGACATTGTCCTTTCTTCAAGTAATTGATCATATTAGGCAACCAGCTTGTTGCCTTGGCTTGTTCTTCTATAGAATGCACCACCAGAGATGTGTCCATTTTCTCTGATCTCTTTGAACTTTCATCCTCTGCCAAATGCTCACAAAGACCTCTTCCTCTAACTAGCTTGGTAGTTTGAATATTTATGTCATATTCCATCACCTTGGTGATCCAACCAGCTCTTTTCTCATTTAGGTCCTTGGAAAGAAAAAATTCTTTGACACTTGGATGAGTAACCCTTAAATGTACCTTGCTATGGGTCAATAGATATCTGAACTTTTTGAGGTTCTTTACCACAACAACCACATGTTTTTCTACAAAAGAGTATCTCTGTTCATACTCCTCTAGACCTTTGCTAAAGAAAGCAATAGGCTGCTCCAATCCATCTAAATTTTCTTGAGTCAACATTGCAAATATGGCATCATGACCCCCATAAGCATAAAGGATAAAATCCTTACTGAAATTTGGGTTTAAGAGGGTAGGAGCTTCTGTTAGGGCCTCTTTGATGGCTTGGAAATTGGCCTTCCCTTCTTTGGTCCAACTGAAAGTTGAACTCTTCTTTAACATGGTTGTCAGAGGCTTGAGTAAATCTGCAATGTTAGGCAAGAGCCTCCTAACAAAATTAATCTTTCCTATGAAAGATTGGAGACTTTTCTTGTGATGTGGTAGGGGTAGCTCTAGGATAGCTGCAATTCTCTCAAGATCCACTGTAATTCCTTCTTTGGATACTACATATCCCAACAACTTTCCTTCATGAACTGCAAACACACATTTCTTGGGATTAAGAGATATCCCAAATTCTCTACACCTTTCAAAAATCTTCCTCAGATGTTTGATATGGTCTACTACATGTTTTGAATAGATAGTTATGTCATCTAAGTAGACCAACACAAATTTGTACATTAAGCTCTTAAAGGCCATATCCATTGCCTTTTGAAATGTAGCACCTACATTTGACAAACCAAAGAGCATCTTTTGATAAGCCATGGTTCCCCACTTGGTTGTAAATGCAGTCTTATATTGATCCTCTTCATTTACCAGGATCTGATTGTATCCTGAATAGCCATCCAATAATGAAAATCTCTCAGATCTAGAGACACATTGTAAGATTTGTTCCATAGAGGGTAATGGATGGCGGTCCTTTAATGAGGCCCTATTAAGATCCCTAAAGTCAACACATAACCTCAGCTCCCCATTCTTCTTCCTGACAGGAACAAGGTTGGAAACCCAACTAGTATGCTTAATCGGGTAGATGATACCACTTTCTATTAGTTTGAGTACTTTCTTATGCATAAGTGGCTCAAGCTTGGGATTAATAGGCCTTTGCTTTTGCCTCACTAGTTTGGTGTTTGGTTCTAATTCAATAGTGTACTGGGCAAGGAAAGGATCAAAACCTTTGAGATCCTCATACTGCCATGCAAAAATATCACTGAATTCTCTGAATAACTAAGTGTAAGCTTGCTTCTCCAATTCAGTGTTTATCTTTCCAAATTGTAGACTTCTACCTGGTTCCAACTCTAATTCAACACAATGTTCTTGTTGGACTATCAGGCCAGCTTTTCTTTTCTTAACTTCATCATCCTTGTTGAAGACAGTCTCCAAAGTGACAAGACCTCTAGGCATCTTATTAAACTTGAGTTGTATCACTTGATCACCATAGTTTTGTGATAGCCTATCTTGATTGTGTTATGAAAAAACATCTTCTTCAAACAAGAACTGCAGAATTTGTTCATCATTGTCAAACACCTGCCAATTGACATCATTATTAGGAATAGAAGGTTTGACAATCAATTTGATATGCTGTTGATCTATTTCTCTTGAAATGCTATTTGGAATATCATACTGGGATCCAACAAGAGCTAACCTATCTGCATTCTGATTTAACTTTCTAGGGATGGCAACAATATTGAAAGCATAGAAATCTTCAATTGCATCCCAAACTCTATGCTTGTATGCTTTCATGGTATCATTTTTAGTTGCACTTATCCCTCTTACCTAGCTGACAACTAACTCACTGTCACCATAAACTTTTAAGGCCTTAAGCCCTCTTTTTCTAGCCCATTCTAAAGGCAGTATAATACCTTTCTCCTTTTGGGGACACAAGCATAGCACCACCACCAGAACCATGTCTACTTCTAGCCCCATCAAAAAATAGTTCCCAAACCTGATTGCTCTGATCTTTTGAATCAATGTCCTTGAGAAGGTTGGGCTCTATGACTCCACTCTCTTGGATCAAATAACTTCCCAAACCAAAATCCCAAATAGGATTTTCTTGGACCTGTGAAGCTCTTTCATCTAGAAAGATATCAGGGATACTTTCTATCTTCGTGCTTGCTTCATTAATGGTTTGGAAGTCACTGCTATCAAATATAGGGCAGTTCACATTGATGGCATTGGACACATATGGCTCTATATGGTGTGTTGCTAATGGTTCTAATTTAATGGTAACCTTGGTCCCATACCTTGTATGAAATAACATGTGAGACCAATCAAAAGATAGGTAGCCTCCTATCTTGGCTGTAAACTCCCTTGAAAGACATATAGCAAATAATGCAAGGAGATCTATGATATATATATCAAGGAGGATTGAAAAATTAGGACTAGCATGAAGGATTAGACTAGTATCCTTAGCCAAACCTATAGTATCGATCGAGGATCCACCAAGTTGGGTAACCTTCTTTTGAAAGGGTTCATACCTTAGTCCTAATTGGTCAGCTACTTTCTTAGGCATTACAGTGCTAGTAGCTCCACTATCTACCATACAATTATGCACTAAAGATTTTCTAATGATTAAAGATACATAAAAGGGAGGTGGCTTTGAGTTCCTACCTTGTGTGGCATTGCCTTTGGAGTTGCTACTTGGAGCCTCCTTTTCTTGATCAGTGTTAACCAACACTAGCTTTGCAGCTTCTTTTGCAGGTTGAGGAGTTGCTACTTCTGACATGGCCTTCTTCAAAATTTCAGGCTGTCCTGGAAGAGCCAAAGAGTCCCACATGGACATGGTGACATTCACCTTCTTCATGTTTTCTACAATATTAAATGGTGTCACAGTGTGTACTCTTTGTTGTGTCTTTGGCATGATGAGCTCTACCTCTTTGGAATGCTGGCCTTCTTTTCTTGTAATGACAGGAGCCTCCTTAGGTGTGATGGGATTAGCTTGTTGCAGTGGCTCTACAGATGTAGTAGCTTTGAAGTTGGAATCCACTCTTTCCATGTCTTGAGCTCTTCTTTTTGCTCTTGTAAAGGCAAAAAAAGCAACCTCATCATTGACTCCATTGAAGTCTAGTTGCTCCCAATTGAAAAGGGAAGTCTCATTCTCTTGTGATTCTTGTTGAGGCACTAACCCACTAGATGAAACCTCTGATTGAGCTTGTGAGGCATTTTGAACCATTAGAGCTTGGTTCATCCATCCATTTGAACATGTACCCTAATTATGAGGCTGATTACAAGGAAAACACCATTCATTATCCATAGCCATATTATTTTGACTAGGAACCACATCCGTCACTGGATTAGTAGAATTTAGAGGTGCAGGGTTATATGGTTGAAATGGTCTTTGATTAAAACTTTGTCTTTGTCCTTGATAGCCTCCTTGGTATGGTGGCCTATTCTGTTGATAAGGCTATACTTGACTTTGATATTACTGATTAGGACCTTGGCCTTGTGTCTGAAATGGTGGTCTGATTCCTGGACCTTGCTTCTTTAGATTTGTGACCTCTTTAGTCAAGGTTTGCAACAAGTTAGTCATTTCTTGCTGACTATTCTTTATCTCTTGCAGCTCTTGAGAGATGCTTGTTGTTAACTCTTGGCCACTAGTACTAACTTGAGGTGCCAATACGGTGGGAATAGGGGTTAATGGGGGTACTTGTGTAGGTGCAATGGGTTGAAGGCTAGGAAAAATGGGCATTGGAGCCCTTCTAGCAATCATGCCTGCTTGAATCAAACAATTTTTAGCCTTGACAGCTATGTCAGAGGCCTGAGGTAAGGAAGTACCACCCATAGACTAGATCATGACAGAAATTTGACATTTAGACTTTGTAAATAGTAAAGGAAAGCATGGTCAGCTAATGGTCTCATAGAGACTGGGATTCTATTCCATGTTTTAAGGAATCTACTATTATAATCTGTCATTTTCTCTTGAGGGTCTCTCTTAATAGTTGTTAACTATTCAACTAGAGACAAGTTATCTGATTTATCCTCAAAATGCCTACTTAATGCATCCCCTAACTCATCCCAAGAAGTAATAGAACCAATAGTTATATTTCTAAACCATTCTAGAGCCTTACCTTTTAGAGAGGCTGCTAATAACTTTGTGGCCACATCTTCTTGAGTGATATTGTGTATGTTGCAGATGGTGGTCACATCTCTTATGTGTTCAAAATCAGTTGTCTACCCTTCACCTGTGAAATCAGGTATACTCTTAAGTGCCACCAAAGGCACATCATGATGTTAAGAAAAGGTCATTGGGCTGCCTTGGTTGAATGGTGCAAAAGCAAACTATCTAGCCATTGTAGGAGTTGGAATCTGAAGATTGACAACTATATGAGCTGTATTTGTTGCTGGATTTGAATCTTCCTCTAGATCTCTGGTTAGAGATCTCCCTCTTCTTCTGGAATGAAAGGGAAAAGGTCTCCTTTCTAAAGTATTAGGAGGTGTAGATTGAACTCTTCTTGCAGGGGATGCCCTTTGAGTTGACCTGCCTTTATGACTTCTTCTTGAGGGAAACTCTAAAAATTGGGTAAGCTTTGAGCTTCTAGTCTCAATCTTTCTCATAAAACTTTGAACAAGGTAGCCTGGATCTTTGAAATCAGTGGAGTCACCAGATATACTTGATAGGATGACTTCTAAAAGCCAGCACTATGCAATCTACATATCAGAGATAGCATATCTTTGAATTTGAATAACTTCTAGTGGTCCCACCGGGTGTGCCAGAATTGTTATACACTGAGTTTGTGCCTTTGTCTCAAGCTCTCTTGGTCTTGATAACTTAGTATAACATGGGAATCATCTCTAGGTTGTGAGACCTTTTCTAACTGAGATGAAACCTCTAGGTTCTAGGCTAGTTCCTCTTGGATAATCACCCTAATTTTCTTTTAGACATAAAAGTAAAACTTTTGGAGGGAAAGGGATAGAAGGAATGCTTGTAAGGGAAATGACTTGAAAGAAAACTACCTACTAGGTGCTGCACTGAAACTAGGGTTTGGATCTTAGTATGTAGGAATGAAATCAATGAAACTTAGGTCTAGTAGGTCACAACATACCGAATAGGCTTGCATAAGTGTTTCATAGGAGGGCCTAAAAATAAGACACAACTTATGACCTGCAAGCAGACATTCACTTCTACAACTCGGTGTAGGATTGATACAAGACTGTTAGGGGGCTGAAGTGTACCCGAAAAAGCATCTAAATCAGATTAAACACAACAAAACACATAGTTATAGAAAAGAAGAGGGATCAGGAACCCTAAAACAACATTGAAAACATGTATATACTTTGATTCAATAAGAGATAATCCAAACAAGGAAGCATAGGGACATGAAGGATTGTCACAAAATACCTCTGCAATATTTGAATCATCAATGGGAGAAATACAACTATATGAGCCAAAGGGTAGAAATGATACCACTAATGGCCTTTAAGAAAAGGTGAATTTTCTTCTACAAATTGTCCAACTCTTAGCACTAAACGCTCAAAAAAAAATATTCATACTCAATTGCACATAGGAAGGAGTCAAAATTAACCTAACTAGGGTTACAGATCCACAATAATATCAAACCCTAAAGGTACTGATAACCCATCATGAAAATCTCTGAGAACACTGGCCAATAGATCAGATCTTTCTCCTTGCATGTTGATCCTAGACTAAGTCCACCTGCAGACACAACAACTTCAACCCATCTACCCACCTGCAACTCCACTAAGCTATGAAGGCTTCAAATCCGATCTATTTGCCTAGAAGAGGTACTGTTTGAAAAGGTGGCACCAAATCTTTTCATCACTTCTTGGTGTGGGTACATGGCATAGTACCCTGCAACACCGGCCATCAGTCACCTCCATCACCCTCTCAACCACAACTATCCTGAGAAATCAATTCTTGAGCTAACCGATGTCATGCATGGCTAAAAGAATGCAAAACCCTAGCAAACCCCTTGTAGAGATATTCAAATTTGAGTATTAACGACTAGCAAAAAAATTCAAAACATAACTATTGATGAATAACCTTCTCAATAGATGAATAGCCCAGATGCACCATTTAAAAATAGTCTAAAATCCTTCTGACAAGTCAATCGCCACCGCGGCTATCAGTAACCAATAAAAAATGATCAAATCAACATCTCTGACAAGTCACCGGACATATGTCCTTGAGAACACCATCGGACGGCTGTCACCATACTGCCATCGTAATGATCGAGCACTTTGAGCCCATGGTGTAATGATAGCCATGAGATTTGATCATGCTTTACCTTCTTTAGAAAACCCCTGACCCCACGGGCCCACTAACATCGGCCACGTTGCACATCAAACAACCAATCAAACTGCACCATTTTGGATACACGTAGCAACCTCCTGACATCAGACCCATTGCCAAAAGCTAGGTGATAAAGTAAGATCTACGGCTGTCGCTATACTACCATGATAAAACACATGCATCTTGAGCCCTCGGTATAATGATGACCACACGATCTAATCGAAACTTAACCCACCAAGGAAGATGGCCCCACTAACAACCTTCCAAATCAGACACTGTCGACGAATCAGGAGCTGCCAAATCGGATGAGGTGGCACCGGTCCCACTGACACATTAAACTCTACAAGCAAGAGAAATCGATGATCATCGCAAGATCTCAAGGAATCTTTCAACCTTATGAGATCATACGACAATCGTCAGATTGAGAATCTTGACCTGGCCGCTTGAACTAAGACCGCCAACCTAAATAGTAACCGCTCATGAGATCATTGAGTGTTTAGGGGTTAACCCCCAGGAATCAGAGACTTGGCGACTGAAGGATTAATAAAGGCACATGCAAATTGGGAACTTAAGTGATTGGGAAAAGGTAACATGAAAATATAACGTGGCTAAAGGGTTTTTAGGATTTTGAATACCAATGGCTAGTTTTTTTAAACTTTTCAACTGCAGACCAGGGAGTAAAATAATTTGCAGAGACCAGAGAACATGGAATAAATTCGTGAAAATTTCAGGGATCGTAGACATGGTAAAAATAGAGGCCTAGGTATGGTTTTTTAGCCAAATTTGAATTCACATGAAAATTTGGGTAACAGGTCTCTCTGGAGTGCCCAAAGTTATGGGAAATCTTACGAGTCCGCAGATTGTGGCCAAGGGTATGGAGGAACATGACTAATTGTTCTTCTAAGGTGATGATTTTTGTATCTTTGATGCTTTCTTTTTGCCTTAAAATATTGGCTAGTTTAAAGAAGAATCGTCTACTCATGCATATTTAGTCAAAGCAATCCATCTCATTGGAGTTGATATTATGCTTATAAAAAGGAATTGCATCTCTTTTGCACTTACGCATATTTTGACTACCTTCTTTTGCAGACACTAGTATGGTTGCGACAAGGGTGGCAAGAACAACTACAACAAGAGGCATGAGTCTTCTCCTCTCGATAAACTATCCTTCAAGCTCAATATCTTCAATGAGATCCATCAATTACCTAAACATACCAACAAAACAATCACCAAACAACATAAGAAAACACCCAACTATAATGAAAGAACTAGTGACTGTGACTGTAAAAAGAGAACTGTGACAGTCGCTATTAAACAAGGACTTAATAATATTTGATCACATTAGAAACATTAATGCACCATGTTCCATCTTTAAGGGGACCTGGTGTAGATGTTATCATTCAAATTCTTAGGAAAATTGCTACAATGGAATTAGTAGGTCTGGAATCAAAAGAGATGAAGGATTGTCCTATCCCTAAGGAAACAAATTCTGAGGATAAGCATAATACAGGGGTTGCAGTCACTAGTACAGCCTCATGAAATAAAAATGATGAGTGAATGGAGTTGTAGGTTGAGTATACAACATATGTAGACAAGAAAGGGAATATGGTATCTGCTGATTTGGTTGATGATGAAAGTAATTACCATCAAGAGAAACTACTAGAGAACAATGTAAGTGATCATATATTAGTTTAAAAAATATATTTATTCATTTCATACTCTACCTGCTAACAATGTTCAGGCATTATTGTGAAGTATAATTATAACTAGATTTGGAGAATTGAATGTGATACTTATTCTTCCAGATATTTTTAATGGTTTCCAGTTCCACATATTTGTAAACTAAACAATAGATCTTGAAATTTGGAGATGCCTAAACCAAAACATGATCAATGTCTTAAAAAATGATCAAAGTATTCATCTCAAGACTACTATATTTTTGACACTTTCTTTTCCAAATTTAGGGATACCAAAATTGTTGGAAATAGGAGAGATAAGTACTAAGAGGGGAGGGGTGAGTCAGTGCCTTCAATAAACTTTACTTGTAAACCTTTCAGATATATAATTGTAAATAGTAATAACCGACCAAAATAACTTGAATCTAACTGCATGTATCAATCATTCATTTAACTTATGAAAGTAAAAAACATGAAATCAATATGACAATCACATGACACAAGTATTTTGGTAGTGCAAAAACCCTTGTTAGAAGGTAAAAACTGCGGTGGGGATGACACCCACAAATTCTTCACTACTGCAGATAGAAAATGTGTGCTTGTTAGGGCTGCAAGTTTTGATCACTTCTGGTGATCTCACCCTGTTAGGAGTGACATGTTAGATTAGCTAGATCTACCTAGTTATAGGATTTTAACAACACTAATTAAGTGTACACTCGGTTAAGAGATTTACATAACACTATTAAGTCTACTATGTTAAGATATTTTATCCAAAACTCTATTACAATTGTCAGAAAGCAATAGGTAATTATCTGCTAATTGACAACTCAATTGTCTAATACAGATCTATAAGTTCTGATAAAATATCACCTCACTTGTGATGAATCTCTGCTCTAAACTGCTCAGTAGCCTTTTCTAATTCTGCTCATTCTGAATTCCTCTGTACTTAGTTCTTCTTTGTTAACTAATAGACTTGAAGTTAGGCAATTGCTTCAAGTACTCTATGATTCATATATCACCTCACACCAAAAATTATGTGAACACACAAATATATAGTGTTTTGTTTTTGCCTCTTTAAAAAAATTAGGTTACACAACATAGTCATAACCCTAAGATCTATGGTGTACAATAATAACCTAGATCAACTATTACAAAAGATATACATGCATTTAATGAATATCATTACATTAAATGTTCCTCAATCTTGGTAAAACATTTTATGAACTGTTGTAACCATTTCCATAAAAGTATGTGCCATTTCAAATTACAATACCATTTTCTATGATCCTTAGTAAACACTGTATAAACTGCTCAGTGTATACTATGATGCTTGGTGTTTACTATCTATCGGTGTTGGTGTCGGTATCTACTAGTGCTTGGTAAACTATTTGATGCTCGGTGTACTGCTTTAATGACTAGTCTGTCTTGCTTCTAGTTACTGATTTTCTCAATGTAAGTGACCGACCGATATCTTTACAAACCTTTGATACTAATGACAACCTTAAATGCTCAATAGAGATAACAATATCCCCCTTTGGCATTAGTATCAAAACTTTGAATGTATATAGACAAAATTTCCTATATAAATTATACTTTTGTCATATACATATACACATCAAAACATTTCTGAGTACTAAGTACTCCCCCTCGGTGCATGCTCTTGGTAATATGTAGTATATGTAGCATCTATGTACATATTTGGGATAATGACTTATACATTATTTTCCCCCCTTTTTGATAGTAATGCAAAATATAAAAAATAAGTAGTATACTTACATCTTGTCAAAAATATGCTGGTGGGTTTCCTTCACTAACTCCAAGAGGTTTTCCCATTCCTCTTTCAAGTTGGTGAGAGCAATATGCTCAAGACCGACTTGTGCATGCATGTCAAAGATGTTATCTAACATCAAAATTTCTGGTGTTGCAACAAGTTGTTGGCTTTGACAATGTGTGCCTCAAAAATTTTCAGGTATGGCAGGATTTCTGTCTATAACTTAGTAAC
Source organism: Chamaecyparis obtusa (assembly GCA_027943335.1). NCBI lineage: Eukaryota > Viridiplantae > Streptophyta > Pinopsida > Cupressales > Cupressaceae > Chamaecyparis > Chamaecyparis obtusa. The sequence goes on from BSBK01012302.1 coordinate 76,266, forward strand.
CTGATCTATTATGTGCTCTTCTTGTTTCTTCAAATCTGCTATTAACCGCTTGAGTTCTTGAACTTGGTGAATGTACTTTGAGAAAGCAATAGGCTCAGTTATAGTTGCATTTGTACTTAACTTTATTTCTACTTCGAATCCTTTGATCTTCTCATTGACTTCGATAGTGAAGATATCTATAGTACAAAGCTTCAGTAAATATTGACAAATTATCTGGGTGATAGCTTTTATCTTGGTGATTACCTTAGATAATTTGACCTTCTTCAGTGCCACTTCTAGGCTTATTTTCTCTGGTAGTTTGTGTTGTATCCTCGATTCTGCCCTTTCTTCAATCTGTTTATCTGCATCAATGTCTAGGGCATTGATCTTCTCAGCAAGTGTAGCAAGTTGATCTATGATAGGAGTATCCTCATCAATATTCACCTTAGGTACTACCTATTGTAGGATATCCCTCACATCTATTAAGATTTCTTTTCCTTTGTGTTCTTGCTTCAACTTCTCTTGAGCTTCCTTTCTTGAACATAATTCCCCATATTTACTTAAGTCTTCAAGGCTTAGGGTCCTCTAGTCACACTCAGGGATAATTATCACTTCATCTAGGGTGACCGGCCCTTTTCCTTTCTTTTTCTTCTTCTTCTTCGGTGCTAGAGGTGATTTCTTCTCAATAAAAAAATAGTTTTATCTCCAATCTTCTGAGTATCCTTCCTAGTTGACACACTTTCTTCTTTTTTATGCTCATTGGGTGTTGCAGTCTCGGTTGATGGAGTGGGAGTCTCAGATGTGGTGTCAAGTGGGATCATCTCGGTTTCCTTTGTCTCATCTGTTACCTTTGTCTTAGTAGAAGATGCCTTTGTTTGTGTAGGTTCATCTATCTCTGTAGGTTTTTCAATGTCTTGATCCCCTGTGATGTCTTTGTTTTGCTCGGGGTCTGAGCCATCGGGTTGTACTTGGGAAAGAATTGCGATTGCTTCTGCAAGTATAGGAAGTTTACCCGATAGTGATGTAAATAGACATTCAGTGTCTAGTACTTCATCTTGATTAGGTGCAATATTCACATCTTCATCATCTTTGTCATTAGGATCACCATGTGTGATATCCTCAATGAGTACATCGCCATCGATTTTCTTCTCTAGTTGAATTTCTACTTTATCCGGTGCATCTTGTGAAACACTTATTTCTTCCTTTTTCTCAGTGATGTTAATTACCTTGGTAACTGATATACCAGTGTTCTTTGATTTCTTTGATGTTCCCTCATCAATACAAATACCTTTACCTTTGGTATTTTGTCTCTTCTTAGACAAGTTTAAGAATGCTTCTTGCTCAGCTTTTTCTTCTGCCTTAAAAATTCATGTCCATAAAGAATCACTTGTGGTATCCATATTTGCCACATTTTCATCCATAATCATCATGGCTCAGGTCTTGATCATAAATTTTTCTTCATATTTGGTCATGTACTCACTAAGTTCTCCATAGCTTAGATGTGGGGCTGCCTGAACTAGAGATCGTTCTCTCTTTCTTTTCTCGGTGTCTAGTGCAATAGCCCATTTTTTAGTAATCTTGTCATCCAACTTCTTCAGTAATGCGTAGGAAAATTCCATTGGAACTTTCTTGAATTTTATCATCATTTGGATGACAGACTCTTCTAATTTAGTTTCATATTTATTTGACACCTTGTCAAATCTGTCTATTACAGGATCAGTAAGATCTCCATTCTCAATTATGTCTTCAATAATTTCATCTATTGTTTTTACCTTGTTACTGACCACCTTGAATTGATTGACATCATCTTCAGTCTCAGTCTCCTCAAGATCTTCTTTACTTCTGATTAGTTTTCTCCTTTTCTTTGGTGCCTCAGCTACAACCTTGTTCTTTCTCTTGATATATTTCCTTGTTGGTGTAGCTGCCCTCAGTTTTTTTACTTTCTATGCTTCTTTCTTCTTGGGTGGTGAAACTGCAATTGATGAGCTTTTCTTCATACCTTCTTGTACCGGCAATTGCATCTTCATAGGAATTTTAGGTGGAGGAACTGGTGTGGGATCTTCTTCTTCATCAGACTCAGTCTCCTCACTATCGTATGGTTTGTCAGCCAAATGTAACTGACCTTTAGTTTCCTATTCAACTGATGTCTCTTCAGGTGTTTCAAACACATCTCCATATCTAGCAGTAAGATCTTTCTTCATCTTCTTTACCTTTCTAGATATTTTACCAATATCTATACCTATTGAAATTCTAGATTTGGCCTCTTCATATACTCCAAACCTAGTGGCAATGGGATCTTTTGGTAATGCAAACAGTGCATTAATAGATTTTAGTGCAAAATCATGGTTCATTTCATTACCCATTGGTGCCAACCATTTTATTCTAGGTTCAACTAATTTTATCATAGTATAATCTGTGTTGACTACAAAACATATATCATTCTCAAATTTTTCAGCTAATTCCCTCATAATTCTTCTTCTTTTATGCATTTTTGTCTGAAATTCTTTGAAGTATGCATCAAACTCTATATTTAGTTTATCTCCTAACTTATTCATCATATCATTAATCTATTTCGTTATCGGTATATCTAGTTTCCCATTTACTTTACTGACGCTAGGTACATACTATTGTAGATAGAGAAATATGCAAACAAGTAGTGATATGAACTTACATGTATTAGACTTCTTTGTTCTTATTGTCTTCATATTTTCCTGTAGTTGATGAAACACTAACTCGGCAAGATCAACTTGGTGACCTTTCTCCATAATTTTGTACGTCATGTCTACTATGCTGCAGGGTATGCTATTGAGTCTGCTCAATTGAAATATCTTGTACCCAATCACATGTGCTACAAATTTAACTGTTGGGTCTCTGATTGTTAAAATTTTCAGTGCCAGACCATCCCATTGTGCTCTAGTATTCTTCTCAACATCTAGTCATGACAAACTACGAAAGGCTTTAGCCTTGTCGGTTGTAGGGAACCTGGTAACCCTACTGATCATTTTCTTGTTGACCTCTATCGGTTTATCCAGCCAAAATTTTTCATCATGATACCTGCTCAAAATGATTCTAATCCAATCTGTCTTAAATGATTGCAGATAGTGTGTGATACATGATAACCCCGATTCCTCAATCTTCTTGTGTTCTAGTTTCAATTTACCATCGGTGCCACAGAGTTGTTGATATGCTACAATAGTTTCAAAATCTCCAACTTCTCCAATTTTGTAATGAATATACGATCTTATGTCTTCTGTCAACAAAACCCTATCTGGTATGCTCGAAAAAGTGCCCATTAAATCTATTTGTGCTGTGACCATGGGATGTGGCTTAAACTTAGGTTTGAAAAAATTTGCCCTAATGATTAGATTAACTTCCTCCTCAATACTTTGTGTTTTTCTTGCAGACAATGTAGATGCCATAAATCAATTCTTTGGTTTTGGCAAGCAGCAGGATAAAAAGTGTTTGATAGCAAATGAACTTACTCAAAATCGTTGAAGAGTGATGTCGGTTTGATCTACAGTAGACTTGAATCCTTCTGAAAAATCTTCTAGCTCAAACTCTTCTTTGTGAAATCTCCACTCTTTGAAATCACAATGAAACAATAAACTTTGGTTCCTATGTATTTATAGACTTTTCAATATTCCCACTCAAACTTTCATGCAATAAATGCTTGATCTAACTTTCGGTATGAAATAGCTGTCATTTCGGTGACAACTAAAAGTTTTATGTACTTGGTTAACATAGGATTTCTTCATCGGTTGATACATGTGCTCGGTTAACCTTAGATAGTGATTACCGAAGGGTAACCAACTCTCGGTCTCTCTTTTACCGACTGTATAACATTGTCAGCTCATAACATATAAACCATAGTGCATCTTTATTCATGCTGATTTGGTATAAGTACATCATGTATAAGGAACTATATGTAAAATGTGATCATTTGAAATGTCAGTCCCATACATACCTATTTCACCTTATGTGGAGGTACCAATGTCACCCAATCTAGTGGATGAGGTTTCATCGATAGCATTACTTGACTCAGCATTCTCATTAGATGCCTTCTTCCACATAGTGTTCCTTAACTTTGTGATATCTACGATAGTATATCCACTCTCAAATATATGGTTTTCATCTGGTGCCCGGTCTCTGGAGTTCTTGCTTAAATGACCAACCCTATGATAGTGCATACAAGCCATTCCAGTGCTTGTCCAGCTTCTTGATTATCCAATCTAATTCTTTCTATAACAATTTTCTGAAATGTGTCCATATCTACCACAAGCAGTACAGTTAGCCCATGTATTATAATACCAAACATAAGATTTGCCTTGTCTCTTCAGTTGATAGGGCTTTCGCTGTGTTTGCTACTTAGGAGTCCATACTTGCTTCATCTTAGCCTTACACTCTCATGCAGTGTGTCCATGTTTATTACAAGTGTAGCATATTTTCTCCACAGTGGTATTGTTAGCAATATCATTCTATTTAGCTCTACACTCATAAGCAGGATGTCCAAACTTACCACAGTAATAACAATATCCATTAAACTTAGGAGTGACAAGAGGTTTACCTTGTGGTTTGCTTCTACACACATTAGATGTATGTCTTGGTTTGCCATAGTGATAACATGCCAACACTTTAGGTTTTTTATTTTGATTGTTGTTGACTTGTTCAGCTTGTTGTGATGATTCTCCTTTGCTAATGTAGCCTATACCAGCTCTAGTCCCAAATCTTCTTTGATTAGTCAAAAAATCATCAATCTTCTTACAACTATCCTCAACAAGTTTCTTCATTTCATTTTATTGCTGTTGACTTTTCACTTCATTTCTTAGCTTCTCATTCTCCTCTCTAAGTCTTGCAACATCTTCTAGTCTTCTTGACAATTCTCGATTCACTTAGTTTACATCTTGATTCACAGTCATCATTTGATTAGTTACTTGGAAATGATGATCAGTGAGTCTCTATATTTCACTTTCTTTTGCTTGAAGTTGTTCAGTCATCTATCTTCGGTCATCAATAGCCAGATTTCTTTCTTGCTTGGCTTGTCTAGCATTGGTAATTGTTTTTACCATTCTCACCATCTGAGATTCTTCACCGATTTGTAGTGCTTTCACTTGATCAGTTAAATGTTGATTCCTTTCAAATAAATCAGTGATTATGCTTTCAAATCCATCAGAGATGCTTCTAGAACTAGATCCAATATGCTCGAACATTTCATCAATAGGTTCTTCATGGTAACCGATCTCATTTTGTAGAATAGCTAGGTTCTTCCTTTCAACTAGTAATTTCTCCAGTCCTTCCTTGGCTTGCTTATACTATTCCACAAACATCTGCATCTGTATCTTCTGATTCTCAATAGTCTTATCAAGCTTGTATCTCTCCATGACTTATATCTTTACCCTTCAGTGGTTAAACTATTCAATAAGAGAGCTGAGCTCTAATACCAATTGTTGGAATTAGGAGAGATAAGTACTGAGAGGGGAGGGGTGAATCAATTCCTTCAATAAACTTTACTTGTAAACCTTTCAGATATATAAGTGTAAATAGTAATAACCGACCAAAATAACTTGAATCTAACTGCATGTATCAATCATTCATTTAAATTATGATAGTAAAAAACATGAAATCAATATGACAATCACATGACACAAGTATTTTGGTAACGCAAAATCCCTTGTTAGAAGGTAAAAACTACGGTGGGGATGACACCCACAAATTCTTCACTACTGCAGATAGAAAAGGTTTTCCTATTAGGGCTACAAGTTTTGATCACTTCTGGTGATCTCACCCAGTTAGGAGTGACATGTTAGATTAGCTAGATCTACCTAGTTATAGGATTTTAACAACACTAATGAAGTGTGCACTCGGTTAAGAGATTTACATAACACTGTTAAGTCTACTCTATTAAGAGATTTTATCCAAAACTCTATTACAATTGTTAGAAAGCAATAGGCAATTATCTGCTAATTGACAACTCAATTGTCTGATATAGATCTATAAGTTCTGATAAAATATCACCTCACTTGTGATGAATCTCTTCTTTGAACTGCTCAGTAGCCTTTTCTAATTCTACTCAATATGAATTCCTCTGTACTTGGTTCTTCTCTGTTAACTGATAGACTTGAAGTTAGGAAATTGCTTCAAGTACTCTATGATTCATATATTAGCTCACACCAAAAATGATGTGAACACACAAATATATAGTGTTCTATTTCTTCCACTTTAAAAAAATTAGGTTACACAACATAGTCATAACCCTAAGATCTACGGTGTACAATGATAACCTAGATCAATGATTACAAAAGATATACATGCATTTAATGAATATCATCATAATAAATGTTCCTCAATCTTGGTAAAATGTTTTATGAACCATTGTAACCATTTGCATAGAAGCATGTGCCATTTGAAATTACTATGCCATTTTCTATGATCCTCGGTAAACACTGTATAAACTGCTCAGTGTATATTGCGATGCTCGGTGTTTACTGTCTGTCGATGTCGGTGTCAGTGTCTGCTGGTGCTTGGTAAACTATCTGATGCTTAGTGTACTGCTTTACTGACTAGTCTGTCTTGCTTCTAGTTATTGATTTTCTCAATGTAAGTGACTGAATGATATCTTTACAAACATTTGATACTAATGACAACCTTAAATGCTCAATAGAGATAAAAAAAACATGGAATACTAATGGTGTTGAAGGATTTCATCACTTCCTAGGTAGAACTTGGTGATTGTTAGTTGGTCCTCCACTAATAGACAAATCATACAAAGATGGTACAATTACAGTTAATGTAGAGCCAAGACATGGTCAACTTCTATGTCTCCATCAATTTACATAGTGAATTATTTTGAACCCGTGAAATCATAATTAATTAATAATAGATAATTGATGAAGCCTAAAAATATCTTTTGGTACTCACAATATGATTCACTCACACTCTAAAAAATCATAGGCTATTGTTACACTAATCAATTACACAAGGGACAGTCACTATGAGATGTCCTCATTTGTGACAAGGACAGTCACAAATGAGGATAGTCACTTGAGATGTCCAATTACTGTTAAACAAGGATAGTCACTATGAGATGTCCCCATTTGTGACAACAAAGAGGATACCTTGGAGGGAAATTAAGGGATTCTAACATTTCCCTCAAAGGTATCCTCTTTGTTGTGACAAATGAGGACATCTCTCTATTTCAAATAAAAAGTCTAGGTGAAATTGCATAGACAAAGGATGGATGCCATAAAATAAGGACATGTAATGTAGTCAAGGATGGTGGATCCAATGAATGATAGTCCAAACCTTGTAGCCAACATAATTACACAGCGGATTCCTCAACAATGAAACACAAAGTAATTATTTAACACTGATTTTCATTAACATGCATGACTGTAAGGCCTTCTAGGTTAGCGCCAATTCCAATCAGAAAACAATTCCGCAAGATCCACAACTAGATCCAATACAATCTTAGCTTATTCAGCCCTAAAGACAATCAGAAGCTGATGGAAACCCTAAGGAAGATCTAAACTTGAGCTCGCAAGCCTCCAAGCAATCTCCTTGTTCCCAAGTATGCAAACCCCTAGCTTTACTACAAGTGACTATTAGATTACCATTTGATCTGCAAGATCATTTCAGAACTTTTCCACAACTTCACTCTCAAGCTTCGAATCTGAATTCTAGATCTGATAAGTTGTTCTCTCCAAAACTCTCTCCCTAAACATCTACCCAAGCCCTCCTTAAATAATAATAATCAGCCACAATTCGACAAGATGAAACCCTTAACTGCCCAAAACAATAATTAAATGCCATACAAGTCAGCTTAAAAATGTATACAAACATTTAATTCTGCATGTCAGCCCAAGACAATGGCTACCAACAATAAATTCACCAAGTCAGCTCAACAAATCACACAGAACTACTAAGTAATAGTAAAATTACCGAGCACACCAGACATCGCCGAGCATGCCAGACATCACCAAGCACCAGTGTTGATCAAGCATTGTAGGCATGACTAAGTAACACTTTCACCAAGCACCAGAGACTACCGAGTTCCTTCAATGACCGAGCTTCCTTCAATGATCGAGACCGTCGGTCAAGGATGCAATTGACTAACACCGGCCAAAATACAAACACTCGATGTAGTTTTACCGAGGACATAGAATGCCCCTGCCTTAACCTTGGATGCCCCTACATCAGACACCCCATGTTCCAAAAGATGTTCATATACGAGAAGAACATCTTCCAAGATTCAACACATAAATCCTGAACTGGTTCTTCACATTCATATCCTCCACCTTTTCTGCTTGCAAAGTCTTCCACTTTAATTTTCTGTATCTCTTCAAGTCTTTCCTTGACAAGGTACAGGTCAGTTCTCCATACTAATCATTCATTTTCTCTAGATCCACAATCACAACTCGGCTACCAATACTCAAGCTTCTCCTACTGAGTGTTGTATCTATCAAAGGCATTAGTGAAAACTTCCTGTCATTTTTCTCAATAGTAAACACATTTCTTACACAGTCATAAATAGCTCTACAATCATATTTCCAAGGTCTACCAAGAAATATATCACAACTATTCATCTTCTAAATGTCACAAAGCACAAGATCCTTGTACTGGACAATCTGAACATCAATGAAGCATTGTTCTCTAACTTCCAAAGCATGAACATATTGTAACCAGCCAATCCTATAAGGACAAGGATGATTCATTCTACTCAAACCAAGTTTCTGAACTAGGTCCTTAGCAATAAGGTTATCAGTACTACCACTATTAACAATAACATCACAGATTTTACCTTCACTCTTGCATCAGGTTCTAAACAAGTTATTCCTCTGACAAGGTTTATCCTTTGTACCGAGCAATATTTTCCAAAGCAGCAAGTTCTTTGATTTAGGTTCATTCTAAATGTTCTCATTCATCACATCAGTTCATTGGTCAACCTTCTTCTATGTACACTCAAAAGAATGGTGTCCTTTCTCTCCACAGGTATAGAAAGTACCCTTAAACATAACTCTACCTGTCTTTTTCTTCAATTACACAGGTTTTTGTTCATCTTCTACTTCAGTCGGCTTATCCTTCACTGAGTGATCAATCTTTTCTTTCCCTTGGGAGTTGCTAGGCTATTTCCTCTTCAACTTATCTTCTTCCTTTAGAGCATACTGATAAGAATCCTCAACAAAATCTATCTTCAACATACCAAGCTCATCCTGAATATTGAATCTCAGACCATTCACATACCGAGCTACCTTTTCCTTACCAAGCTCTCGGTGTCCAAACTGAATAGTAAGTTTGTAGAACTCCTCGGTATAATCTTCAACAGATAAATCCCTCTGCTTTAGATTCTGCAACTTCTTAAACAAGTCAAGCTCATAGTTAGCCGGTATGAACTTAGCTTTCAACTTCGTCACCATCAATCTGCACCGATTGATCTTTGTTTCACCTTCCTCTTCTCGGTCTCTCTGTAGTTCTTTCCACCAAAGAGCAGCATGTCCTTTCAACTTTGTTTGTGCTAATCTCACCTGAAAAGGATCTTCAATTTCTTCCAGCTCAAAGAAATCTTCAAGTTCACCAATCCAATCAATTAGATGTCGGGCTTCAAAGTACCAGAGAAAGTAGAAACTTTTATTTGGTAATTACTAAACCGAGCAGCAGGTCTAAGCAATAGAGTAGTTTTGTCTTCCCTAGATCTATTCCTTCAGTCATCACCACTAGATCAAGGAGTCTCAAATTCCTTAGCAACTTCTTCATAGCCATCCTTAGTACCAACATTCCAAGGTATGCCAACAATAATTATCATGATCTTGGTGACCATATCATTCTTCATCAATTCCATCTTAGATCTGAAATCTAATTTCACCTTCTCTGTGATCTGGGATTCAATAGTATCACAAAGATTTGAAATAACTCTAGGGTCCAATCTTCTCGAAGGCATCATTAAAGATAAGAGAGACCCTCTGCAAAAACCCCTCATTGACCACCTTGTGATAATTTCCAAGTTGCAACAAGTCAGATCTCAACCTGAAATCTTGCACACAACTAGGACATAATTTCACAAGTTCAGTGCATCGGATCTGCAATCCATATTGCGCATAATCTTTTTGCAAACAAGATAAACTTTGCAAGATCAGCCTTGCCAGGTCAACCTTCTGCTTCAACAAGATCAACCTTTCACTCTGATACCACCTGATGTAGTCAAGGATGGTGGATCTAATGAAGGACAATCCAAACCTTGTAACCAACAAAATTACATAGTAGATTACTCAACAATGCAACACAAAGTAATTTTTTAACATTGATTTTCATTAACATGCCCGACTGTAAGGCCTTCCAGGTTAGGGCCAATTACAATAAAAAAACAATTCTGCAAGATCCACAACCAGATTCAATACAATCTCAGTTAGTTTAGCTCTGAAGACAATCAGAAGCTGATGGAAACCCTAAGGAAGATCTAAACTTGAGCTCATAAGCCTCCAAGCAATCTCCTTGTTCCCAAGTATGAAAACCCCTAGCTCTGCTACAAGTGACTATGAGATTACCATCTAATATGTTGGAAATATAGATGCAGTAACTGAGAGGGGGGGTGAATCAGTTAACCACAAAAATATTACCATTGATCCCTTAAATATCTTAACAAATTATTTATTGTGCCACTCGGTAAATATACAGAGAAATGCTGAAACTTGATCCTTGAAGTGTGTAATAATTAAACTGTTCTTAAGCATTCATCACTGATTAACTTACATGAATAAAGAAAATAACATGAACACAAGAGACACCAGATTTACCGTGGAAACCCAATATGGGAAAAACCACCAATGTAACTAGTTACTATTTTTCACTCTTCTGAAGTGATGCCCGATTAGAAGCCAACCCGGTAAAAGGTTACAAAACACACTATTAGGTGTGACCTTATTAGAGGATTTAATCACCCTGCTAGGATTGGCCTTGTAAGAGGTCTTGAAACAATTCAATAGAACTATCACCTTGTTAGAGAATTTACAAAATAGTTGTTAAACCAACTCGGTTAAGAGATTTTGATATCACTGCTACAATTGTAAGAGAGTAACAATGAAATGACCTGCAACTAAATTGCTGAATATAGATCTCTGTTCTACTTCACTAGATCCTTACTGATCAAATAAATCTTTGCTACTCCTCAAGGATATCTAACCATCCTTCAAAATTCGCACATACCTTTCTTCAAAATGATTTCTGCATGCTGTATATATTCTTTATTCACCACTTGACCTTCTACATATATATGCCATTTTAATTAACATTTATATTGTCAAGTCGGCACTAATAATTATTATAATAGTCAGCTTGGATAAACAAACTATAACAACAAAATCCTTTGAAGGGCTGACCTTGCTCGGTAAACATTAATCCTGAAAAGATTTCCTTCGGTGACTGAGTGAACTCGGTAATGACAGCAAATTTTGCAACATCCTTCGGAGACCGAGAGAGCTCAGTAACCACTAATTTTCCTTCGATAATTGAGGAGGCTCGGTTAACACTGTTACCCTATCATGTTTCCTTTAGACACCCGAGAGAACCTAGTAGACACTAAAAACTGCCTAGCTGACCGACTGAGCTCAGTAGACACTAAGAACCGCTTAGCTGACTGACTGAACTCGGTAGACACTGAGAATGATAATTGATATGACATTTGTGTGACATCAAAGACAATACATAGCTAATCCAACAATGTCCTTCAGACAATTGTATCCAACACTAATCTACAAGATCATTTCAGAACTTTTCCACAACTTCACTCTCAAGCTTTGCATCTGAATTCCAAATCTACTAAGTTGTTCTCTCCAAAACTCTCTCCCTAAACATCTACCCGAGCCCTCCTTAAATACTAATCATTAGCCACAAGTCGGCAAGATGAAACCCTTAACTCCCCAAAACAATAATTAAATGCCATACAAGTCGACTTACAAATGTATATAAACATTTAATTCTGCATGTCATCCCAAGACAATGGCTACCAACAATAATTTCACCAACTTGGCTCAACAAATCACATAGAACTCGAGTTAGTGAGTCAGAACTACCAAGTAACAGTAAAATTATTGGGCATGTCAGGCATCACCAAGCACTAGTGTCGACCAAGCACCACAGGCATGACCGAGTAACACTTTCACCGAGCGTCAGAGACTACCGAGTTCCTTCAATGACCGAGCTTCCTCTAATGACCGAGACTATCGGTCAAGGATGCAACCGAGTAACACCGGCCAAAATAAAAAAACTCCATGCAATCTTACCGAGGACATAGAATGCCCCTGCTTTAACCTCGGATGCCCCTACATCAACATCTCTTTGTTGTCACAAATGAGCACATCTCACAGTGACGGTCATAACACATGATAGATGTTTAAAAACAATAAATTTGTGTTGTAGAACACTGATTATCTATCCCTACTAGAACACTGATGGAAAACATGCAGAACATATCCCATGCAATGTTAATAAAATCCAATTCACCTCTGGCCATTCTGAAGGTTCATGGGTTTTCAAATGATACTATTTAAAACATAATATATGTTCTTGGTGTGACAAGAGACTGTGTGGATTATGATAATAGTAACACACTCTAATACACATTCTAACACACACTTGACAAAAGAGAGGATACCTTTGAGGGAAATTAAGGGATTCTAAAATTTCCCTCAAAGGTATCATCTTTGTTGTCACAAATGATGACATCTCTCTATTTCAAATAACAAATCTAGGTGAAATTGCATGGACAAAGGATGGATGTCACAAAATGAGGACATATATTTGTTGTCACAAATGAGGACATATCTTGCATGCATATTAATATAGTGGCGACAACTTTAGCTCATGAGAGTGACTGTCACAACACAAGATAGATGGTTTAAAAATAATAAATTTGTGATGTTCATCATCCACTTGGGCTTCTCTACCATTAAACTACTTTAAGTGGGGCTTCATAGCTAAATATATAATTTCCATTGTGTTAGGCCATTTTCATGTCGATGTAAAAATCCTAAGAAAATGGTCTATTTCTATGAAAAACTTTCTGAAGTTGTCATGCCCTGGCTGCAACTTGTTTTTATCTACGAAGAAAATCTATGTGGTTTCATGGTTTGTGCCCTTAGCCACAGGTAGTTCATGGTGTCCTCGAGCTCCAATTTAGAGCGCATGTGTTCATTTGCAAATACCAAGGAGATATTCAAGTTTTAAGGTCTTTGAATAGGTCTAGTTTCATGTTTCAAGGTTTATAAAACTTGCCTAAGTCCAAAACCCTCAGACTTTTCTATTTCTCGGTTACCTTTTTCCCGGTCACGTAAGTCTCCATTTAGCACATGTTATTTTTCTTGGTAGGCTGTTATGTTCCTTTCAGCAACTCTGCGACTGTATGTTCACCAGTTCTCCTAATTCCTAGGTGGTTAAGCTTTTTGTTCAATGAATGGGTGACTGCTTTGGTTGTGTGATCTCTTGATTTCGGCAGTTAGTGGCTTCACATTCAATGACCTGGCGGGTAGTTATCTTTTCCCGTAGTTGCATAGTTTCCTATGAAATCTGGCATATTCCCTTTTGTTAAGTGACATCCTGAAACCCTTTGGTCACGTAGTCTCCTCAAGTCATGGGCATATTCATTTTTATCAAGTGACTTAGCGATTTCCTTCATTCAAGAGTTCACTGAATGGTTGAAGTACTTTGTGAGATCTAGTGACTACATTGAAAATATTTTGAGTTTACTATAGTCGCTAGGTCTCCAAATGTAATAAAGAAAATATTTTTCATACAGTCGTCTGATCTCCAGAGAAAGTCAAAGTCAAAGGTAAGATTCGAAGATGACACGACTACCATTAATTTGCTTCCTTCAGGACTGAGATCTAATGGCCAGCATTTAGTCACATGTTTTAACCCATGGTCAAGCTTTTATTCAGTGACTACGAGAAATGCTTTGTCACCCAATCTCCAGACCAAACCCAAGTTAAGAAAAATATTAAGCAACTCAGAGGTATCTTTAGTCATGAAATCACCAGATGACTACGAGTTAAGTTCTTGTTAGGGTTCAAAAATGAAAAATAATATGGGTTCAGTTGCCAAATATGATGATGTGTCCACCCCTGATTGGTCATAGAGGAGAGTGACTTGTAAATTGTTAGCAGGTCCCGAAATTTAGTCTTCTTTTAATCTAACGGTTGTCATAAGACTGCAGGACAAACTTTTCCCCTTTGCGATCATGCGATGACCGTCTGATCTTCCAATGTGTTAAGATAAACTGACAGGTGGGTTCTATTCTAGATAGATTTGAGGTGCTTTTTTTTCATTGGTCAAGGTGGTGGTGATGTGGATGATATTAGTGGGACCAAGGACTCAGTAGTATTAAAGGGCCGTCACATGTCAGAGGATTTGACAGTTGTCGTATATCTGCAAACAAAAAGTGATTGATAGTTTTTTATCATGATCTTATGACAGTCGTTCATTTCATATCAGATCATGGGTCAACATTGTGGGTCTAGTTAGAGGGAATAATGAATTTTGGCTGTTTGATTTTTTATCTAACGGTGGCGGCTTATCCAGTTGTCAGGTGGGGCTGAGATTCTGCAGGTTTTAGTGCACCATAGATCTTCCATGATCTGATGGTTGTCATGACTTCACATAGCAGAGATGCATGAGTTTTTATTCTTTGCAATGTTGCGACAGCCGTTAATCCTTTCCTTTAGTGAAGATCGACAGTCTTGTTTTAAAGATTGATTGAAAGCTTGCTGACAGTTGTGTTTAAATAGGAACCATCCGATCTACTAGGAAGGGTAAAAGTCAACATACATGTTTTAAAGACTAATCAGTTAACCGTTGGATCCCAAATTAAAGTCTTTTGCAAGGTTTCTTGCCAGTGTTTGATACAGTGAGCCGTATGTGACAAAAGGGTAGCTCAAATTTTATTTTTTCTCCAGGACGGTTGCAAACAAAGAGATGATGAATAAAATATGGGTAGTTGCCTGATCTGATTTTGCTTCCTAGGGTTCCATGCCGATTTAAATACATATGTCTGTTACTTGGAATGGTTAGCTAGGGTTTGATATATGTCAGAGATTTCCATACCTTGTACATGTAAGATCTACAAGTCGACTCTAGCACTTAAGTTTGTTTTGCTTGCTACAAGAAATCAATTTCAAATTGTAATTGTAGTTAGCATATGATGATGAAACCAAGATGATTGTACATTAGATTTGATTTGATTCTCCTGGGTTTCTAGGTTTTTTCTACCTTCCTTTCATTTCTTGTTGAATTGTGGAGGATGTGGTCATTGTAGGCCTAATTTTTTCCCTAAATGATCTTCTACTTGTTACAATCCTTGTTCCTATAGGAGTATAATCTGGATCATTTAGATGGTTGCTGAAAACTCCTAGGCTACTGGCTGCTTGCCGGTGGAAAATTCTTGACATAGGAGGTTGAAAGGCTGAATGTGATTCCCCAGTCTAGACTGTAACATTTCTTGTTAATTGTATCAATACTAGGGAAAAACCTTCTACATCTTTTGCATATTGTCTATGACATTTTTGAATCAGTTTGTAATACAAGGATTTGAGTCCACATACTTAATATAGTTTCTCATTCTTGGATCTCTCCTTTAGTTGTTCTTGATGAATTCTGATTTTTTTGACTCATTGTATTAGGTTACTTATGTCTATGTTCTATCTCTCAGCATTGATATAGGATCATGTTAAAAGTCTTTGAGTGAAGTATAAGTTCATTGGGTTCAATCAGGAAGGATATTAGTAAGTAGTGTAAGAGATGGTTAACTATGGTTATGCCTTGGATTCTCTAATGAGTCTAGTAGTTGTTCTTGTATTCCATTTTTGTTTTAGGTATGATTCCCAATGGATAAGGCACTGATCATAAGCTAGTATCCCATGTGGTGTTACATGTTTTGCATGGTTGTTTACATTCTGCAAGAAACCCAAACATTAATCATTACCAATCCTAAAATCCCTCAAAGTCTTGAGGTCACAAGACCATTTTGTTCCATCATATCAATGGAGAGTCAATGAATGATTGGTTATCATTGGTAGTTTCTTTCTATCATCTACTTTTTTCAATCAGGTTTAAAGTCCTAAAAGTGTCATATGCTACTGGATTAGGTATACTTGCCTTGGTTTTGTAGAGAGAGAAGTGTAGAGGGAAGTCTTGTCACTATAGTTGGTCCAGTTACCTACTGATATCCCCACATTTGGAACTAACCCCTCCTCAAATTCAGTCATAGGTATATTGGTGTCTCATGGAGTGCAAAATCCTTTCCAAGAACCAACAACATGGTGACTCCATTGGGGACATGTTAAGTAAAACTTAAGTAATGCGGGTTACAAGTTGAGCTAGACTAATGCCCTGCCTATTTATTTTATCCAGTGGTTACCATTGAAAAGAATAGATTATGTTTTAAAAAAATTTAAATCTTCTCACCTAGTTATGGGTGGTGACTATGAGTTCTTTGTTTGATCAGTGTAGTCTCTGATAAACAATGTGTAATCCTGGTGAATTTTTGTGTTGATTGGAAGGAGATACAAGAGCATTGCATTATTTTCCTCTTCAAGAAGGTAGCGACTCTACAAGAAAAGAGCCTGATGGAACTACAGAGAGAGCTCTAGATCTGCCCTACTTCCCAATCAACAAGTTGATTTTCACTGCAGAACTTCCAAGTATTTTGATTTTCTTGTGCCCTTATTTTGTGAAAATCAGTTGTGAAAGAATGTTTCCCTATAAAGTATTTAGTGCTAGTGTAAAGGGAAGACTAAGATAGGATGAGTGGTTCTCATCTTGTTTCAAATTATATGGATAACTAGGGTAAAAGCCAGTCTATGCGGCTATGTTTTATCAAGTTGGATAGAGCTTTAAGTTATGCTCTTCCAAGATTCCCCCCATTATTTTCCTAGTGAGCTATGGATATGATTCCAGTTTTTGGTGGTAAATCTAAATCGACATTAAAACATGTCCTAGCATTCTTCTAATTTGTGATGAAGTATCAAATTTATGAGGAGGATATTAGTATGGTGTTTTTGGGGAGATCCCTCAAAGGCATTCTATCTGATCGGTATTTAAATTTACCCCCAAGGTGCATCTCTTCATTGACTGATTTCAAGTGGTTGTTCTTAGAAGAGTTTGTTGATGATGATCAATCAGATAAGTTGTAAAAGGATCATCATCAAGAAAGGAATATAAGATGTATTCCAGAGAAACCCATGTCTAATGTTGAAGGTATTTCTCAGGATGATATTTTTTTGTCAGAGGAATAGTCAGATTGTAGCAGTCAGCAGGAATTAGAATCATTATATGCAAGATCTTCCACTTGTTCAGAAATGTCTAAATTTGAAAGCCAAGATTATTTGAGCAAAGATTTTGATGAAGATACCAAGGATGATTTCGGCTCCACTTTTCTCAACAGTGATGAGATCTCTAATTTGTTAACAGTTGAATATGATAAATGTAAACATCTATGTTGTCAGCAAATATTTGACCTTGTTAATATATGTTTTAACACTGATAAAGAGGCAGGTGGTCAAAATGATAAAGATAATGATTCATGTTTGCATGAGTCCCCCTCATTTAATGAGTTTTCAAAAGAAGAGGTTGAAGGCCATGATAGTGTGTTATCTTGTTATGAAGATTTCAATGATGAACAAGTCTCAAGTTCAAATTCTTTTCCTTTTTTTGTTGAATATGGTAGTGAAGGTGATAGTTTTGAAGACTTAGTCTTAAATAATTGGGATAAAAAATTTCTAATGAAAAGGATGATGCATATCAATTATCCCCCTGTCAAAAAATTTGTGAAAGAGACCCTCACTTGGTTCATGATCTAGTTCATAAGGATAACAAGGAGGAACCAAGTTTCTCAATGGCTAAGGCAAGTCATGAAGGTGAATCTGAGGATCTAGGTCCTTCTCAGCCAGGTATTTTTGTAGTCATGCATGATAATCAATATGTTTTATTTTCTGATGCATTACTAGATAGATCTTGTATTCCGAGTCATCAAGAAGAAATAAGTGATATCCCATACTTCTTGGAGTATGAACATGATAATGGTTGTGACTAGAAGAATATGGGTAGTGAAAATTGTAGCTTTATTTGTCAGCCCATTGTTATTCACATATGTTGGCAGCAAGGTTGTCAGTATATTTTAAGATGTTTGGTCACATTTGTGGATGAAAATCAAATTTTTGACTCAGGAGGGTCTCTGATTTTCTTTTGGTGGCCTCGGGCCACTAAGTGAAGTTGCAAACCTTGTAAATTTTGTAAATAATTTTCTTTCAATTGTGTGTTTCCCTTCCTATTTTTCCTGGTTCGGTTACCAATTTTTTAGAAGGTTCCCTATTTTTTCCTGTAGGTGGTCAGCTCCTCCAAGAAATTTTCAATCCTTATTATGCCTACATCCCCAGACAGAGCCACTGTTAGGCCATTTTCATGTCAATGTAAAAATCCTAAGAAAATGGCCTATTTCTGTGAAAAACTTTGTGAAGTTGTCATGCCCTGGTTGCAACTTGTTTTTATCTACAAAGAAAATCTATGTGGTTTCATGGTTTGTGCCCTTAGCCATAGGTAGTTCATAGTGTCCTCAAGCTCTAGTTCAGAGCACATGTGTTCATTTGCAAATAATAGGGAGATCTTCAAGTTTTAAAGTCTCTGAATAGGTCTAATTTCATGTTTCAAGGTTTATAAAATTTTCCTAAGTCCAAAACACTCGGCCTTTTCTATTTCTTGGTTACCTTCTCCCCGGTCACTTAAGTCTCCATTTACCACTTGTTATTTTTCTTGGTGGGCTATTATGTTCCTTTTAGCGACTCCGAGGCTATGTGTTAGCTAAATCTCCTAATTCCCGAGTGGTTAAGCTTTTTATTTAGTGAATGGGTGACTGCTTTGGTCATGTAATATCTTGATTTTAGTAGTTACTGGCTTAACATTCAGTGACCTGGCAGGCAGTTATCTTTTCCTGTAGTCGTGTAGTCTCCTATGAAATCATGCATATTCCCTTTTGTTAAGCAGCATCCCGAAGCCCTTTCGTCACACAGTCTCCTCAAGTCATGGGAATATTCCTTTTTATGAAGTGACTTAGCGATTGCCTTCAGTCGGGAGGTCTCTGAATGGCTAAAGTACTTTGTGAGATCTAGTGACTACATTGAAAATATTTTGAGTTTACTATAGTCGCCAGGTGTCTAGATGTAATAAAGAAAATATTTTTCATACAATTGCCTGATCTCCAGAGACAGTCAAAGTCAAAGGTGAGATTTGGAGATGACGTGACTATTGTTGATTTGCTTTCTTCAGGGCTAAGATCTAATGGCTAGCATTTAGTTGCATATTTTAACCCATGGTCAATTTTTTATTCAGTGACTAAGAGAAATACTTTATCGCCCAGTATTCGGACAAAAACCAAGTTAAGAAAAATATTGAGCAACTGGGAGGTGTGTTCAGTCACGTAATTGCCAGATGAATAGGGGTTAAGTGCTTGTCAGGGTTGAAAAAGAAAAAATAATATGGGTCTGGTTACCGAATTTGATGACGTGTCCACCCTTGATTGGTCGTAGAGGAGAGTGACTTGTAAATTGTCAGTGAGGCCCGACATTCAGTCTTCTTTTAATCTGATAGTTGTCATATGACCGTAGGGCAAGCTTTTACCCTTTGCGATCATGCGATGACTGTCTGATCTTCTAGCGTGTTAAGGTAAATTGACAAGTGGGTCCTATTCCAGATAGATCTGAGGTGCCTATTTTTCATTGGTCAAGGTGGCGGTGATGTGGATGATGTTAGTGGGACCAAGGACTCAAGACTATTAAAGGGATGTCACATGTCAGAGGATCTGTCGGCTGTCATATATCTGCAAAGAAAAAGTGATCGACAGTTTGTGATCACAATTTTGCGACAACCATTGATTTCATACCAGGCCATGGGTTAGTGCTGTGGGTCAAGTTAGAGGGAATAATGAATGTCGACTGTTTGATTTTTCATCTAATGGTGGCAGCTTATCCAATTGTCAGGTGGGGCCAAGATCCTAGAGGTTTTAGTGCACCGTAGATCTTCCATGATCTGACGGTTATTGTGACTTTGCATAGCAGAGATGCATGAGGTTTATTCTTCATGATGTTGCAATAGTCATTGATCCTTTCCTTTAGTGAAGATCGATGGTCTCATTTTAAAGACCAATTGAAAGCTTGTTGATTGTTGTGTTTAAATAGGAACCACTCAATCTGTCGGGAAGGGTAAAATCCAATGACCATGTTTTAAAGACTAATCACTTAATCATTGGATCCCAAATTCAAGTCTTTAACAAGGTTTCTTGCCAGTGTTCAATACAATGAGCTGTATGCGACAAAAGTGTAGCTCAAATTTGATTTCTCCAGGATAGTTGTAGACAAAGAGATGATGAAGAAGATATGGGTAGCCGCTTGATCTAATTTTGCTTCCTAGGGTGCCATCCTAGTTTAAATGTAGATGATTGTTACTTAGCACAGGCGACTAGGGTTTGATAGATGTCAGAGATTTCCATGCCTTGTACATGCAAGATGTGGAAGTCAGCTCTAGCATTCAAGTTTTTTTTGCCTGCTACAAGAAATGAATTTCAAATTGTAATTACAATTAGCCTATGATGATGAAACCAAGATAATTGTACATCAGATTTGATCTTATTATCTCAGGTTTCTAGGTTTTTTCTACATTCCTTTCATTTCTTGTTGAAGTCTAGAGGATGTGGTGGTTGTAGACCTACTTTTTCCCCTAAATGATCTTCTACTTGTTGCAATCCTTGTTCCTATAAGAGGATTTTATGGATCATTTAGTTGGTTGCTGAAAATTACTAGGCTACTGGCTGCTCGCTGGTGGAAAATTCTTGACACAGGAGGCTGAGAGGCCAAATGTGATTCCCTAGTCTAGATTGTAATATTTCTTGCTAATTGTATCAACACTAGGGAAAAACCTTTTGCATCTTTTGCATATTTTCTATGGCATTTCTGAATCAGTTTGTAATACAAGGATTTGAGTCCACATACTTAATATAGTTTCTCATTCTTGGATCTCTCCTTTAGTTGTTCTTGATGAATTCTGAGTTTTCTGACTCATTGCATTAGGTTACTTATGTATATGTTCTATCTCTCAGCCTTGATCTAGGATCAGGTTAAAAGTCTTTGAGTGGAACATAAGTTCATTGGGTTCAATCAAGAAGGATATTATTAAGTAGTGTAAGAGATGGTTAACTATGATTATGGATTGGATTCTCTGATGAGTCTAGTAGTTATTCTTATATTCCATGTTTTTTTAAGGTATGATGCCCAATGGATAAGGCACTGATCATAAGCTAGTATCCCCTATGGTGTTACATGTGTTGCATGGTTGTTTGCATTCTGCAAGAAACCCAAACATTAATCATTACCAATCCCAAAATCCCTCAAAGTCTTCAGGTCACAAGACCAATTTGTTCCATCATAGCAATGGAGACCCAATGAATTACTGGTTATCATTTATGACTTTCTTTCTATCATCTACTTTGTTTAATCCAGTTTAAAGTCCTAAAAGTGCCATATGCTACTGGATTAGGTATATCCACCTTGGTTTTGCAGAGCCAGAAGTGTAGAGGGCAGTCTTGTCCCTATAGTTGGTCTAGTTACCTACTGATATCCCCACATTTGGAACTAACCCCTCCTCAAAATCAGTCTTAGGTATATTAGTGTCTCATGAAGTGTAAAATCCTTTCTAGGAACCAACACATTGTCAGTGTCCAGGTTGAGTTTACTGTATGCATATAGTTAGCATAATATGTCTTTTTTGTAACATTTTTAAATCAAGGGGTCTCCTAGTTCTTTTCAAATAAGATACCTCATACCATGGTACATACTGATCATCATTGAAAGATATTTTTTTGATATAATATTGAATTTTTCTTTTGGCTTGGAGGATGACAGTTGATTCTAGGTGAGTGTGATTGTCTATTCACCGATTTTCTGGTAGTTACCTACAGTAACAATTAAAATGCCTTCTAGAATTATTTTTCTATTTATGTCGTTATTATGGAAAATTTCAATCCCCTTATAGGAATCACAGTAAAAAGCATTTTTTTAATTTTATAGATAAATAAAATAGCAGGCATTATAATATAAGAAGCTGCAGTAAATTTGTCTATACTTTAAGAAAAAGAACTTTCATTCCTATTGTTTTATATCATAGCTAAATATATAATTTCCATTTTCAGCGTCTAGGTTGAGTTTACTATATGCATATAGTTAGCATAATATGTCTTTTCCGTAACATTTTTAAACTAAGGGGCTCCTAGTTCTTTTCGACCAAGATACCTCATACCATGGTACATACTGATCATCATTGAAAGATATTTGTTTAATAGAAAATTGGATTTTTCTTTTGGCTTGGAGGATGACAGTTGATTCTAGGTGAGTGTGCTTGTCTGTTCACCGATTTTCTGGTAGTTACCTATAGTAACAATTAAAATGCCTTCTAGAATTGTTATTACAAAGAAAAATGAATTTCATGGAGTTGGAAAAATGAATGAAAATTACAAAGACCTATGAAAATCAATATCAACCTTCAATATCCTATGTTTCTTTTAAAAACATATTTTAACAACTTGATACAAGCACAAATTATTAAGACATTAAAGAAAAAATGGACAAATTTCATTAAAGAAAACTAGACAAATAGCTGCATATAGACGAATATTTTTTTAAGAAGAGAAAAAAATGTATTTATCAAAAGTGAAATCAATAGTACACAAACCCTGAGCCAAAATGACCAACTAACTACATTGAATCTGTTTTGCATCAATATTTTAGATTAATTTTAATTTTCACATATCAAACAAATAAATAAATTACAAGCTCTTAAAAAACAAAACCAAAAATTTGAGAAATTCTCACTCCACTTTAAAAACTATAGAAGCATATTGACTAGTGAAAACTGTAGAAATGCATTGAACACTAAAGAAAACTAATGAGAAAAACATATATAGCTTTTATTAACATTTATACACTAACTTTTCTTGTGAGGAAGATCCAAAACTTCATTTGTATACCTAAATATTGAACAAATTACAACAAAAAACAATGAAGATTTATACTTCCTTTCCCCTCAGTAGGAACAAGAAAAACCTCACTAAAATAACAGTAAACAAAAAAATAGGGCACAACCTCTGGCAGTTTAATTGACTATTAAAAAATCATCTATTACAATGAACATCAACGTGAAGCACCAAATCTGGCCTATAAATTCTACTCGTGTGTTCACCCTTTTGGATAGCATTAACTTTAATTTGTGCTACACAATCATGGTCGTAAGCTTGAAACCCTAGATGGATTCCAGCTAACAAAGAAGCGAGGCGACATAAATCCTAGAAACTCATAAATAGAGCTTTTGAAAAGCTTGGAAATGAAAATAAGAAAACCTAAATCAAAACCTAAGAAAACCATGTCGGCTTGTGCACTCTTGAACAGACAACCAAAGCAAAACATAAATCAAGCCAACATTGTCATTCAATAATTCTGTGAGGAAAATTGTCACAAAAATAACCTCCAGGATAAGTAGGACAAAATAAATAAAAATTTAAAACCACTAAATAAATGTAAAACTCATTTAATAGTTCAAAATGTCTCTACATAAAGAAATAAATAGGGCTCTAACACTAGGTATTACAACAATATTCACATATGAAAATAGTCATAGATAAATCACAAAAATAATATATTTATTTAAGAAATAACAATAGAATTATTTTCAAATTAATAAACACACAACAAAAAATGGTTTGGCACCATACAAATTCCCCAAAAAAACTCACGAAACCTTGGCAAGTTACTTACCTCAAAATTCTACACAGATAATGTTGTGCAATCAACGAGTCGATGAGAAAAAAAAATGAAAAAAGGGTAGAGCGTGTGGGAGAGATACTGCAAAACCCTACCTAAGAAGAATTTTTTTAATAATGAGACCAAACAAAATCACCCTCCCTACAACTGTTGCTGCAATCCATTCAGTTCTAGGAAGAGGACTTACTAGGAAAGTAGCTGCAGAGTAGCCGATTTGCTCTGTAGAGTAGCCTTGCGAACGGTGAAAATGGTGAAAATGAAAGAGGGAACGGTGAGGTTAAAAATTTTGGATGTCAAAAAAATTATTATGCAAGTGGACCCGAGTGTCAACATAAAATTGTCATTTGAAAAGTGGAATTACAGCTTGAAATTCTAATTCTACCTTTTCAAGTGGAAGATGAAATGCCCATTTTGTGGGCAAAATTGGAATTTTGATATTCCAATTCCTACTTGTTTGGATGGACACAAACATGGAATTCAATAATCCAAAAATCTAATTCCAGAATTAGAGCCCATATTCCATGCACCAAACAGGCCCTAAAGGTTTTTTAGTGTAATTTCTTGGAAAGAAAATTTTTAATTTATATGTACCCTGTATTTTTAGTGGTAGATAGGTTGTATTTACTTCTCTGCATTATCTGTTTATCAATATTGAACATTGATTGACTTTAATTGAAAATTTAAAACTTTGAATATTAATGGAATCTCATCCATTCATTTCTCACATTCTGTTTGGAGAAAATGCTTGTGCTTACTGTCAATTCAATGATCTCTATGAGAAACCTCTATTTGTAGCCAATTACTTTGGCCTTTTTAATGATTCAAAATTTTGATGCAAAAATTTGATACAATCTAAACCATAAGCAGTAGTAACAACAATCGTAGATTGTGGAAAACTAATGTTCTTAATGTTTTATTTAGATACTTGAAGACTTTGTGGTGCAAGTATTTAGATACTTTAACACTCAATTATGAATCCCTCCCCTAAAGTATATTAGTTAAAGCCTATGCTAGTCTTTGTATTTTAATTCCTTGTTTCTCTTCTCCATGACTTGGGGTGGAGTCTCATGGATGGGGGCTTCCTAGAAAATAGAGTTGGATATGCTTGAAATTTTGTAGGACTATTTTAAAGTTGTTGGTCGAATGAATCTTGTAGTGTAGTTTGACCTAAAATTTTAAGCTCCAAAATCTAAGGAAGTTGGTTGTCTCGTGCACAAGTATCTTTTGTCTTCTATAGTTTGTGCAACAACGAAAACAAGCTAAAAAAATATTTTCCGTTCAAAATTAATTTTAAGGAAAATCTAAACATAAATGTTTGGCAAGTGGCAAATAACATTTCTAAGCTCTTGGAGCAATTCATAATCACATCGTATTTTCACCTGCTCACTAAAATGTAGGAGCTTCTATTAAATAAAGAAGACTTCAAATAATCCTATAACCAAAATATGAAAATAAAAAAAAACCTTTATAATACCTTTTTCTCAAAAATAGTAGTTTAAGCCTTTTAGGCAAGGCTCCCATGAGAGGGGTTTAAGCTCAAGGAGTGGTCCCACGAACAAAATTTTATTTAGCTGCGAGATTATTTAGAATCGTCTCCTTCAAAATAGGAGCCCTACTTTT
This sequence comes from Chamaecyparis obtusa, assembly GCA_027943335.1. NCBI lineage: Eukaryota > Viridiplantae > Streptophyta > Pinopsida > Cupressales > Cupressaceae > Chamaecyparis > Chamaecyparis obtusa. Next base: position 101,702 of record BSBK01012302.1, read on the forward strand.
TAGTGTTTCATATTTAAGGGGCTGAAAAATGGGTGGGGGCTACAAATTGCCCCACCAGCTTAAGAATGCTTTTTGCCACTTGTCAAACATTTACCTTCAAATTTTTTAAAAGAAAATGTTTTTTTACTTATTTTTTGTGCACAAAATATGGAAGACAATTTATTGTAAGCATAAGACCACCAACTTCCTTAAACTAAAGAAGTTAGATTTTTAAGGTGAACCCCACTACAAGATTCATGAGACTATTAACTTTAAAATATTCCTAAAAAATAGAAAGCAAACTCCTGCCCTATTTTCTAAGAAGGCCCTTCCATAAAACTCAACCTTATAGAACCCCACCATACCCACAATTCTCTCCACTTAGTTTATAGACTTCGGTGGACTCATTATTACTTATTATTGCTTTGTAGACTAGTTAGCAAACGTTTCTGCGAACCCTTTCCCACGCAACACAAGAAACAAATTTTACTTTGCCGACTACGACGACTGACTTATGCACGGATAGCTGGACAGCTGATTGCCTTGTGGACTATGATGACTGATTTACTGGATTTCTCTGCCCACCAACGTTATGTTTCTCCGAACCCTTTCCCACGCAAGACAATGATTTACTGGACTGGACTGATTACCTTGTACGTTCAAAATTGAGTTGTCTGAACTTGTCGGCCCAGCAACATTTCTCGGGACACAAGCACCGAATTTTCCACGCGCTTGGAACAAACAAATAATGTTTTCCGCCCACTAAATTTAAAGCATTGCCTTCAGTGGTGCTAATTTCGTGCCAAGATTATTAAATGTGGGAGTGTACGTGCATTCCCTAGCTCTTTGGTATGAATCTGCAGCTTTCATGTTTGGAAAATTGGGCCACAAAACCTTTATAAATTGAAGGGCCTCTTGGTAATGAGGTTTCTCTTTCGGGGAAATTCCCACCTCAGCATTTAATTTTCCTTGTCTTATAAGGCTTGAGGAGGTTAGTTCCATACTTGACGATAAGGTATATCAGCGAAATGTTCTGCTTAAGCCTGTGTGTATCCAACTGAAAAGCTTCTGTATTTTGAGTTGTTTTTATTCCTCTCCACGACTTTAGCATACCCGCACTTCTCGCCAAGATAGAGCGCATGCGAAAAAGTATTTGTATTTTGACTCTTTGTTACTCTTCTCCATGACTTTAGCATATCCCCGCACCTCTCGCAATTCTCTGTCAACAGACTTTACCATACCATGGGCGTACGTTAATTGAGTGCACTGGACTCGTCTACAGAACAGCGTTTCTCCGAGTTTTCCGTGTGCTTGGAACAAACAAGACCAAATTTGATGTCAAACTTAGATTTGATTTCGATTTGGAAAAGCCTATACATAATTTTCCGTCCATTGAATTATCCCTCATCCATCATAGTCATGTCCATCGCCATCGCCATCGCGAACCGTACAACCAGAATCGTCCAGCAATTACTAAGTTGTTAGGGGAATACAAATATTATCAGAACTGTACGTAGTGCACCGCATAGATTGCTTTAGGATTATCGAAACTAAATTATATTAATTAAACACGTTCTTTTATTTAATTCAAATGAATTTATAATGCTTTTATTGTATTGTTTTATTTCTAACTGAATTTTTCTAAATATTTTTAAATTTTTTTTCCTCTACATAGGATTTTAGATCATTTTAAAATTTTAAATTAAAAGAAAAAAGCATTTTTTACTATTTCAATGACAATGTATCATTGTAATTTGTGATATGCTTCTAAAATTTACATAACTATTTTGAATTACATTATTATGGATCGTTATTAAAATAACAAAACTTTGACACAATAAGTAATCATTATATGATAAAATATCATAAGGATAAATTTGAGAGCAAGTAGAAATGATAGAACATCTCAACATGTGTGAAAGAAAGTAAAACTATGATGTTATAAGAATTATACATAAATATGTGTAAACAAATGAATACAATATCGATACTTTTTAATTATTTATAAGTATGTATATATTAACAAGTGCCACATAGTGGTCAGGACTTGTTATATTCACACTAGCAAACGGACTATCAACGACATATCCTCTCTGCATTCTCCCCCTAGGGATTTCCCTAGGGCTTCACCATGGAAAATGTGTAAGATCTCGCATGAATCTCAATGGATCCCTGCGTACAAGCAAAATGCCCGGAGGGCAAAACATGTAGCTAATCACCTCTCTCAAGCTCGTATGCTGTAGAAGTCTTCTTCCCCTCTCAAATTAAGTAATAGTTTTGATTATCTCCGGTCAGAGAGGACATCGTCAGACTCACCCGATGATATGCTCAATCCAGAAGGGCTTTTATCTTCTGAAGCACAATCTTTGAAGGAGAAGAATATCTACTCTCCTCCCCATTGGCACCTTAACATATGTCAAGATAATGAAAAAATTGCTCCGCAATCTTCGTATCTAGGGTGACAAAGATCTAATTTTAAGAAGAGGAGAATGCCAGTTGGTAATACTTTGGATAATTTTTGAGCAGGTATAGATTCAATGCCATCAGCGAGAGGTAATATTTATTCCCCTCCTCACAGAAGAGCTGCCCTAGCTAAACATTCATCATTGAAGGGAAAGGTCACTCATTCACATTTTAATGACTTATCCAATTAATGTATCCCTAATCTAAAAACCCTAGAGTTAGAAATTAAAGATGGTTCTTGCTACCCTGATTTTTCATGTCCCATGTAAAATTTGGCCAATTCCCATCTCAGAGTCTGCATTTTTATCCTTCCAAGTGCTCTGCAAAATTTCATGGCTTTATCTACTTCCCTCTGGTCTTTGCAACTTTTTCTAGGTCCCTGGCTAGGTGAAAAGTCCTTTAAAAATTCATAAAACTAGTCGTTGCAAGCATAAAATCCTAAGTGACCCCAGCCTTCATTCTATTTTCATGTTACTTTATCGGCCACTTAAAATCCTTAAATACCCATGTGCGCTTTAATTCTATTGGCTGGTCGCCAGTTCTCTAAGTCTTCTGGCGGTTACCCTTTTCTTTCGGCGAACTGGTGACTGCAGTGACTCTCTTAGTCACTTAATGTTTGGCGGTTAAGTCTCAGTGGTTAGCGACTCAACGAACAGTTTGCTTTTCCTTTAGTCGCGTGATCACTTAAATGTCTGACGGTCATTTTGTGCGAGGGTCCCAGTCAGGAAGATCTGACGGTTGTTGTGAGTTCGCGAAGGATTCTTCTAACACTTGCGATCTTGCGATAGCCGTCGATCTCCCCTTTTGTGAAGCACTGTAGTGTGTCAATGGGTCCGATGCCATGTCGTCCTATGTGGAAGCTTGTCATTGGTCAGTTGGTGATGATTTGGAGGTTCATTAGAGCTGGCCCAAAGGACTACGTAGCTTTTAATCCAATGATTGGCGCATGATCTCATGGGTTGTGTTAGAACCATGAGATTACACGCCAGCCGTCGATCTTGATTTGTTGTCAGAGCTTTGTTCGGTGGGTCCTCGTTTACTGATGTGCTCGCGTTTGATTGGTCCACATAGCGATAGCTGGAATTTGTCAGTGGGGCCATGTCAGGGTCTCTGCAGGGATGTCAGAGGGATGAAGATTTGTGGCTGGCATACCTTCGCATAGCCCTTTTTTTAGACACATGCGATCTTATGCCGGCCGTCAGATTTGCCAAATGTTCAACTTTGTCAGGACGGTCCAGTGCCAGGTCAGGATGACATGCCATCTTCTCATTGGTCAAAATAAAGAGAAAGTCTATGGGACCGTGTTGCCAGGTGTGCTGATTTGCTAGAATTTAATTGGTTGCCAAGTGCTGACAGAGATTTCTAGGTGGGTCCATTTGTCAGAAGGGGTTCCGGCTTAAATCAATCAATGACTAGCGCATGATCTAAAAGAATATTTAGGGGCCATGAGATCATGCACCCGCCATTAGATTGGAATCTCAGTTTGAGTGGGTCTGTTGTCAGAGCTTGCTGAAGTGTATGCCTACAGAGCATTTAAGGGTGAATAAAGGAATGACATGTGGCAGTTTTGGGCTGAGGGTTGAGGGTATTCCTCAAATTAGTGACTAAAGAGCTTCTCAGGTTCACCAAACTTAATTGGGGTCAACTAAAGGTTTGAAGGACTCTGCAACTAAAGGGAAAGGTAACCCGAGGTGGACTTGGGGTTAATCTTGCAGATGAAAGGTTCCCGATTAAATAAGAGGATCTAATGGTCACATTTTAAAAGAAGATTGAGGTTTAAATGTCGGCCGTCGATAGAAGAAAAAGTTTGTCACCACCCGGTTAGCCGTTAATATTTAAATTTTAAATATTTCTCTGTAGGGTTTTTGCTAGGTTTTGATCCAATGGTCGGTTGCAACAAAATTGGTAGATGGAATTTATATCTTCAGGATGTTTGCAGTTGAGGAAGATAATGACAGGGGTCTGGGCGGCTGTCTTGGGTCATTTCTTGTTTTCTGAGAGTACCAAAGCAGTGCATTCATGGTGAGACTTTGTGCAAGAGAGGTAGATAAGTCTGGGTTGCTTGTCTGCAAGTTGATTTCTAGTACAGAGATGGGCACAAATATCTGATTAGCTATGATTTTTGCAGAGATATATTTATGATAAGATTTGATCGGCTAGGGTTTGATTATTATATTAAAAAACCATGTAACCCTAGTTAGTTTTTTACTCTTGCCTGCGTGAAAAAGGAGTATGTATATATTATATTTTTGGAGCCTTAGAGCTTAGAGTGGGACAATTGTAAAAGAAATTCATCTTTTCTTAAGAGTTATCTGTGGCATTTTCTCTACCCTCTGGCTTCTATAGTTGTAAATTTTTCATTGATGATTCAGATATTGCAGAGGTATTTTGTGACAATCCTTCATGTCCCTATGCTTCCTTGTCTAAATTATCTCTTATTGAATCAAAGTGTATGATGTTTTCAGTGACATCTTAGGGTTCCTAATCCCTCTTATTTTTTGTAACTATGTGTGTTGTTGTGTTTGATCTGATTTAGATGTTTTTGTGGGTATACTTCAGCCCCCTAATAGTCTTGTCTCATTCCTACACCGAGTTACAGAAGTGAATGTCTATTTGCAGGTCATTGGTTGTGTCTTATGTTTAGGCCCTCCTATGAAACACTTATGCAAGCCTATTCAGTAAGTTGTGACCTACTAGACTGAAGTCTTTCATTGATTATATTCCTCTATACTGAGATCCAAACCTTAATTTTGGTGTATCACCTAGTAGGTAGTTTTCTTTCAGTCTTTTCCCTTTCTAAGCATTCTTTCTATCCCTTTCCCTCCAAAAGTTTTACTTTCATGTCTAGAAGCAAATTAAGGTGATTATCCAAGAGGAACCAGCCTAGAACCTAGAGGTCTCATCTCAGTTAGCATAGGTCCCACAATCTGGAGATGATTCCCATGTTATACTAGGTTATCAAGACTATGAGAGCTTGAAACAAGGGTGCAAACTTAGTGTATAACAATTTTGGCATGCCTAGTGGGACTCCAAAATAAGTTCATTGTTTGAAGATTATGTTATCTCTGATATACAGATTACATGATACAGGCTTTTAGAGATTGTTCTATCAAGTATATCTGGCGACTCCACTGATTTCGAAGATCCAGGCTAAACTTGTTTAAGGTTTATGAGAAAGATTGAGGCCAGAAGCTCAAAGCCCACTAAGTTTTTAGAGTTGCCCTCAAAAAGAAGTCACAAAGGCAGGTCAACTCAAAGAACATCCCCTGCAAGGAGAGTTCAATCAACACCTCCTAATACCTTAGAAGGGAGACATTTTCCCTTTCATTCTAGAAGAAGACGCAGGTCTCTAACTAGAGATCTAGAAGAGGATTCAAATCTAACACCAAATATAGCTCATTTAGTTGTCAATCTTCAGATTCCAACTCCTACAATGGCTAGGCCGTTTGCCTTTGCACCTTTCAACCAAGGGAGTCCATTAGCATTTTCTCAACATCACGATGTGCCCTTGGTGGCACTAAAGAGTATACTTGATTTCACTGGTGAAGGGCAGACAACTACTTTTGAGCACATAAGAGATGTGACTACCATCTACAGCATACACAATATTACTCAAGAAGATGTGGCCACAAAATTATTAGCAGCCTCTCTAAAAGGTAAGGCTCTTGAATGGTTTAGAACATTAACTGTTGGTTCTATTACTTCATGGGATGAATTAGGGGATGCATTAAGTAAACATTTTGAGGATAAATCAGATAACTTGTCTCTAGTTGAGTAGTTAACAACTATTAAGAGAGACCCTCAAGAGCAAATGACAGATTACAATAGTAGATTCCTCAAAACATGGAATAGAATTCCAGTATCAGTAAGACCATCAGCTGACCATGCTTTCCTCTACTACTTGCAAAGCTTGAATGGTCAAATTTCTATCATGATCTAGTCCATCGGTGGTACTTCTTTACCCCAAGCTTTCGACATAGTTGTCAGGGCTGAAAATTGTTTAATCCAAGCAAGCATGATTTCTAGAAGGCCTCCAATGCCCATTTTTTCTAGCCTTCAACCCATTGCACCTACACAAGTACCCCCATTTACCCCTATTCCCACCATATTAGCACCTCAGGCCAGTACTAGTGGTCAAGAGCTAACAACTAGTTTCTCTCAAGAACTGCAAGAAATGAAGAATAGCCAACAAAGCAGTTAGCAAGAAATGACCAACTTGTTGTAGACCTTGACTAAAGAGGTCACAAATTTGAAGAAACAAGGTCAAGGAATCAGACCGCCATTTTAGCCACAAGGCCAAGGTCCTAATCAACAATATCAAAATCAAGGACAACCTTATCAACAAAATAGGCCACTATACCAAGGAGGTTATCAAGGACAAAGACAAAGCTTCAACCAGAGACCATTCCAACCATATAACCCTACAACTCTAAATTCTGCAACTCTAGTGAGGGATATGGTTCCTAGTCAAAACAATGTGGCTATGGATAATGAATGGTGTTTTCCTTGTAATCAGCCTCACAATCAGGCTACATGTTCAAATGGATGGATGAACCAAGCTCTAATGGTTCAAAATGTCTCACAAGCTCAATCAGAGGCTTCATCCAGTAGGTCAGTGCCTCAACAAGAATCACAAGAGCATGAGACTGCTCTCTTTAATTGGGAACAACCAGACTTCAATGGAGTCAATGATGAAGTTGCTTTTGTTGCCTATACAAGAGCAAAGAGAAGAGCTCAAGACATGGAGAGAGCAAATTCCAATGCTAAAGCCACTACATCCATAGAGCCACTACGGCAAGTTACTCCCATCACACCTAAGGAGGTTCCTGTCATTACAAGCAAAGAAGGCCAACATTCCAAAGAGGTGTAGCCCATCATAGTAAAGGCACAACAAAGAGTACACATTGTGACACCTTATAATATTGTAGACAACATGAAGAAGGTGAATGTCACCATGTCCATGTGGGACTCTTTTTCTCTTTCAAGATAGCCTAAAATTTTGAAGAAGGCCATGACAAAAGTGACAACTCCTCAACCTATAAAAGAACCTACAAAGCCAGTGTTGGTTAACACTGATCAACAAAAGGAGGCTCCAAGTAGCAACTCCAGGACCAATGCCACACAAGGTAGGAACTCAAAGCCACCTCCCTTTTATGTATCTCTAATCATTAGAAAATTTTTAGTGCATAATTGTATGGTAGATAGTGGAGCTACTAGCACTGTAATGCCCAAGAAAGTAGCTGACCAATTAGGACTAAAATATGAGCCCTTCCAAAAGAAAGTTACCCAACTTGATGGATCCTTAGTCAATACTATAGGTGTGGCCAAGGATACCAATTTAATCCTACATGCTAGTCCTAACTTCTCCTTCCTCCTTGATATATACATCATAGATCTCCCTGCATTATTTTCTATATGTCTTTCAAGGGAGTTTACAGCCTAGATAGGAGGCTACCTATCTTCTGATTGGTCTCACATGTTGTTTCATACAAGGTATGGGACCAAGGTCACCATTAAGTCAGAACCATTGGTAGCACACCATATAGAGCCATATGTGTCAAATGTCATCAATGTAAATTGCCCTATATTTGATGACAATGACTTCCAAACCACTAGTGAAGTAAGCACAAAGGTAGGAAGTATCCTTGATATTTTACTAGATGAAAGAACTTCAGAGGCCCAAGAAAGTCTTGTTTAGGATTTTGGTTTGGGAAGTTATTTAATATAGGAGAGTGGAGCCATAGAACCAAGCCTTATCAAGGAAGACATTGATTCAGAGGATCAAAATAATTAGGTTTGGGAGCTATTCTTTGATGGAGCTAGAAGTAGACATGGTTCTAGTGGTGGTGCTATGTTAGTGTCCCCAAAAGGAGAAAGGTACTATACTGCCTTTAGATTCAGTTTCTCCTACACTAGCAATACTGCAGAATATGAAAGTCTAGTCAATGGACTAGAGTGGGCTAGAAGAAGAGGGCTTAAGACCTTAAAGGTTTATGGTGACAGTGAGTTAGTTGTCAACCAAGTAAGAGGGATAAGTGCAACCAAAAATGACACCCTGAAAGCATACAAACATAGAGTTTGGGATATAATTGAAGATTTTTGTGCTTTCAATATTGTTGCTATCCCTAGGAAGTTAAATCAAAATGCAGATAGGTTAGCTGTTGTTGGATCTCAGTATGATATTCCAAATAGCATTTCAAAAGAAATAGATCAACAACATATCAAAGTGATTGTCAGACCTTCTATTCCTGATAATGATGTCAATTGGCAGGTGTTTGACAATGATGAACAAATTCTGCAATTCTTGTTTGAAGAAGATGTTTTTTCAGAATACAACCAAGATAGGCTATCACAAAACTATGGTGATCAAGTGATACAACTTAAGTCTAATAAGATGCCTAGAGGTCTTGTCACCTTAGAGACTATCTTCAACAAGGATGATGAAGTCAAGAGAAATAAAGCTGGCTTGGTAATCCAACAAGAACATTGTGTTGAACTAGAGTTGGAACTAGGTAAGAGCTTACAATTTAGAAAAGTGAACACTGAATTGGAAAAGCAAGCTTACACTTAGTTATTCAAAGAATTCAATGATTTTTTTGCATGGCAATATGAAGACCTCAAGGGTTTTGATCCCGCCCTTGCTCAGCACACTATTGAATTAGAACCTAATGCCAAACCAGTGAGGCAAAAGAAAAGGCCTAATAATCCCAAGCTTGAGCCACTCATGCATAAAGAAGTGCTCAAACTAATAGAAGGTGGTATCATCTACCCCATTAAGCATACTAGTTGGGTTTCCAACCTTGTTCCTGTCAGGAAGAAGAATGGGGAGTTGAGGTTATGTGTTGACTTCAGGGATCTTAATAGGGCCTCTCTAAAGGACCGCCATCCACTACCCTCCATAGAAAAAATCTTACAATGTGTCTCTGGATCTGAGAGATTTTCACTATTGGATGGCTATTCAGGATACAATCAGATCTTAGTAAATGAACAGGATCAATATAAGACTACATTTACAACCAAGTGGGGAACCATGGCTTATCAAAAGATGCCCTTTGGTTTGTCAAATGTAGACGCTACATTTCAAAAGGAAATGGATATGGCCTTTAAGAGCCTAATGTACAAGTTTGTGCTGGTCTACTTAGATAACATAACTGTCTATTCAAAGCATGCAGTAGATCACATCAAACATTTAAGGAATATTTTTGAAAGGTGTAGAGAATTTGGGATATCTCTTAATCCCAAGAAATATGTGTTTGCAGTTCATGAAGGAAGATTGTTGGGATATGTAGTATCCAAGGAAGGAATTACAGTAGATCCTGAAAGAATTGTAGCTATCCTAGAGCTACCCCTACCACATCACAAGAAAAGTCTCCAATCTTTCATAGGATAGATTAATTTTGTTAGGAGGTTCTTGCCTAACATTGTAGATTTACTCAAGCTCTTGACAGCCATGTTGAAGAAGAGTTCAACTTTTAGTTGGACCAAAGAAGGGAAAGTCAATTTCCAAGCTATCAAAGAGGCCTTAATAGAAGCCCCTGCTCTCCTAAACCCAAATTTCAGTAAGGATTTTATCCTTTATGTTTATGGGGGTCATGATGCCATATCTGCAATGCTGACTCAAGAAAATTCATATGGATTGGAGAAACCTATTGCTTTCTTTAGCAAGGGTTTAGAGGAGTATAAACAAAGCTACTCTTTTGTAGAGAAACATGTACTTGCTATGGTAAAGAGCCTTAAAAAGTCAGATATTTTTTGACCCATAGAAAGGTACATTTAAAAGTTACTCATCCAAGTGTCAAAGAGTTTTTGCTTTCCAAAGATTTAAATGAGAAAAGAGCTGGTTGGATCAGCAAAGTGATGGAGTATGACATTGATATTCAAACTACCAAGCTGGTTAGAGGAAGAGGTCTTTGTGAGCATTTGGGAAAGGATGAAAGTTCAAAGAAATCAGAAACAATAGATGCATCTTTGGTGGTGCATTATACAGAAGAGCAAGCCAAGGCAACAAGCTGGTTGCCTAATATGATCAATTATTTGAAGATAGGACAATGCCCTACAGGTTTGGATTCAGCAAAAAGAAGGTATTATAGATTACAATCTGTTCCTTTTGTGTTGATAGATGAAGTTCTTTTCAGAAAGTATCACAGTGGTGTCCTTTTAAGATGCATAGATTTAGAAAAGATAGCTGATGTCCTATTTGAGTTTCATGATGGACCTTCTGGAGGTCATTTCTCTCCTAGGACTACTGATTTTAAAATCATGAGGGATGGATACTATTGGCCATCTATCTTCAAGGATAGCCATGATTATGTGAGAAAATGCATCAAGTGTGCCATGTTTGCAAGAAAAGAAAGGCTTGTAGCCTTGCCCCTACAACCAATCAGAACAGAGCAACCTCTCATAAAGTGGGGTATGGATTTCATTGGTATGATCAATCCTCCATCTAGTGTAAGCCATAAATGGATAATCACTGCAACATACTATTTTACTAGGTGGATAGAAGCAATTGCATTAAAAGAGGCCAATGAGAGTGCTATCTTAAGTTTTTATGATGACATAGTTCATAGATTTGGCATTCTAGATTCAATAATTTTAGATAATGCATTGGCATTCACAAGTCTCAAAGTCTCAGAGTGGGCAGTCAAGAATGACATCTATTTGAATACTAGTTCCAATTATTTTCCTCAAGGCAATGGTTTGGCAGAATCAACAAACAAGAATTTCATTAGGATAATCAAGAAGACTCTACAAGATAATTAGAGGGATTGACATACCAAACTGAAGTCTGCCTTATGGTTAGACAGAATTACCCCAAAGAAGATTATTGGTAATTCTCCTTATATGCTAGTGTATGGAAGAGAGGCTAAGTTGTCCATTTCAACTGAATTGCTAGCTCTGGACTTGGCTACTCAGTATGTCCTATTTGAAGAGGAGGACCCCTTACAGATCAGATATACTTAGTTGATGGAGTTGGAAGACCTCAGAGACAAATCAATGCAGGATATGGAATTCCATCAGATTCAAACAAAGAAGAATTTTGACAAAAGAGCCAAGGTCAGAAATTTCAAGGTTGGGGATGTAGTCCTCAAGTGGGATGAATTTAGATCCAAGCCTAGCAGACATACCAAATTTGACTCATTTTGGGGTGGACCATTTGTTATAACAAAGTGCAAGGGATCTAATGCTTTCCAGCTACCAAATCTTGAAGGGGTTCCCTTGCCTATCTCAGTGAATGGTTTCCACTTGAAGCCCTATTTTGAGGTTAGTCCTTCCTTGTAAATCTTTGTAAATATTTCCCCTGCTTTATTTCCCTATTTTCTAGGTTAGTTTCCTGCTTTCCAAGAAGTGCTCATGCACAAGTTTTCCCTCCTATTTCAATCCTGCCTCTCTGAGAGAATTTTGAGTTTTGATGACCCCATGCCCAATGGATTGTTTTAAGGCCACTGGTTTTCAATGTCTAGCAGGCTGACATCTAGCAGAAATCACCAAAATGTTACCCTGATTTTTCATGTCCCATGTAAAATTTGGCCAATTCCCATCTCAGAGTCCGCATTTTTATCCTTCCAAGTTCTCTACAAAATTTCATGGCTTTATCTACTTCCCTCTATTCTCTGCAACTATTTCTACATCCCTGGCTAGGTGAAAAGTCCTTTAAAAATTCATAAAACTAGCCATTGCAGGCATAAAACCCTAAGTGACCCTAGCCTTCATTCTATTTTTGAGTTACTTTATCGGCCACTTAAAATCCTTAAATACCCATGTGTGCTTTAATTTTATTGGCTGCTCACCAGTTCTCTAAGTCTTCCGGCGGTTACTGTTTTCTTTTGGCAAACTGGCGACTGCAGTGACACTCTTAGTCGCTTAATGTTAGGCGGTTAAGTCTCAGCGGTTAGCGACTCAGAAAATAGTTTTCTTTTCCTTTAGTCACATGATCGCTTAAATGTTCAATGGTCATTTTGTGTGAGGGTCCCAGTCAGGAAGATCTGACGGTTGTCATGAGTTTACAAAGAATTCTTCTAACACTTGCAATCTTGCGATAGCCATCGATCTCCCCTTTTGTGAAGTGCTGCAGTGTGTCCGTAGGTCTAATGCCACATCATCGTATGTGGAAGCTTGTCATTGGTTGGTTGGTGATGATTTGGAGGTTCATTAGAGTGGGCCCAGAGGACTGCATAGCTTTTAATCCAACGATTGGCGCATGATCTCATGGGTTGTGTCAGAGCCATGAGATTACGCGCTAGCGATCGATCTTGATTTTTTGTCGGAGCTTTTTTCGGTGGGTCCTCATTTGCTGATGTGCTCGTGTTTGATTGGTCCACATAGAGACAGCTAGAATTTGTCAGTGGGGCTGTGTCAGGGTCTCTGCAGGGATGTCAAAGGGATGAAGATCTATGGCTAGTGTACCTTCACATAGCCCTTTTCTGACACATGCAATCTTACGCTGGCCATCAGATTTGCCAAATGTTCAACTTTGTCAGGTGGGTCTAGTGCCAGGTCAGGATGATATCCTGTCTTTTCATTGGTCAAAATAAAGAGAAATTCTGTGGGACCGTGTTGCCAGGTGTGCTGATGTGCTGGAATTTAATTGGTTGCCAAGTGCTGATAGAGATTTCTACGTGGGTCCATTTGTCAGAAGGGGTTCAAGCCTAAATCAATCAATGGCTAGCGCATGATCTGAAATAATATTCGAGGGCCATGAGATCATGCACTCACCGTTAGATTGGAATCTCAGTTTGAGTAGGTCCATTGTCAGAGCTTGTTGAAGTGTATGCCTACAGAGCAATCAACGGCGAATAAAGGAATGACATGTGGTAGTTCTGGGCCCAGGGTTGAGGGTATTCTATGAATCAATGACTAAAGAGCTTCTCAGGTTTTCCAAACTTAACCGGGGTCAACTAAAGGTTTGAACGACTCTGCGACTGAAGGGAAAGGTAACCCGAGCTGGACTTGGGGTTAATCCTACAGATGAACGGTTCCCAATTAAATAAGAGGATCTAATGGTCGCATTTTAAAAGATGATTCAGCTTTAAACATCGGTCGTCGATAGAAGAAAAAGTTTGTCACCAACCAGTTAGCCGTTAATATTTAAATTTTAAATATTTCTCTACAGGGTTTTTTCTAGGTTTTGATCCAACGGTCGGTTGTGACAGAATTGGTAGATGGAATTTATATCTTTAAGATGTTTGCAGTTGAGGAAGATGCTGACAAGGGTCTGGGTAGCCATCTTTGGTCATTTCTTGTTTTCTGAGAGTACCAAATTAGTGCATTCATGGTGAGACTTTGTACAAGAGAGGTAGATAAGTCCGGGTTGCTTGTCAGCAAGTTGATTTCCAGTACAAAGATGGGCACAAATATCTGATCGGCTATGATTTTGCAGAGATATATTTATGATAAAATTTGATCGGCTAGGGTTTGATTATTGTATTAAAAAACCATGTAACCCTAGTTAGTTTTCGACTCTTGCCTGCATGCAAAGGAGTATGTATATATTATTTTTTTGGAGCCTTACAGCGCAGAGTGGGATTATTGTAAAAGAAATTCATCTTTTCTTAAGAGTTATCTGTAGCATTTTCTCTACCCTCTGGCTTCTACAGTTGTAAATCTTTCATTGATGAATCAGATATTGCAGAGGTATTTTGTGACAATCCTTCATGTCCCTATGCTTCCTTGTCTAAATTATCTCTTATTGAATCAAAGTGTATGATGTTTTCAGTGACATCTTAGGGTTCCTGATCCCTCTTATTTTTTATAACTATGTGTGTTGCTGTGTTTGATCTGATTTAGATGTTTTTGTGGGTATACTTCAGCCCCCTAATAGTCTTGTCTCATTCCTACACCGAGTTGCAGAAGTGAATGTCTATTTTTAGGTCATTGGTTGTGTCTTATGTTCAGGCCCTCCTATGAAACACTTATGCAAGCCTATTTAGTAAGTTGTGACCTACTAGACTTAAGTCTTTCATTGATTGTCTTCCTCTATACTGAGATCCAAACCCTAATTTTAGTGTATCACCTAGTAGGTTGTTTGCTTTCATTCTTTTCCCTTTCTAAGCATTCTTTCTATCCCTTTCCCTCCAAAAGTTTTACTTTCATGTCTAGAAGAAAATTAAGGTGATTATCCAAGAGGAACCAGCCTAGAACCTAGAGGTCTCATCTCAGTTAGCATAGGTCCCACAACCTAGAGATGATTCCCATGTTGTACTAGGTTATCAAGACTACGAGAGCTTGAAACAAGGGTGAAAATTTAGTGTATAACAGTTCTATAGAAAAGATTCAATATACATGTGTAGATTACTGATTAATTTGCAAATGGAATGGCTTTGGAGTATCTGCAAGTGAAATTGCAGACTGGTTGAAATTGATATGGCACAAAGAAGTAACGGTTTCAATCCTCCCTGATAACTTTATTTATCTTGATTTTAGTAGCAAAGCTCTTAAAAATAAATTATTATTCAACGATTGCCCTAAATTTAGAAACACTACATTCACTACATTTGGTTGGATCCCATTTTTTAACCCATAACCGCTTAAAGAGTTTATGGCAGATAAATCCATTCTACTCAAAAAACTACCTCTGGAACTCTCTACTGAGGAAATCCTTAGGAAAATAGGAAATTTATTGGATCGTATGTTGGAATTGTAGAATCAGATCAGTATTTTGCAAAAAAAATTATTGTTGTTAATATGAATCTCAATATAAAAATAATGTCCCCTATTAAAATCTATTGTAAATCTACTTCATATACTATCAAAACATCATTTATAGATTATTTTTTAGAAGTAGTAGAAGAGGAGGAGTAGTCAAGTATCCCTGGTTCTTAGACACATGACCCTAAATTAAATGCCCCTATCACACTTAAAAGTAAATTGAAAGAATCCTCCTTATCGACTCTTAACTCCTATAATTCTAAAGCAAATGTGTCCTTTTTTAAAAACAAAGGAGGCTTTATAATTGAGCATAACTCTCAGCCTAAAGGGACTGTCCTCCAAGGATCCAAACAGACAAATCTCTTTGTAAAATCAAATGATCTCAATCCTGACAATAATGATATATGTTAGGATAATCTATCCTATACCCAGAACCCAGTCCTCAGACATCTACCAGAAGAGAGAAGTATTCAACACTATATTAGATTGAATATTTGGTGAGAATAAATATACAAAGGCTCTACTTAAATAGGCAAGATCTGGTAGAAAGAAAGGATAGGATTGAGACAAGTGTCTCAACCAGGAGGAGGTAGAGTTCTGATAGAACTCTAAAATATCCTCTAGATATGATAGAGTCCAAATTGGACTCAAAGTTATCTATCTAACTCATTTATGAGTTGACCTAAGTAAACTTAAATAAGGAGTAAATAATATTACTCCAACACCCCCCCTAAGTGTAACTTAGGGAGTAAAACAATGTAGTAGAGGGCTATATGGGTCCTGATAGACAAATCCATATTAGGTACCCATGTACAACTACAAAGAAAGCTCTCATAAACAAAGAAAAGGAGAAAAACCTAGTGGGAGAAAACTCCTCTCTAAAAGAGAGAACTAACAAATGCTAAAAAGAAATGAAAAAGGAAGGAAGGAGGACTCCTCAAGACCCCCCAAGGACTACTTCCTTCACCCCTAACATCGGTCGCAACTGAAGATAGCAAGGAGATGCTAAAGGTTTGGTGAATATATCTACAACTTGTTGCTCCGTAGGCAAATACTGCAAAGATAAAACACCCTCTTGAATGAGTCGCTGAATGAAGTGCATGTGGATTTCAATGTGTTTGGTGCATTGATGTTCCATACGGTTGTGAAAAATATGTATGGCACTCTGATTATCACACGAAAGAGTAGTGAGATGATTAACGGGGAAGCCAAACTCTGTCATCAATTGTCGAAGCCAAAGAATTTCTTGACTAGCTAAGACAGCTCCTCGATATTTAGCTTCAGTTGAGGATAATGCAATAGCAGTTTTCTTTTTACAAGACCAAGCAACTAGACCAGAACCAAGGTAGAAAACAAAACCAGAGGTAGACTTTCAGTCAACAACATCACCTGCCCAATCTAAGTCGGTGAAACCCACAATCTCAGTAGTACCTAATGTGTAGTGAATGCCAAACTATAGAGTGCCCTTAATGTACCGCAGAATGCGCTTAGCTACCTGAAAATGGCTCTCATGAGGATCTTGAGAGAATCAAGAGACTAGACAAACTGCAAAGGAAATATTAGGATGACCATGTGTCAGGTACAAAAGGCTACCAACTAACTACCTATATAAGGTAGCATCCACTGATGGAGTAGTGCAATTGGTAGACAACACAACACCTAATTGAAAAGGAGTAGGGGCTGGCTTACAATCAGTCATTCCAAATCTTTGTAGAAAATCAAGAGCATATTTATGCTAGAAGATTGAAATACCTATAGAAGATTGATGAATTTGAAGACCAAGGAAATAATGCAGCAAACCAAGGTCAGTCATATCAAATTGCTTCATCAAGGCTCTTTGATTTTTCTCAATCATTGCATGAGAACTCCCTGTGAGGATCAAGTCATCCACATAAAGAACAAGAATGAGAAGATTTCTCCCATGTCATTGAATGTAAACAGTAGGATCATAATGACATCTAGTGAATCCAGAAGCAAGCAAAAAACTATCCGTCTTCTCATACCAAGCTCGAGGAGCTTTCTTGAGACCATATAATGAACATAAAAGCCTACATACAAGTGAAGAATTACATACAAAACCTGGTGGTTGCTCCATGTAGATCTCCTCTTTAAGATCATCATGCAGGAAGGAACTCTTCACATCCATTTGATACACTGACCAAACCTTTAATGTAGCAATGGAAAGTACAAGATGAATGGAATCCATCTTGGCAACAAGAGCAAAGGTTTTAGAATAGTCAATACCTTCAACCTAAGAAAACCCCTTAGCCACTAGACGAGCCTTATACTTATCAAAAAAACCATCAGCTACAAATTTAGTATGATACACCCATTTGCATCAAACTAGCTTTCTTCCTATGGGAAGAGGAGCCAAATCCCAAGTATGATTCTTCATCAAAGAAGAATACTCCTCATCCATAGCATTATCCCATTCAGGTATACCTGAAGCATGTAAAAACTTCTGAGGATCAGTAGATACTGCATGACTCAAAATATTGATACCTGAAGTTTGGGAACGAGTGCGATGAGTGGCTGTTGGATCACTTGCAAGAGGACTAGCTTCCTCAACAACTGTTTGAGCCCATAAAGGTCTACTAGGTGTAGGTGGAGGAGTAAAAGAAGATGGAGTAATGTCAACAACTAGATCAATACTATCTTTAGGAATGGTAGCACTAGGAGCATCAGCAACATCATCATCATCTGAAGGAAAGGCATCCTCATAAGAAGAATGTGGAAGAAGAGAGGGAGAGGCTTGTGATGAAGAATCCTGCTGAGTAAAGGATTCATCAAACTGAACATCATGACAAAAATGAACCTCCTGAGTGATAGGATCAAACAATTAATATCCCTTCACATCCTCACAATAGCCAACTAATATGAATCACTAACTTTTCTTCTCCATTTCTTTGCACCGATTATCAGGAATAAATGTCCATGCATCACTGCCAAATACTCTGAAATGGGATACTCGGGGCTTGACATGAGACCAAGCCTCTTTGGGAGTCTTATTCAGTACTTCCTTATGAGGCATACAATTTTGAATGTAATTTGCACAATTGACAGCCTCTACCAAAAAATTTGGAGCCATGGACTGAGATTGAAGCATGCAATTGGCCATTTCCCATAAGGTTATATTCTTCCGCTCAGCCACACCATTTTGCTGAGGAGTGCATGGCACTGTATGCTGATGAAGAATACCTTGAGTATGACAGAATTCCTTGAATGCTAGATTGACATACTACCCCCCATTATTTGTGTAGATCTTTTGGAGGGAATATCCTGATTGCTTCTCCACAAATGCAAGAAAACTCATGAAGTATTGAAGGACCTCATTCTTGTACTTTAAAAAGTACACCCATGTGCACCTGGAGAAGTCATCAATGAAGGTGAGCACATACTTAGCCCCTGAAAATGAAGGAGTTGGAAATGACATTAGGTCACTATGCACCAACTCAAGGGGAGTTGAAGCTCATGTGGCCATACACTTAGGAAAGGGATCTCGATGATGCTTGCCAAGAACACAACCCAAATAAACTCCATCTAAAGAAGAGATTTGAGATAGACCAATGACCAAATTCTGTGTGCCCGTTTGTTGGAGATATCTGTAATTCAGGTGTCCAAACCTTTCATGCCAAAGCTTGCTTGTAGAATCTGCATGAGAAATAAGGGATGATCCTAATGAAGAATCAAATCCATCAAACCTATACGAGTGGGCTGCATGATCAACTATGCCTGTAGCAAGGACATTTTTAGGATTCTGCATCTCTGTAATAGTCACACTAGTAGGAGAAAACTCAACAATTTTTCCATCACCATGATTGCAAATTTGATAGATGGAAAGAAGATTCTATGAAATATTAGGAACAAAAAAAACATCATCAATGCTACCATCGTGCATCTTAACTGAGCCTGTCCCTAGAACTAGAATTTGTGATGAGTTCCCAACTATAATATGTGAAGTAGAACTATCAGAAAGAGAATTAAGAAGATCAACAGAATGAGTCATGTGATGTGAAGCACTAGAATCAAGAATCCAATTGGAACTTGTAGATGATGAAGCCTTAGCTAAGAAGGCTTGTCCTTTGCCCAAGGAAGAAGATTGAGGCATTGTAATGTTATGCCTCTTCATAACTTCTTCTAATGCAGCTAGCCTCTAAGAGTATGATGTGTCATTATGCCTAGATTTACCTCGAAAAGAAGTATTCTCTTATCTCTTCTTATACTTAGAAGATGATCCTCCTGAGTTAGGAGGAGGAGAAGGAGAAGAAGAAGGAGGCTTAGACTTCTGATCATTATTCACCTTAGGCTTATAAGGAGGCCTACCTCCTGGAGATGAATCTATCCGTGGCTTCTTCTTATACTTACCCTTGCCTTTAGGAGATTGAGCCATCAATGCATGACTCTTAGGAAGAGCATCCATCTAGATTAACTTGGCTTTCTCCCTAGTTAACCTATCACAAAAATCCTCAAATGAGGGCATCTTATGATCATCTCCCATAGCATCCATAGTAGAATAGAAGGTAGAGGAAAACACTTGGTATCAGAGCTTGATCAACTTTTGATCCTAGTTGTTGGGTAGGGTTTTTTGAGCTGATCTCAAGTTTGAGTGGGATTTTTTTGTAGAGCATTCTGAATCTTATTTGCAGATTGAGATGGCAAGTTCATCATATGGAAGAATGGAGGTGGAGAAATTTAATGGCACTAATTTCGAGTTGTGGAAACTCAAGATGGAAGACATGTTGGAAGATCGTGACCTATGGGAAGTGACTTCAAGTGCTACAAGACCAGCAACTATAGCTCAAGCAGATTGGGATATCAAAGAATGTAAAGCTAAGGGTCTCATAAGACTCTATTTAACCAATGTAGTTCTTCTAAATGTTCTAGATGAGAAAACCGCAAATAGTTTGTGGGAAAGACTTGAGGCCGTGTATCAGGCCAAATCTCTGGTGAACAATTTGTTCCTGAGGAAGAAGTTGTACTCTCTACAAATGGAGGAAGGTGGATCCTTAACAGATCATTTAAATGCATTTAATCTACTAGCTGCACAGTTGACATCAGCTGGTGTCAAGTTAGAGGAGGATCGTTGCTACACACTTTTGTGTTCTTTAGCGGATTCATGGGACCATCTTGTGATGGCTCTCAGAAGCATGTTAGTCACCTTCAAAATGGATGATGTGGTGTCTTTTTTGCTATCAGAGGAGATGCGGAGAAATGATTCCATTTCAAAAAAAGAAGCCCTTGTTGTTCGTGGGAGATCCACTGAAAGAGGGAAGAAAAATGACAATAAGTTTGACAATAAGGGTAGATCCAAATCCCATGGGAAGTCAAAGACTTCCAATAAGTCCAAGGAAAAATGTTGGAACTGTGATAAATCTGGGCACTTCCGTAAAGACTGCAAAGAGCCGAAGAAGAAGAAGAAAGGTTCAGATTCAGCTTCAGAAAGATCTCAAGAAGATGGTGATGCATTCATTGTAGATTTGGCAGCCCATGCATCTAATGATGTGTGGTTGGTTGACTCGGGTGCATCTTTTCACATGACCTCTCATCAAAACTGGATCTCAAAATATGAAGAGCTCGATGGTTGAAAGGTGTACTTGGGTGATGATTCTCACCTAAAGATAGTTGGACATGGAAGGGTCACTATCAAATTTCCTGATGGATGAGTAAAGGGAATCAATGGAGTTATGCACATTCCAGGTTTGGCATGAAACCTATTATCTATAAGTATGCCGAATGATGTAGGTGTGCAAGTTGTTTTTTCGAAAGAAGGATGCAAGATGATGAGAGGATCGATAGTGCTTGCAAGGGGTACTAGGAGAGGTACCTTATTTTAGCTAGATGCATGTATTCCTCTATGTAATAGTTCTTCATCCTCACCATCTAAATAAGCAGTGAAGAAGTCTATGGCTATTGGTTTTGATGGTACTGCAAACACTTTGGAAGGTAAGCTTCCTGCAGAAAAGACAATGTTGTGGCATATGAGATTTGGCCACATTGGTGAAAAGGGTCTCAGAACCCTAAAAAATAAAAATATCATTAAGGGTTTAAATGATTGCAATCTTGAGTTTGACTTCTATGAACACTGTGTCTATGGTAAACAAAATCATGTTCAGTTTTACTCTAGTTCTCACAAATCTTCTGATGTTTTGGATCTTATTCATTTTGATGTATTTGGTCCTGTAAAAGTTCCTTCAATCTCCAAGTCTATATTTTTTGTATCTTTCATAGATGATTATAGTAGAAGGATGTGGATTTATTTCCTTAAAAGTAAGACACAAGTCTTTAGTCGATTCAAGGAATTTAAAGCTCTTGTAGAGAATCAGACTAGTAAGAAGATTAAGTGTGTGAGAACTGACAATGGTGGTGATTTTTTCTCAGTAGAGTTTGAACAGTTCTGTAAAGAACAAGGTATCGAGAGGCATAAGACAACTCCTTATACCCCACAACAAAATGGAGTTGTAGAGAGAATGAATAGGACACTGATGGAGAAGGCTAGGAGTATGCTTAGTGGAGCTAGCTTAGAACAAAGGTTTTGGGCCGAAGTTGTGGCCACTGCTTGCTATTTGGTTAACAAATCTCCTACATCAGCCCTTGTTGGTAAGACACCCATGGAGGTGTGGTCTGGTAAGAAGCCTTCAATTAGACATCTTCATGTTTTTGGTTGTGAAGCTTATGCACATGTTCCAAAGGAGAAAAGATCTAAGTTGGAAAACAAAGCTGTTAAATGTATTTTCATCGGATACAGTGCTGGTGTGAAAGGATACAAGCTTTGGGATCCTGTGACTAGTAAGGTGTTGTATAGTAGAAATGTTATTTTTAGAGAGCTAACATCTTCTCCTATTGTGCTACAACCAGATGAAAAAGAAAAGGAAAAAGATGTTGTTCAGTTGCCTCCTACCCCTGAGAAGACTGAACAAAGAGACCATGTTGGGCCTAATGATGAGGAGAGCTCTAGAAGTTCTGATAGTTCAGAAGAAGAGGAAGAACAACCTCAACCACAGCCCTTGAGGAGATCCACGAGAGAAAGAAAGCAACCAGAAAGGTTTGGTTATTCTATGTTAGATTCCATTTGTGCCTTTGCTTTGATTACTAACACTGATGAGCCTAGATCTGTGAAAGAGGCTTTGGGCATGGAAGATGCAGGTTCCTGGATTGAGGCTATGGATGATGAGATGGCTTCATTGGAGAAAAACAAAACTTGGGACCTTGTACCTTTTCCTAAAGGGAGAAAAATTGTTGGCTGTAAATGGGTGTTCAAGAAGAAATTCTGTGCAGATGGCAATGTTGAAAGGTTCAAAGCTAGATTGGTTGCAAAGGGGTATTCACAGGTAGAGGGAATAGATTATGGTGAAATATTCTCTCCTGTTGCAAAGTTGACATCCATTAGATTTATATTATCTCTTGCTACATCATATGATTTAGAGATAGAACAGATGGATGTGAAGACAGCTTTCCTTCATGGTGATTTGGAGGAAGAGATTTATATGTCACAGCCTGAGCATTACATTGTTAAAGGTAAAGAATCCTTAGTTTGCAGATTAAAGAAATCTCTATATGGTTTGAAGCAATCTCCTAGGATGTGGTACCTTAAGTTTGATGCCTTTGTGTTGTCAATTGGATTTGTAAGATCAAAATCAGATCATTGTGTTTATTTCAGAGTTGAAAATGATCGTCTTCTTATTGTTGCATTATATGTTGATGATATGTTGTTGTTTGGGAAGGGTAAGTTTATGATTTCTGATTTTAAATCTCAGTTGTTAGCATAGTTTGAGATGAAAGATCTTGGGGCAGCTAGGTACATCTTGGGTATGGAAATCAGTAGAGACAGGTCTAACAGAAAACTTTGGTTGAGTTAGAGTAAGTATGTGAAGTCTGTATTGGACAGGTTCAGCATGGTAGATTGTAGACCGCTATGTGTTCCTATTTCTGTGGGAACAAAGTTATATGTAGATGATTGTCCAAAATCTCCTAGTGAGGTGGAGGACATGAGTAGAGTACCTTATGCTAGTGCAGTTGGTAGTCTTATGTATGCTATGGTCTGTACTAGACCAGACATTGCCCAAGCAGTGGGAGTCCTGAGTCAGTTTATGGCTAACCTTGGATGGGTACATTGGGATGCAGTTAAGTGAGTATTTAGATATTTGAGGGGTACATCAGATTACTCCATATGTTATCATGGTAACTCTTCCGGATCTCCACATTCATTTTGTATTCGTGGGTTTGTGGATTCAGATTGGGCAGGTGATATTGACAGCAGGAGATCCACCAGTGCTTATGTGTTCACTATGTTTGGTGGTGCCATTAGTTGGATGAGTAAGCGACAACCTATGGTTGCTTTGTCCACTACAGAAGCTGAGTACATGGTTGCTAATCATGCTTGTAAAGAAGCCATTTGGCTTAGAAGATTGTGTTCTAATGTTGGTGTTGATGCAGAACAGATTACTATTTAGTGTGACAGTCAGAGCGCTATTTTCCTTGCAAAGAATCCAACTTTCCATGCCAGAATGAAGCACATTGATGTGCAGTTTCACTTTGTGAGAGATATGGTGGAAGATGTAAATTTGGAGAAGGTAGATACTGTGAAGAATGTTGTAGATGCATTAATGAAACCAGTGGGCACTGAGAAGTTTAGATGGTGTTCGGAGTCTATGGGCCTTTTGGCCTATAGCGGTTAGTCCCTGTTATGTTCCTATTGCTCTTACAAGGTGTTCGACAAGTGGGAGAATGTTAGGAATAAGGTGTCTCAACCTTGGATAATTCCTATTCTTATTATTTGTTTTGTAAAATGTATTTCTTACAAATAATGTTGATGTGTCAGCATCTTGAATTGTGTGTAAGGAGATCATGGCTAAAATGGTTATGACGGATTCCTATGACACATAAGAGCTATGTCTTTGGGTGTAGCCCTAAAAAGTGAAGCGCGTGATATAAGCTTTTTTAGGGTTGCGAAGAGATGTGATGCGAGTGTATTGTTGGAACATTTTATGCTTCTGTGATTTGTCTTCAAGGGTTTTGAAATCTTCTGAAAGAACTTGCATTGCAAGTGTATTGTAAGCTGTAATAGTTTTGATCAATACATTGTGCAGGTTTTGGAGTGCTGGGGTTTTTACCGAAAGGTTTCCCCAGGGTATATCATGGTGTCATTCTCTATTTTTCTGTATGCATGGTATGTGGTTGCAATATCTTTGTTAAATTAGTTAACGAATCTAAAATTGTAAGGATTTATAAGAATTTGCACAATACTCTCCTATAGAGATTAGCGTAGGAAGTTGTTTTCACACTTGAGTTTCCTTACAATAGAATATTAAACTTTAAACTTTAAGTTCCACAATATCAGATCTAATGAAAACAATGAATGACAACACAATAACACAATATTTTGGTTTTGGGGAAACCCTGTTAAAGGTAAAAACTCTGGTGGTAATTAGCACCCACAAATGATGTACTTAGAGTATAGTTATCCTTGTTAGAAGATATAGCCCTGTTAGGAGATTATTGAAACATTACAGTACATAGTCCTTGTTTATAGGACAAACTTTGTTAGGATTCAAGAACAAAAGGGAGGGCTCACTGCCCAAGGTTCACCACCCAAAGAAGGTTAAGTTCACCTTTAGAACTCATTGTTCGCAACACAAGTGTATATGAAGAAATACACAATCTTTTGTACTATTTTCCAACAACTGTCTTTGCTTGATTAGTTCCAATGAAGTCCACCAGTAAAAATCTAATCTACATAAAATAGACACAAGCTCATAGCTTTCACAACCTCCTTATATCACATTCATTCCATCTATATCTTTTCCAAAGAAAAGACCTTTCATTTATACCTTATTACAATTTATCAAGATCAGGTTAGCCCATGAGGCTTTCCTAATTATAAATAATTACATAAACCCTTGATAAGATACACACAATATCTAGAACAAGTCTAAAATCATTACATTACAACAATTAAGGACCGACATCCTTAGTTTATGCTTTCCAAACAAAACACACGCTTTATTTCTTGAGTTGGCTCCAAAATAAGCCATCACTAGAACACACACCACAGATGATGTCACCAATCATTTTGTACCTTGCGCTGACCAATGAACATCCTTCAATACCCTATCTACTATCCTTCAAGTTCACATACCTTGAATCCAAATCCTCTGAAAGATATACCAAAAACCCAGAGACTAACTCTGTCAATTCTCACTGGCACAGTCCAGTGACTAGTCTCCATTAAAACATCTGTATATCTCGCAATATGAAACATCTAATGGTGCGATCTCAAATATAAGATCACAACATCTACCTAAACTCACAACTAACTTCACAGCATCTGAAACATACGTATAGTGTCCATACACTGTGATTACTAGTCTGATTCCTTCATAGAAACATATGTTGACATCAGTGACAAAACACAAATGACAACAATATGAGTGCCCATTCAGTAATGTAGTGATTAAACATATTAAATGTCTCAATCACCACCCATGCATTAGCAATATCCATCACCATTAGTGTACACCGATACTAAGCATCAGTAAACACCGAGCAGATTGGACATCGAGCACCAGTGTAATTACCGAGCTATATTTACAATGTTTACTGAGCAATACAGAAAATGACATAGTAATTAGTAATGGCACATTTATGTATGCAGACGGTTACAATAGAATCACAAAACATTTTACCAAGATCGAGGAACATTTATTGTTGATACAATTATTAAATGTAATGATGATCTCTATGTAATTGCGAGATCTAGGTTATTTTTGTACATCGTAGATCTTAGGGTTTTTTCTCTAAGATATTGAAACCTAATTTTGTTAAGCGGCATAAAAAATATACTATATAATTCTAATTCATATCATTTTGGATATATGGGAGCAAAGAATTTCTTGAATCATCAATCCAACTTCAAGATATCAATTATCAAACAAAGAAGAACACAATTTAGAGACATTCATATTAATCAGAATCAAACAACGCTACCGAGCATATCAGAGTTGAGATCTACACATGAAAATGTGATATTTATTAAACACTTCATAGATCTGTATCAGACAACATTGATTTTTCATTTGTAGATACATCCTATTATTTTCTAATCATTGTAATAGAGTTTGGTAAAATCTCTTAACAGAGTAGACCTAATAGTCTTTTGTTTAAATCTCTTAACCGAGTGCACACTCAAGGAGAGTTGTTAAAATCCTATAAATAGGTAGATCTAGTCGACATAAATTGTTACTCCTAATAGGGTAAGATCATCAGAAGTGATCACAACTTGTAGCCCTAACAGAAAAACTTTATTATCTATAGTAGTGAAGAATTTGTGGGTGTCATCCCCACCGCAGCTTTTACCTTCTAACAAGGGTTTCTGCGTTACCAAAATACTTCTGTTATGTGATTTTTTTATTGTTGATTTCAAGCTATTTACTTTTACAAGTTAATTGAATGAATGAAGCATACAATAGATTCATGTTATACATAAAGTTACTACTATTTTCTAATTGAGTTTTAAGTTGAAAGTTTTTTTGGGCACTGATTCACCCCTCCCCTCTTAGTACCCTATCTCTCCATACCAACAATTGGTATCAGAGCTCAGATATCTTATTGGATGGTTTAATCACTAAAGAGTTAAGATCTAACCATGGAGAGATATAAATTGGATAAGACAATAGAGAATCAGACGATCCAGATACAGATGTTCATTGAGAAACATAAGCATGCCAAGAATGAATTAAAGAAATTACTAGTACAAAGAAAGAACATGGCTATTTTGGAAAATAAGACCAGCTATCATGAAGAAGAGATTGATGAATTATTTGATAACATAGGATCTAGTTTAGGAAGTATTTCTGATAGTTCTGAAGGTGCAATCTCTTATTTGTTTGAAAAGAATCTTCACTTGACTAAACAAGTGAAAGCCCTGCAAATCGGTCAAGAATCACAGATGGTGAGAATGATTGATGTAATGAACAATGCTAGAAAGACTGAGCAAGAAAGGAATCTAGCTATTGAAGACCAAAGAGAGATGACTGAGCACCTTCAAGCAAATGAAATTGAGATACAAAGGCTCATTGAGCACTATTTTGAAATATCCAATTAGATGATGATTGTGAAACAGGAGATTAATTGAGTAAATGGTGAGTTGTTAAGAAAAATTGAAGATATTGGAATACTTGGGGAAGAGAATAAGAAACTAAGAAATGAAGTAAAGATACAACAACAACACAATGAAATGATAAAAATGGATGAAGATGGTTCTAAAAAGATTGATCATTTTATGACTAATCAAAGAAGATTTGGAAGAAAAGTTGGATTAGGCTACACTAGGAAAGGAGAATCATCCAAGAAAGATAAACAAGTGAACAATGGTCAAAACCAAAGACTTAAGATGCTATCATGCTATCACTATGGCAAACCGAGACATACTTAAAATGTTTGTAGGAGTAAAGCACAAGGTAAACCTCAAGTCACTCCTAATTTTAATGGTTATTGCTATTATTGTGGTAAATCTAGACATCAACCTTATGAGTGTAGAGCTAAACTAAATAAGACTCCTAATAATATTACCATGGAGAAACTATGTTATACTTGCAACAAACATGGACACACTTCACAAGAGTGTAAGGATAAAATGAAGCAAGTTTGGGCACCAAAAAAGAAGAACAAACCTTACCAACCAAAGAGACAAGGTAATGCTTACACATGGGATTACAACACTTGGGTTAACTGCATAGTATGTGGAAGGTATGGACACATTGAAGAAAATTGTATGAGGAAGAGATGAGCCAGAAAAATTGTTACTCCTAAAAGGGTAAGATCATCAGAAGTGATCACAACTTGTAGCCCTAATAGGCAAACTTTATTATCTGTAGTAGTGAAGAATTTGTGGGTGTCATGCCCATCACAGTTTTTACCTTCTAAAAAGGGTTTCTACATTACCAAAATACTTGTGTTATGTGATTTGTTTATTGTTGATTTCATGCTATTTACTTTTAAAAATTAATTGAATGAATGAAGCATACAATGGATTCAAATTATACATGAAATTACTACTGTTTGCTGATTGAGTTTCAAGTTGAAAGTTTTTGTGGGCACTAATTCACCCCTCCCCTCTCAGTACCCTATCTTGCCATACCAACAATTGGTATCAGAGCTCAAATCTATTATTGGATGATTTAATCACTAAAGAGTTAAGATCTAACCATGGAGATATATAAATTGGATAATACAATAGAGAATCAGAAGATCCAGATACATATGTTCATTGAGAAATAAAAGCATGCCAAGAATGAATTAAAGAAATTACTAGTACAGAGAAAGAACATGGCTATTTTGGAAATGAAACTGACTATCATGAAGAAGAGATTGATGAATTATTTGATAACATAGGATCTAGTTCATGAAGTACTTTTGATGGTTCTAAAGGTGCAATCTCTGATTTTTCTAAAAAGAATCTTCACTTGACTAAACAAGTGAAAGCCCTATAAATCGGTCAAGAATCACAGATGGTGAGAATGATTGATGTAATGAACAATGCTAGATAGGCTAAGCAAGAAAGGAATATAGTTATTGAAGACCAAA
This sequence comes from Chamaecyparis obtusa, assembly GCA_027943335.1. Taxonomy (NCBI): domain Eukaryota; kingdom Viridiplantae; phylum Streptophyta; class Pinopsida; order Cupressales; family Cupressaceae; genus Chamaecyparis; species Chamaecyparis obtusa. The sequence continues at coordinate 130,370 of BSBK01012302.1, forward strand.
GACAGATGAATGAACAACTTCAAGCAAAAGAAACTAAGATACAAAGACTCACTGAGAACCTTTTTGAAATATCCAATCAGATGATGATTGTGAACCAGGAGATTAATCGAGTAAATGGTGAGTTGTCAAGAAAACTTGAAGATATTGGAATACTCAGGGAAGAGAATAAGAAACTAAGAAATGAAGTAAAGATACAACATCAACATAATGAAATGATGAAAATGGCTGAAGATAGTTCTAAAAATATTGATGATTTTATGACTAATCAAAGAAGATTTGGAAGCAAAGCTAGATTAGGCTACACCGGGAAAGGAGAATCATCCAAGCAAGATGAACAAGTGAGAAAAAGTCAAAACCAAAGACCTAAGATGATGTCATGCTATCACTGTGGCAAACCAGGACATACTTCAAATGTTTGCATGAGTAAAGCACAAGGTAAACCTCAATTCACTCCTAATTTTAATGGTTAATGCTATTATTGTGGTAAATTTGGACATCAAGCTTATGAGTGTAGAGCTAAAGTGAATAAGACTTCTAATAATCCTACCATGGAGAAATTGTGTTATACTTGCAACAAACATGGACACACTTCACAAGAGTGTAGGGCTAAAATGAAGCAAGTTTGGGCACCAAAAAAGAACAAACCTTACCAACCAAAGAGACAAGGTAATGCTTACACATGGGATTACAACACTTGGTTTAACTGCATAGTATGTGGAAGGTATGGAAACATTGTAGAAAATTGTATGAGGAAGAGATGGGCCAGAAAATCACAAAGCTGGACAAGAACTAGAATGGCATGTTTATACTATCATAAAGTCAGTCACCTAAGAAAAGATTGCAGAGACTGAGCATTAGAAGGACATATATTTGAGAGTGGCAATACTATTGTAGATATCATGAGGATAAGAAATACTATGTGGAGAAAGACATCAAATGAGAATGTTGAGTCAAGAAATGCAGTCAATGAAACCTCATCCATTGGATTGGGTGACATCGACACCTCCACCAATACCAAATTTGCATGAATATAGATGCACTGTGGCTTATAAGTTTTGAGCTAACAAAGTCATATAGTCGGTATATGTAAGATCGAGCAAAGATTTACCCATTGATAATCATTATCCAAGGTCCATCGAATATCAGTATCAACCAAGTGAAAATCTTGTGTTAACCGAGTTTTTGATGTTTTGCGATAATCGTCGAGTTGACAGTTGTCATCATACTAGAAGTTGGTCAAACATTAATGACAAAAGTTTTAAGCGAGAATTTGAAAAATGTTATAAATACATGGAAGACTTAGTTCATTTTTCACCAAGAGATTTTGAAGAGTGATTATTTCATAGAGCAAGTTCGAGCTAAGAATTTTTCTAGAGCATTCAAGAAGTTGAAGATTGAACCGAGTGCATTCTTCATCTATTCTGAGTAAGTACAACTTCTGCCAAGCACATTCAACGTATTTACCGAAAACCTAAATTGATTATAATGGCATCAAAGGCAACTAAATCCAAGATTGTAGAAGACGAAGTGAACCTCATTGTTTTGGCTAACTATGATGAACCCCATTACAAACTTCATTCGGAAGTTGCATCAAAAATAGATTCAGCAGGAGCTTTCTCAAGCATCGCACCTAGGGTTTTGCTAGTCGACGATGTTAGATCTTACATTCACTGCAAGATAGGTGAAATTGGAGATTTTGAGACTATCGTAGCTTATCAACAACTTTGTGGTGTTGATGGAAAGTTAAAACTAGAATTTAAATAGGTCAAAAAGATTGGCATCACTTATGCCATAAATTTCCTGAAAAGTTTTAAAACCGAATGGATTAGGGTTATGCTTAGTTGATATCATGATGGGATATTTTGGTTGGATGAACCGGTCAAGATAACAAAGAAAATGATCCATAAAGTCACCGGTTACCCAACAATAGACAAGGCTAAAGCTTTTTGTAGTGCCTCAAGGGTCGAAATTGAAAAGAACGCCAGAGTGACATGGGATTGTCATGCATTAAAAATTGTTACGATCCAGGATCCAGAAGTTAAATTTGTAGCACATGATATTGGTTACAAGATCTTTCAATTGAGTAGACTAAATAGTGTTCCATGCGGAGCAGTGGACATGGCATACAAAATGATAAAGAAGAATCACCAGTTGGACCTTGCCGAGCTACTCTTAAGTTAGATTGAAGAGAACATGAAAACCATCCTGTCGGCAAAGTTGAACACTTGTAAGTACGGATCACTTCTAGTGTTCTTATTCTTCTATTTACATTGATTTCTCCCTTTTATCAGTAATGTAGATTGGTCTAATGACAAACCAGTCATTATAGAAATTTCTGATATGATTAGTAATCTAGGAGATAATTTGAATAAAGTTGTAGATGATTATTTTGTGCAATTCAAGATTAAGATGAATTCTCAAAGCAAAATTCTTAGCTCACTAGTTGAGAAATATGAGATGGACATATGTTTTCTAGTAGACACCAATTACACCTTGATAAATATTGTGGAGCCCATAACAAAATGGCTATCCCCCATGGGATACGAAATGGATATTAATTTTGCTTTGAAATCAATCAAGGCTCTATTAGCTACACCGAAGGAAAAAAAAATGCAAAAGGGTTTGGAACCTATGAAGAGGCTAAGACTAGAATAAATATAGGTCTTGTCATCGGTAAAATAACTTAAAAGTCAAGGAAGATGATGAAAACATTAGTTGAGAAATTTGGAAATGAATCTGACTCATCCGACGAGCCACTGGTTGGAACTACAACTAAAGGTCAGTTACTACTAACCGACAAACCACATGATAGTGAAGAAACTAAGTCTGACAATGGAAAAGATTCAATACCGGTTGCCCCTTCTCAAACTCCAAAGAAGAGGTAGTTGGAAATATAGTCTAGAGCACAAACAAGGTTAGCCACTGCAACCTCACCAACATTGAAAAAGGGAGTTGTGAGGGAAACAAAACTGAAATCTTCTTCACCGACCAACACATATACAAAAAGAGGAGCCAAGGTCACAATTGAAGCACCAAGGAAGATGAGAAGACTAATAAGAGGAAAGGAAGACCTTGAAGATGAAGAAAATGACAATAATCAGTTCAAGGTTGTCAGCAACAAAAGAAGAACAATTGGTGAGGTTGCTGAAGCAATAATTGAGAGTGGAGTACTCACATATCCTAAACTCAGTTGGCTTGACAACATGTCTACCGAGGATCAAAATAAAATAGAGGAATCAGTCATCCAGATGATGATAAGTTTCAAAAGAATTCCATTTGAATTTTCCAAGAAACTACCTAAGACATTAGAGGAAAGAAACAATTAGAAATGGTCCTATGCCTTGGACACTGAAAAGAAAATGAGGGAACAATCCCTAGTGCTGGCAATTCCTAATTTATCTCTTGATGAGATTGAAGACTACATGATGACATATTCTAGGAGATTCAAAGTAAAAAGTTGGGCTATGCAGATATTAGATTAAAATCTAGCAGATATTGATGAGTCTAGCCAACTCATTTGGACTTCCATAGTTGCAGCCCGAGAGCAACCTAAAAAAATAGCTTTCATAAACTTGTCTAAGAAGAGACAGAGATCAAAAGGAAAAGGCATCCATATCAATGATGCTAATTTGGCAAAGAAGAATGAAGAGATAGATACATCAATTACTAAGGTGATTGATAAGTTACACTTGCCAATGAGGAAATAAATATTTCACAAGATGCACCAGATTAGGTCGAGATCCAGACTATAAATAATGAAGATGATGTACTCATTGAGGACATTACTAATGGTGATCCTGATGACAGAGATGAAGATGAGGATGTGAACATTTCACAAGAAAAAATAGAAAATGAAGGCACTATTACCGAGCCTGCAATCACATTGTTACTAGGTGAACTTCCTATCCTTGTGTAAGCAGTTGAAATTTTGACAATGGAATAACACGAAGGCTCAAACCCCAACAATCGATGGACACATCAAGGGAACAAGGAGTAGACACACAAGCTAAAATAAACAAGCCTGAAGAGAAAGAGGCAACTGAGACAGAAGCAAAGGGCCAAGATGACACCAAAGTAACTGAGGCTACCCCACCAGACACAACATCACAAGCTCCACCTTAGTCAACCAAGTGATTTTCTTATCTGACACAAAGAAATGACAAGGGTTTAAGTGTTTGAGTAATTTTTAATTTCGAAGGCATCTCTCATTTGCTGAATAAATTAAATAACTAAAGAGTGAGAAATTATTAGAACACTAGTGTTAAATTACTCATTAGCATTAGGCAATACAAGTCTTTTGTTATTTATTGATTTTTAGTGAAATCAAAATGGTATAAAAGATATTAAAAGATGATTATCTTTGACATATATTCGAGGTCTAAACTCTAAAGAATAGATCTCTTGCACTAACTATCTTCTCATACTTAAATTCATTTGAGACCATCAGGTCAAGCAGTTTAAATCTTCACAAAAAATAGCTACTACAGAATTAACCTAGAAAGTTCTCAAATTTGAAGGCAATCAACAAAATTTTCCATCTCAACACATTGCATAAGAATAATCCTGTCAGTTACATCAACTGATATATTTACAAATTCAGATGGGGTAACTCAGTCCAGGCCTTGCAAAATCTTGTCAAAATCTTGCGAATTTTTTTAAAGATTAAAGAAATACACAATGTCAATGTGTGGATTAAATAAAAATTGTGTCCTCATTCTACCTCACCAGTTACACATTTTCATAGCTACATATACAGCTGCTGATGCAGGTGTCACAAAAGACCAGACACTTGGCATTGATAAATATTGTTGATAGCTCATGTTTTTTTACTCTTCCATAAGTCTGATATTTATTGATCGTTTCAGTGATATACAAGCTTATCCCATTATTAGGCACATTGGATAGGTTGATGGTAAAGCATTAAGGTTGGTGATAAAAAATCAAGTGGTTGCATAGATATATCAATAATAGATTTGATATATGGAGTAGGAGAATCATATGTTCTTCTAGTTTTTCCTTGACTTGTCTTTCCTTCTCTAACTTGCAATAACAATAATACCAATTTTGCAGTACCAGATTTTGGAAAAAAGGAGAACAATGCTTACATCTCACTCTATCATCCACTGCTATAAATGGTTATAATTGTGTCTCTAACAAATAGCTAGTATAAGTTCTATGACAAATATTGTTTAAGTCAAATACTATGTAAAATTCTTCAAACAATAGAATACATGTACTACTTTTGTTCTTCTGAACTTGACCCTTTTTGCAGTGAATACAATACACTTGCACCTTTTTACGCTTCTAATGCTCGTATGCATGTATTATTTTGGTTGTTTTAAAATTCTTTAAATGTTATTAATATCAATATAAATCTACACTTCTAATGTTGCTACACATTTATTGTAATTTCTATAATGTGCTTGTCTCTTTCTTTACAATGTTTCAAACATTTATATAGTGGATTACAATGTTTGAAAAGCATACAATGATATTACATGTCTAAATTTTTAGCAGAAACATATTTTGTACACCGTTAACACTATTACACAATAGCTCTTACTTTGACCAAACTTTGTTACAATGCTCTCAATAATTTTACTCAATAAAAAATGCAAAGAATTGTTCTACTACTCTTTTCTAACTACAAGTGTTGTCTAGTCCATTATGCTCCAAGATAAATGCCACTATTTAGACATCCAATTGTCATTATTACTTGAATGATTTTCTCTTATCAATACAACATTAGTACAACTACATAGTTCAAATCAGTAGACAACTCTAACTATTTCAAAAATTACAATAAAAGTTAAGAGTTTTATTCTGCCCTCTTTGCATCCACTTTCAAATTTCTCTCAATTATGGTATACACACCAACATAGATCTTTAATCAGCGATCTGCTACCAATCAATACAAATGCCTTTAGGTAAAAACCTTTTCCCTCTTTACCTTCTTTGTCTTTTGAATGCATTCTCTTATTGTTATATTGATATCATTTTTTCCTACTGTATTGCAAAGCATGCACACTGACCATGTCTCTTACTGTCTTCATGTTTTCTCTCATCCTCATTTTCAACATTCCAATTGACCTGCTGGTGATTGTCCATTGAAGTTAAAACTTTATAAATATTGTTTATAAATATTTTCTCTGCTTTTATATGCTTAAATGCATTATGTTCTCTTTTTTATATGCACATTGACATTAAATTATAAATTTTGGTTATAAACATTTTCTCTGCTCTTATATGCTTAAATGCATTTTGTTGTTTTATAGGTCTTGGTGTATCTCCTTTTTTATGTGGATGATGATTTTCCAATGGGCATGTAGGTAGCAAAAAATAAGAACTCATTGCTCGCAAGAGGCTAAATTCTAGATATGGCTTGAAAAAGTGAGTATATCTTATAATTTTCTCTTCATGTTTTACCTCCAAGAAAAATTATGGTAGTAGTTCATCTTTTATAGCATATCTTTGCAAATTACCTACAGAGATTTTAATATGTAAAATGCCTGAGAGTTGAAAACCCAATATATTAGAGCAATCCCATTTTGCATTCCTTACTAGAGATTGTAAAAGCTGGCTAGCTTCAACATGAGTCCACCAAAAATATTATGATGGATAATCTCTTCTTCTCTTTTTTAACCAAATTATTCTTGTTCAAGATTTTGATGGCTTTTATTCATTCTAACAGAGAGATTCTAGAGTTAACTATTTTATTCATTCTAATAGAGATTTTCTAGATTTAACTATATTAAGATTTATTATGACTATTATATTATTAATTAGTAAGCATGTGCTATTCAAAATAGTTATAAAAATTATCTATCCACCATTGAATATCTTGCCTTCATACACAATTATAACTTATACATTGCTAATTTCTAACAACTGGACTATGTTTTTGAACTGCAAGTTTTATTTATCTTACTAGAGATTGACCTTCTAAATCTATTCATATCATGTTAATAATGATAGATGTTGAGTTCACAAATATAAGTAGTTCTAGATTCCATATCTTTCCTTCTGTTGATGCACTGGCAGTCGATCACTGTTTTGACATATAAGCTTAATGTTGTGGTGCAACTGAATATGTTGATATGATAAAAGTTGTCATTGTTGATCTTGTAAAAGGTTTGACAACAACATTAGTTCATTCAACAAGGTAAAACTAATTATGTTTACTATAATTAAACAAATAAATTCTTCATTTAATTTTGTTATTTTTACTTATTTAATTTTAAAATTTATACACTTTATTTTCTACAACATTTCGTTGCTTTGTAGTTATAAGTTCATAACACTATTACTTTTGTTGCAACATATCTTCATTGCTGACTACCACATAGCAATTTTTTGCGTCAAGTGAGCAGTGTCATGTTTTGCAATCCCAATTTAGTATAGATTTGCAAGTAAAAGTTGTTATCAGACACTCTTAATGCATTTGGATTATTAATTATTTTGAGTTTGGTCCAACAACAAAACTGTAAACATAGCATAGACTAAACAATTGTGTAATTAATTAGGTTTACAAGTAATAAAGCAGAGAACAATTCTTATATAAATAGTATTGCTTTTCAAGATTGTATTTTTCCAACATTACATAGTTCATTCATAAACAAGTTTATTATAACCTTGACGATATTCTATTATTTAAGTTTCTTACCTATGTTTTATTTATGCAACTTTTTACTATTATAATTGATCTTAATTGTAAAAAGCATTACACTATTGGCGAGAACTATGACGCATTGCATCTCTTGTTAAGGATCCCCAAGGTAAAACTAATCTATCTGATAACATCAACTATCGCTCTCACTACTAGTATCACTTTGATGGTCTTCTTGCTTGTTCATAAATGCAGAGCACTGAATTTGTGAAATTTGTGGCTGCATCTTCCCTTCCAGCATTAGTACCACTTGCCGCATGCTTGGCCTCACTTGCTCATCCTTTTCAATGCATAACAACCCTATAATAAATGTTATTCTCACCTCTTCAATGTATTTCTCCTTTGCAATACCCTCCTCCACAATATTAATTGTCTTACCATTGTAAATTTGAGTTGCAACCCATGCAAGAAGTAATACTGACTGGAATCTGGAATGTTTAAGGCCAAATTTGTTCAGCCATAAATGATTTCCAAGAGCACCATACCAAAACTATACACATCAACCTTGGGAGTAATGGGAAGACCATAGATCCATTCTAGAGCCAAGTATCCTCTTGTTCCTCTCCTTGTGGTTAAGGTGCAACTAAAATCTCTATCCACAAGCTTTTCCAATCAAAACTTTGCTAACCTACATCAAAAAATATTATCCAGAAGAATGTTCTCGGACTTGACATCGCAGTGAATTATGAAATCTCTGCATTCTTTGTGCAGATAAAGTAACCCTCTTGCAGTGCCTAACACAATCTCAAATTTGGTCTTCCAGTTGAGTACCTTCTATTTACCTTTGGAGTTACTTGAGAAGAGTGAGGAATTAAGAGAGTTGTTAGGCATGAAATCATAAATCAGAAACCTTCTTGACCCTTTTGTACAAAACCCTCGAAATCTGACCAAATTGGCATGTTGTATGTTTCCAAGAGAATTGATTTCTTCTCAGAATTGCTTCTCGTGTTGTCTTGAACCATCCATCTTCTTTACGAACACTAGTGTATCATCTATTAGATGTCCTTTGTACACTGTGTCGAATCCTCCGCTCCCCAACTTAGACCTAAAATTCCTAGTTGCAATCTTCAACTCCATGTAGCTAAACATTCTTAGAAAGGCATTTGAGGAATCTACAAGCCTATACATTGATTGTATCTGTTGCCTCCATTGATGCCTCTACCACATCAAGATTGAGAAGATCCCCAAGCAATAGCCAGAGCACCAACTACAAATGTGGTTATAAGTTTGAAGGAAGATGATTTCTCAGTCTTTGGAAGTGTAGAGGCAGCTACTCGAATAAAAACATTTGAATTTCTTTTTGATGGAAGAGAGTTACGCATGTTCAACAAATCACTTGACCAGATTTGGCAAGGCCTTGAAGGTGGATTGAAAGCAAACACAGTGCAAGACCAGTTGAGGAGGCAGGATTTTTGGCAATATTTCTTTGTTGTTGCTGTTGAGTTTATCGTCCTTGATGCAAAAGGCTATCTTTAACATTCGGTGGCTATTTTAACTCCTTGGCAGTTACTTTGTGTGATGTTCCACATCACATCCTTTTGTGTTGGAGTCACGGTCATGTTGGCAACTTTTTATGAGCTACCTTTACTATGCAATTAATCAACCACGTGGCTTTCTTCATGTCAGATTTCAAAGGAACTTAAATTTGTTTTTTCCTTCTAACAAAAGAGGAGAAAGGCTTCGCAGTTTTTTCTTTAACTCATTTTGTGCCCTTATTTCTTTTCTCTGCTACTGCCATGAATGGTCTAAGTGAAGAGTTTTTGGCTCAAGGTTCTCTTCTCTGATTATGAGTTTTTTGTATTGTGTTCAATAGTTGTAACTGGTTTGACTGGTACCAGTTTCATGCAGTTTGATTACATTTTTGATTGAGGGGTTTCCTGTAAAGCAACCTCAATGGCATTCGAAGGAAATTTTTGGTCTCAGGTATGAACAACTGGTCTGGTTTTATGTTTCTATAAGAGATTACACAGACCGAGGTAATAGCAATTTACTTTTGTGCTTTTTATCAGTCTTTGGATTTCATCTCCATGTAACAATATTATGTCTTCTACTGTATCTTTTGGGTTATGATCTTTTATTTCGTGGAGGTGCTTTTGAAAGGAGTTTTCTTTTGTTAACAGTTGGAAATAACTGTTTCTTACGAAACTCTAGTAGGGGTTTGTTGGGATCTGTGAAAGTTTTTCATTCTTGTAAAGAGTTATTGGTTCTGATTAACAAAATGAGTTACTTGAATATTTTTTGTTTCCAGATTTTGTATGAAGAAAGACAATGGGCAGTTTGTTATTTTCAGTTATATTAGTTTTTGGAACTATTTTTAAAAACCGTTGGTTGTCTGTTAGTTTCGACAACCCTTGCAGAGGATTTTGAAGTAACAAATGATTTTCTGTTCTTGTAAAGGTATCATTGAATGTTCTTCTTTGAAAAATACTTCCCTATAAAAGGCAAGATGAGTATGTATCAAATGTGATGGGTAAAAGCACAATCGAGTGTCACCTTTTGGGCTAACTCAAATCACTCGGCCCAGTTAGACTCGACCGTGTTAGACTCGGCCGAGTCTAACACGGTCGAGTACATGTAGGTGCCACGCGGCGCTGAATGGTGTCTACATGGCCCATTACACTGGGCCGAGTGGTACTCGGCCGAGTAGGACTCGGCCAAGTCTAAACAATATTTTTAAAATAAAAAACATGACAAACCACTCATTTACACACTATTAGGCTATTTGAGTGGGGCTGACCCCTGGCGGGACTCGGCCCAGTCAGACTCGACTGAGTCGGATTCGGTCGAGTCTACTTAGGTGGCATGCCATGTTGGCAACCAAACCACCAAAAACACAAAAAAACTAGAATGTTCACTTCTATTGTTCCTTTCTTAGATCAAAATAGAAAATGTTAAAAAATTAAAAGTACCCTTTTCTAGATCTCGAAAGTACAATTATAGACATAAATTTTATATTGTTTCATCTACAAAACGTTAAACAAATTTGCTAAAAACTACATGTAGGTATATTAAATTTGTAAGGAAACTCAGATGCGGAAACAGCTTCCTACGCTAATCTCTATAGGAAAGTATTGTGCAAATTCTTATAAATCCTTACAATTTCAGATTCGTTAACTACTTTAAGAAAGATATTGCAACCACATACCATGCATATAGAAAAATAGAGAATGACACAATGATATACCCTGTGGAAACCTTTCGGTAAAAACCCCAGCACTCCAAAACCTGCACAATGTATTGATCAAAACTATTACAGCTTACAATGCACTTGCAATGCAAGTTCTTTCAGAAGATTTCAAAACCCTTGAAGACAAATCACGGTAGCATAAAACGTTCCAACAATACACTCGCATCACATCTCTTCGCAACCTTAAAAAATCTTATATCATGCGCTTCACTTTTTAGGGCTACACCCAAAGACATAGCTCTTACGTGTCATAGGAATCCGTCATAACCGTTTTAGCCATGATCTCCTTACACACAATTCAAGATGCCAACACATCAACATTATTTGCAAGAAATACATTTTACAAAATAAATAATAAGAATAGGAATTATCCAAGCTTGAGACACCTTATTCCTAACAAAACTTTGAGAAGATGTTGATTCGGAAAATATAGAAAAATACTAAGTCAATTCAAAAAAAATTTAAAATTATATACATCACTAGAGGAGAGAGTCCTCTTCAAGAATATATAAGTTATTTAGTTTTTGGTATAGTTTTGATAGGGTAAAAGTGACGGGAGACAAAAACTGTTGATTTCAGGTAAGGTCGACTTTCAATACTTATAACGGGTAAACTATAGATTGAAAAAACTTCTTTCTTTTTCTTGCACTAGCTATACATGTCATCTAAAATATATTTTGAAATTCGAGGGAAAAAAAATGTTTTACTTATAATGATTTGACGGAAAGTGAACTCCATTATTTGTAGTATTTTCAGGATATGAAAAATAGACCTAAAATTTTTTTAAAATATATTAATTTTTGCTCAAATTTATTTTTAAAAATTATAGGCATAAAATTCATCCTATTTTACACATTTCATCAGTTTACATCATCTTCAAATTCTCAACAAAAATGTGACTTTTATTCCCTTGAAGTTTTTCAGTTTTTCTGTTGTTAGCCACTTCCTTTGTAAAAGGGTGACAGCTTATTGTGCTTTTACCCTGATAAGATACATGATCATAATGTCTTGGATATGAAAGTATTTTTGGATCAGTATTGAGAGCATAATTTTATGATTATTTATTTATGTAAGATGTATGTTTCAAGTACATGTAGTTATATATGTAAATGATCTGTGAAGGAAAGGTTGTAAAGACTTAAGGGTTGGAGCCCTAAGCACTTGGATTGTTGTTGTATAAAAATGAGTTGAAGCTCAATAAAATTTACAGGTTTAAAACGGAGTGATTTTTCTCCCGATGGCAAAACTGTATGGTTTTGAGGGTTTCCCAGTCAGCACAAAATTATGTGTCTATCTCTATGAGTCATTTCATTTGCTCTTATATCGTTTTTACGTTTTTATGTTCAGTTCATGTTTACTTCTCATAGAATGTTTTTGATATAAATGTTTGTTCTTTAGTTCTGTTTATTAAAATAAAAAAAACCTTCCTATTCTGATTAACCCCCTCTCAGAATACCCGTAGTCTTCCAACAGTTGCAGGGTATGACCAAGCGGATTCTGTAACGGTTCTGCTTCTGTGAAGACCAATCCTTCTCTGGTCTGCAACCACCAGATTTTAAACCGTTTTATATTCCCAATGCTGAGATGCCAAATATAGGAAATTCTGTGCATGTACAGATATATGTCTTGAGCTGCTGCAATGTAATGAGAGATTGAGATAATAATAAACTGATATCCTCTGCTTGAAGAGTGGACGTAGTCCAGCAATGGATGAACCACTGTAAATTCTGTTGTCTCTTTTTCTGTGCTTGGTTTTTCTCTTCTGTTCTGTTTTAATTTCTTGTCTGCAAATTTAATTTCAACAGATTCACCATCAGGAAACGTGACGCTCGGCTCCAGAAATCCATCCGTGCTGCCAGTTTTGGGATCAAAGTTTAAGGAGCTCTGGCGAACACAGCCACTCGACCACGACTCACGCAAATCCCAGGCGTGATAGTCTTTTGGGGTGAAGCGTTCTATGCAGCTGCAGAACTGAACATTGTTGGTGTTACAGCTTCCGTAAGCGCCACACAGGCCATATACGGAGCATGGGTCTGCTGGTTGAGACCACTACAGCCTCCATTTACCGCCATTAAACAGAGCATATATTTGCAGTCCTCCACCCTTTAGTAGGACGAAACGTGACATCGCTTTCTTTCTTCCCATCAATGTATATGTGTAATACAAACCAGACTTTGTATTTTCAACACTCATATTGTAGAAGACATTGCTTGTCATTTCTGGAATTCGACTGAAAACATGGCCGTCCCAAGTTCCGCTTGTCCAATACTGTACATAATTGTTCCATGTTGTGATGAATTATTTGGCCCCAGATGGATCGAGCTGATAGGAGAAAAGCCCAGGAGCAGGATCCAATGAACGTTTCCAAGAGACTAGCTTTCGCTGTCCACCGAACCTCATCCCTGGTAACACGGTGTCGACAGGATAATCGAAACTCTGCCAAACAGTTTCAGATTTGTTGTCATGACTGAGGAGTACAAAATTACCAGAATCTAATAACACGGCCTGAGAAGGCTTCTTGGTCACATTGGCAAACCAAACAGACGCACCCTCTGCATCGAACAGTCTCAGATCACCTTCTCTTGACAGCTTCAGAACGCCAGATCTGTTTCTCGTGGGATTCTCCCTGTTAGCCACCCAAACAAACGTCTTCTCTGTTATATTGGCATACCAGTTATTGGTACCATTTGGGCTGAAGAACCACAATTCAAATGTGCCATTCCTCGAAATTATTCTCTGATTTCTAGTAATCGAGGTGCCCAGGGAAAGAGTATCTCCTCCTTCGACTGCAGAACGATAAGTTTTCAGTTGGATACATACTGTAAATACAAAAAACAGGAATAAGCAGAACTTTTCCCTGATTTCCTCCATCACTGAAGTGTTTGTTACGGTCTAGCGCTGAAGTACAACGGAAATGCTCAGCCGGAAACTCCCAGAAAGAGAAACCTCACTCCCAACTCGATGTTAAATTTAGAAAGTCCCAATTTCCCAGACACGAGAGGTGACAATTCGTTTCAAAGAGGTTGGAGTGCTTGTATAATAATTTTGACATCGGAGTCGCGCTACTTAAGGTAGTTCTTTAAATTTAATGGCTAGAAAACTGTTCTTAATAGTTTTAAAATTAAAGATTATGGAAGAGGGTATTAATGAATGGTGACTTCAACGTTGGAAGAGGACTGCCAATGAAAGGTGACACTAACTTTGGACCTCAAAAATTTTAAATATGACTGTCATTCACAAAATCAAGTTGACGGTGAAAAACATAGTGTTGTTCCAAACGCATGGACATTTCTTTGGTTGTGTTGCGTGTGAATTTGAGAGAAGCAAATCCAGTGTAAAATATGTGGAAAAGTTGTTCACGGTGGACTGAGAAGTGAGAGAATGAGGGATAGGGTAAAATCATCGAGGGGAATTAATCTGTGAAGACATTTGCCGCGGCAAACAAATCCAGTCATATGTGCAAAAGTCGGTCATATAGAGAAGTCTTCGACAAGAGCAATCGGGAATTAATAGAAGAAGACTCGGTGGTTGCCATAATGAAGTTCTATTAAGTAATTTAAGTTGTTGGCATAAATAAAAATTATATAAATTAAAAATCATTTACAAATATAATAGTATATTATAATTTTAGTATAAGTCAAATTAATATCAAACAAAAATTGTATAGAAATGTAAAATCATATTTTTTAATACAATTGATTATGATCAAGAATACCAAGTTTTATTTCTTTTAAAATCAATGACAACTTTATACATTATAATCTATTAAATAATTTTTTTAAATAAAATATTAAAAAAAAAATTACATTTTAATCTAATACTAATTATCAACAAAGAAAAATGGATTCTTCAATTTAAATCTATTGGCAGAGTAAAATGTCAACCATTTACAAACATATGTATATGTATAATAGAATTTATTAGGTTACCCATATTAAAATTCATTGCTTCTAAAATTAATTTTTCCAATAAGAATCATGATGAATACAATATATTATATTAGATTTTTATACATCACTTGAAAGTGGATCAATCACAAGTATTTCATTTTGTTTACTAAATTATCTCAAGAACAATAAGTTATTTTATTGATTCAAAAGACTAAAAGAGCTTATTAAATGATGGCCATTATATAAAGGTTTAGAGATATCAAAAGACTTGTATAAACTTATTATAAAATAAGTACATGTTAAAAATGGCTCACTTCTCTGCGAAATCGTCAAATCCTATGCTCCTCGAAATCTCTAATAGTTTATGCAAGAGAAATAGTTGATTTATTCGCTTCCACCAAATACGGACAAGTTGTTGACTCTGTCAATATTCCTCTTCCCTACTTGAATAGATTTAGCTCTTTAGCTAGGGTTTCATCGACAAAGCCCTCTATTTCTACTACGTGTTGTGGTGTTATTAAAGCTTCATCTCGGCGTCATTCCCTTCCTTCATCTAGGAAAAACCCAAATTTTCATTTCAATAAGAATCCTTCTATCATCCGATCTAATGTAGAATTGGAGTTGGGTTGGATCAGGATCGGAAGACGAACAAAAAAAAGGATTAAACCAAATCCTTCATCCGTTCTAAAAATGCATTTCATGGAGTATCTTGATAACCCTAGTTTTTCTAATACTCACTCTCAGCAATTGAGACCTCTTTCATCTATGCAAATGGACAAGAAGGATACGTTCCTTCCATCATAACCAAAACAGGTCTCTTTAAATAATAATTTTGAATATATCTAAGTTAGGTTGGGAGAAACCCTCAACAATCATCTTCGGTCGAACCACAATCCACTTACATTGCTTTGGAAAGCCGTTCAGATCAATCGAAAGAAATTATTGTGATCCTCAGCAATGATTACACCAATAAATTTTTGTAGCATTGTACAAAGAACAGGTTATTCAATTTTTGGAGTAGCCCAATTTGCTCCATGAAAAGCATTATGGACTAGTTATCTGTTTCTCTTCATCATTTTCGCCATTTTATTCCACTTGAGAAACTTAATTTTTCTTATTCTTCCTCTTCCAATTTGTACCTCTTTCCCCTAGATTTTAGCATGCTCCTTTAGTTTGGTTTTAGTAAACATCGCCTTGTCTAGACCCTATATTTCTACAAACTTAAAGAACTCCTTCACATCATATATCTAGTCTATTATTTCTTATGGATCCAAGTTCCCAATGAAAAAAATAACGTTAACCTTTGGTATTTTCTCGATCCTCATCAATGCTTTAACAAGAGGATCATTTAGAGTTGCTCTTTCTATTTCACCTTTAACACTTTCTTCTTCTTCTTCTTCTAAAGTTTCTTCAATCTCATAATCTTCACTTTTAGGTGCTCTCCTATGAGAAAATCTTTTTCTAATTACTTATTGTATGGATTCAACCTACCAACTCAAGTCTCTAAAGTCATCAACACAAACAACATCTAGAGGATTTATTCCTCTACTTCAAACTCCAACTCTACTTGAGCCACGTGAGGCTCTGCTTGATTACATTTTCACCACACCCACAAGCTCAATCTTGGTACAAACTACCTCCCTCTAGAGAATCTACCCACACACTTAGAATCTTCTACCTCGGATAAAACTGATGTAGTAAAAGAGCACAAATAGAAAACCCTTACCCTTAATACTAATCAAAAGCAACCGACATTCTATGAACATACTTAAAAAATCTATAAAATGAATTCTTGATAATTTGTTCAAATTCCCAAAAAAAACATTACATTAACTTCTCAAGATTGAGATTACATCAAATGCAGCCTCTAGGTTGATAAACTTGAAGTCAAAACTTGTGTTATGATCATAGACTTGCAACCATACTAATTTTATGGCAATCTCTGATTTCACCCCAAAACCGCCCCTCAAATTCTCCCAAAAACATCAAAACTTCTCCCCAAAAACTGCTACTCTTCTTTCACTGCCCCAAACTCTAGAAAGAAACTCCCCAGAATATATCTATAGAAGCTTGAAAAAAAAAATGCACTCCTACTTTCCTTTTCTAAAATTAGAGTCAAACAAAAATAAAGAGGTAATGTTGGAGTAAATGGCATTGAAATCTTTGTAGGGCCCCCTCTATATAGATTCCCTTGCATTAGATACCCATTGTAGATTGAAATGTTTAATGTGTGAAAACTATAAACTATACAAGTCTTATGCTTATTTTGAATCCACTTGTTAGGCTTATCTATCTCAATATGATTTATTAGTTTTCTTTGCGATTTGATGTCTCTTCCATCATTCATCTTGCCTCTCTTTATCCCTCTTTTCACATAATCAAACTCCCACCAATCTACACTAGGAAACTTGAAAAAATCATAAGTTTCAAAATCATCCTCTTTAGTAAAATAATAAAATTTAAATGCATTACCTCTTTCCTTGAAACTACTATACCGATTTGCCCATTATCTTTATCTTTTGTAACATTGTTTTCCTCTTTCTCCATATCTTCTAAAAGACAAGGTTGAACTACAAACTCTTTCTTCTCTACGTCCACATTAATATCAGTAAAATATTTTAGGGACTCATTTTCTACATCTTGCAACAAACTATTAGTTACACGATCTCCATCTTCAATTATCAATAAGTGATCATCCACAAATGTACTCTTCACCTGTTGATCTGTATCCTCATTTATATCTTCACATTTCAATAGATTATTCGTTGTAGCATTCTCCCCTATACCAATATTATCATCCTTAAACAAATCAAACTCAATAATATTCTCACAAAAATAGATTTTACCTCTTTTTTCTTCAATAGTCAAGGTCTTGAATCCTGATCTATTCAAGATTTTGATATAGTCTGAAAGGGTAATTGCAGATTTGAACTTACATCCTTTAGAAGCCTTCAAGTTGAGTTCTTCTACTTTCTCTCTCCTTAATAGCACTTATTTTTGGTACATTAGATCCGATTTCTTGTTTTTATCATTATATAAGTGTTTTTTTACCTTCCTTTCATTCCTATCAAATCTATTTTACATTACATTAAAGGAAAAGAAAAAACCCCATTTAAGGACAACTAGGGATCTTGAGATATCTACTTCTCTTAGGTGTGAATCTTGCATTAGCACCCCTACATCTACTTGGGTAGTGCTAATCAGATTTTCATCTAAAAGAGGTTTTACATTTTGAGATCCCCCTTTGTCCTTCTTTTCCTAAATGCATAGACAGGGAAGTGGGAATCTATCATTGATGATCATTTCCCCATATAAAAGATTAAACTAAACCATCAGAGGCAATCTTCTATCTTTAAATCTACATACTGACAGAAGAAATAAGTTTTAAGATAATTGATTTATGATATTTTCTACAAATGACAAAGTAAGATCAATTGAAACTTACAAAATTCTTTCAAATCTTTGGCAAAGTTTTGTAATGTTGGGTAAAATAGAGCATATCAAGATTGTGTCATATGAAATTTCTTATTAATTAGATTTTTTGTTCTAGAAATGCGCAAAAATGAATTGTCAATCTTAAGAACTATACTTAAATACAAAGAACTTGAGCGAAGATTGCTCATTAAATTTAAAGTCATGGTTGTAGTAGGACAATTTACTTAAGAATTTTGCATGTTCAATAATGTGACTCACTACCAAAATATACATATTATTTGTAATTAAATTTACATTTACATGTTAACTAATGTTTAAGATTAAATAACTTATCTCCATAATATCGCCTTCTTACATTATTCTATCAAATAACATTAGCTGTCGCTTCCGCTATCAGTGTCGCTTCGGTCTACTTGCTTGTTGACAAGCGCAAAGCACCAAATCTGTGGAATTTGAGGTTGCACTTCCCTTCCAGCATTAGCACCACTTGTTGCATGCTTGGCCTCATTTCGTCATCATTTTGAATACATAACAACCCTACAATACTTGCTCTTCTTACATCTTCAATATCTCTCTCCTCTGCAATACCCTCCTCTACAATATTAATTGTGTTGTCACTGTAAATTTGAGTTTGAACCCATGGTGGAAAGTAATATTGACTAGAATCTTGCACATTTAAATCAAGATTCCTTCGGCCAGAAATAATTTCCAATAGTGTCATACCAAAACTGTATACATCAACTTTGGGTGTGATTGGAAGACCAGAGATCCACTCTGGAGCCAAATATCCTCTTGTTCCTCTTATTGTGGTCAAGACGTGGCTGAAATCTCTACCCACAAGCTTTGCCAACCCAAAATCGGCCAACTTGGGTGACAAATTACCGTCCAGCAGAATATTTTCTGGCTTCACATCACAGTGAATGATGTGATCTCTGCATTTCTCGTGGAGATAAAGTAATCCTTTTGCTGTGCCTAACGCGATCTCAAATCGTAATCCTTTTGCTGTGCCTAACGCGATCTCAAATCGGTTCTTCCAATTGAGTATCTTCTTTTTACTTTTGGAATTATTTGTGAAGAGTAAGGAATTCAGAGAACCGTTGGACATGTAATCATAAATCAGAAACCTTCTTGATCTTTCTACCCAAAATCCTCGAAGCCTTACCAAATTTACATGCTGTATGTTTCCAACAGAACTGATTTCTGCTCGGAACTGCTTCTCATCTTGTCTTGAACCCTCCATCTTCTTTACGGCCACAAGTGTACCGTCTATTAGGCGTCCTTTGTACACCGTGCCGAATCCTCCACTCCCCAGCTTGGACCTGAAATTCCTAGTTGCAATCTTCAACTCCATGTAGCCAAACATTCGAAGAAAAGAGTTTGAGGAATCTGCAAACCTCTCCATAGATCGTAGCCACTGGCGATGCCGATGCCGCCGCCACATTAAAATTGAAAAGATACCCAAACCAACGGTGAGAGGACCAAAAACACCTACCACAATACTTGTTGGATTAAACTTTGGAAGTGCAGAAGCAGCAACTCGAATAAAAACATTTGAATTGCTTTTGGGTTCACTTTTACGCATGTTTAACAAATCCCCTGACCAGATTTGGCACGGCCCTGAAGGGGATTGGAAAGTAAATGCTGTGCAGGAGCAGTTCAGGAGGCAGGCTTTCTCGCAATCTTGCTTTGTGGATGCAGGGTATGAGGATGCGGAATCAGAATCAGGCAACGTGACGCTCTGCTCCAGGAATCGATCTGTGCCGCCATTTTTGGGGTCGCAGTGTAAGGCGCTTTGCTGAACACAGCCACTTAACCACGACTCTCGCGAAACCCAGGAGCGATAGTCTTTTGGGCTGAAGCCGTCCACACAACCGCAGAACTGAAGATTGTTGGAGTTGCAGCTTCCATAAGCGCCGCAGAGACCATACACGTCACATTGATCCCTTGGTTGAGACCAGAACGTGCCCCATGTACTACCGTCATCAAGCAGTTGAAATTGCTGAAGTCCTCCAGACTTAACTAGGACGAAACGTGAGAGGCCATTCGTGAATGTATATGTGGCATACAAACTAGACTTAGTATCTTCCACGCTGATATTGTAGTAGGTCCCCTTGTTCCTCATTTCTGGTACTTGACTGAAAGCATTGCCGTCCCAAGTTCCGCTTGCCCAATACTGTACAGAATTGTTCCACGTTAGCACGAATTGCTTTGTTCCAGATGGATCCGCATGAAAGGAGAAGAGCCCAGGTGCGGGATCCAATAAGTTTTTCCAACTCACTATCTTTTGCTGGCCACCAAACCGCATCCCTGGAAACCAGGTGTCCACAGGATTGTCGAAACTCTGCCAAACAATTTCAGATGTATTGCCATCACCGAGCATTACAAAATTACCAGAATCTAATATCACAGCCTGGGAAGGCTTTTTGGTCACATTGACCGACCAAATAGATGCACCTGTTGTGTCAAACAGTCCCAGATCACCTTCTTTTGACAGCTTCAAAACGCCACACCTGTTTCTCGCGGGATTCTCCCTGTTAGCCACCCACACATATGTCTTCTCTGCTATGTTGGCATACCAGATGCCAAGATACCAGTTGTTGGTTCCATTTGGGCTGAAGAACCCCAATTCAAATGTCCCATTCTTCGAAATCATCGTCTCATTTCCAGTAATCGAGGTGCCCAAGGATAGAGTATTTCCACCCTCGCCTGCACCAATATAACTTTTCAGTTGAATAAACACTGTAAATGCAAAAAAAACGCTTAAGCAATTTTTTTCCTTGATGTACCCCATCGCCGGAGTGTTAGAGATGGAACGAACCTCCCTCTAAAGTTGAAGTATAACAGAAATGCTCAGGCATAAAAGTTGCAAATTAAATTTAAAGAGTCACTATTTTACTGGACGTACACCCTCCCGTATAATAATTTCGACATGCAAGTTGCGCTACCTAGGCTAGTGCTTTAAATTTAATGTCTGCAAAACTGTATTTAATAATTTTAAATTAGATATTTCAGAAGATCGTATTAATGAATGGTGACATTAACATTGGACAGAAAAAGTTTTCGTGACTGCCATGAAAATTGAAGTCACATGTGCAAAGTCGGTCATCGTGGAGAGATAAAGACAGAGTGTGACGGGAATGGTAAAGTCATAGGGAATTAATATATGCAAAGAATTTTTGTATTTTATTATTGTAGAAGATTTGAAGTTAGTTACAATGAAAGTAACACTCAATTAATAAGAGAATTAATATGTAGAGATTTTTGGCATTGGTTTTTATCAAATTTGTATCGAGTCTTTCACATTTTATCCCATCTATTTCATTTGAATACAACTTATATCTACTACAACTAACATTTCACACGACTTAAATAATTTATAAAAGAAATTTTCTTGATCATCAAGCATAATTTTGATGGCATTATGGTTCAATGTTTTTTAATATATATAATAATTAAAAATTTAAGTAGATATATAGTCTTGAAAGTTTTGGTATGAGTTTTTGTTAACAATGAATAGCTATGATTAGATAATTTTATATTAATATTCTATATTAATATATATATACTTGATAATATTACATATTTATGTATATCTAATATTATCAATATACTTATATATATATATATATATATATATATATATATATATATATATATATATATATATATATATATATATATATATAATAATATAACTAAGCCTTATATATATATCGATCTGCACTATTGATGTGATATGATATTATCATATCAATAATACATATTGTTAATATGTATTATTGATACGATAATACATACCAATTAATATCGACTGCTATACCAAGTACTGACTATGATATATATCGGATGCCATATTGACTGTTATGCATATCGGCCACCATACCGACTGTTATATATATATATATCAGATATCGTATGCAATATGTTATATGATTGTTAATTCATATAACATACTGCACGGTATACATATCTTACAATATGTATATCGTGCAGTATGTTACCCGTGGCTTATATAATACAAAAACATACGATACTGCACTTTACATATATCGTAGTTACAATATATGTAAAGTGCAGTCTTTAATATTTGATTATCGGTAAAGGTAATTTGTTATGAAAGGGCATCGGTATTGAAGGGACGTGACTCATTTATGAGTCACGTCTCCTTCTATGTGCAAAGACATATATATATTGATAAATATTTTTGTATTTGAGATGAATTATATACAGCAGGTCTGAATAAGGATTATCATATACAAAAAAAAATCAAGAAAAATAATAATATAAAACTAAAGTTTATTGTGATTTCACAGTTTTCTTATATATATTTAGCTTTTGTATATTTTTCAAATGAGATATGTTTTTGTATTTCAAAGGTAATTGTAAATGGATAAATTTCATAAAATTTTATTTTACAATTAAATTTATATTCTACATTCTACTTTGTATGCTTCTCATTATCATCTAGGAAAGAAAATTTAGGAGTACCATAAACATTTGACATTTTCCCTCAACTATTAGTCTTCACATATCTATGAGACAAATCAAATTGAACCTTTTGTGCCTTAGGTATTTTACCCTTGTCTTCATTCTTATTTATTGCTTCAACCTTTTTAGGGGTAGTCACCTGCTCTTTTATGGGCAAATTCCTTGGCTTACCCAAGTTTGGGTAAATTATTTTGTTCCTTAAATCATAATCGCTCCTAGCTTGAGTTATTATTGCTATTGTTAGAGACCTCAATTATTCTTCACTAGGTCTTCATTCTTGTTTATTGTTTTAACCTTTTTAGGGGTAGTCACCTACTCTTTTATGGACAAATTTCTTGGCTTACCCTAGTTTGGGTAAATTATTTTGTTCCTTAAATCATAATCACTCCTAGCTTGAGTTATTGTTTCTATTGTTAGAGAACCCAATTCTTCTTCACTAGGTCTCATTAATCTGATACCCTCATCAACATAATGCATAAGATTTATCCTTGGTAATTCTTCACCTTCTTAATCTAAAAAAAACTTGCTAGTGATACACTTACCTTATAGCTCTCTGATCTTAAACATTGTATTCATCTCCATCATCTTTAGAGGAATTTTAATCTTCCTAAATAAAACATGTTTAAATTTTAATCTTCGTCATCATGTTGCTTGAACATTTTTCATACATTTCTTCATATAATTGAAGTGAATGAGAAACAACACATTGGAAAGGAGAATGAGGCAAATTGCATGCAACATACCAAGGAGTATCTTCAAATACATTTGTATTTGGCATTTTCAAAGGCTTAGGAGTACTTATCTTTGATGGTTGAACCCTTTCAACTCTCTTGGAATAGTTTAGCAACTTTCCAATTTGTATCGAGTAATGAATATCATGAAACCTCATGGGCATATCATGTTTCTGATATCGTTCTCTATAATGGGATGCACCATTTTCATTCTTGGAAACTAAGTAACTAAGATCTTTGACTGCACTCATGATTTTATCAAATTTTTGCTCATCTTTAGGTTGCTTATTTGTACAACCTTTGGGGTTTTGGAAAATTTTAACATCCTCTCTCTTTCCAATTTTACCAACAAACCTTCTTTTATTCTCAATACTTAATATTTCCTTGAAAGCATCCCTAAGAGTAGGAGGTTTCATAGATCTCAATTCATAACCAAACTTAGGATCAAAAGCTTCCATTTAAAAGATTAAGCACATTAAATCATTATGCCTTAAATGTTGTGGCATCTTGTCTAAAACCTTGACAAACTTTGGATTAAAATTAGTAACTAATTCAATGTGGTTCTTTTAAATGGTGGTTATTTCCCCTAGATCAAACCTTGTGTCAGTATGATCACAATATTTCTCTCTAAAAACCCTTTAGAAATCATGCCAACTACTGATATGTGCATCCAAGAGACTTTTGTACCAATCTCTTGCATCATCTATTAATGATTGCATAAAAAGATTCATTATGACATCTTCATGCTCAACTTTAAAATTATTGATAATAGTAAGGAATGATTTGATATGGTCATCATCTAAAAACCCACTACTCACTGAAAAATTAGGTAACTCAACTCTGATATTAATATCAACTAGATTAGGTTACCCTATGATGCTAGTAAAATCCAATTACTAATATTTGTCCAAATTGATTTGTGGCCTTGCAAATGGATTCACCCTTTGATTTGGAGGAATTTGGGAATTTGGATTAGGAAGATTTTATGGTACATTTACTACAAGTTGTCAAACTAAGGAAGTTGGAACTATTGGGACATCTTGGTTTTGTGGGTTTGCTAGGGCATTTTTTTGTTGAACTTGAAAATTCAAAAATTGTTGCAGCAACTGTTGGTATTGTTGCAGATGTTGCAACATTTTTTGATATAACTGATCCTATTGTGGATTGGCTAGCTAGAATCAAATTGGTGGGATAATTGAAGGTACTAAAATAACTGGCACACTAATAGGAATAGATAAAACTAGGGCCCAAAACATGTGTACTCACATTTTTTTTATGTCATTGATTATGTACTTTCCTAGCTAGTTAACAAATCAAGGGCAAGAGGTGTATTGGTATCATTTTAAATAGACCTATGAACATGTTGGGGTCTATAAATTTTCACTATTAATCTCTAATTGAGAATTTAGGGTTGTCATTAGTATCAAAGGATATCAAACAAATCTTTTGGTCACTTATATTGAGTTGGTCGGTAACTAGAAGTAAGACAGAGCAGTCGGTAAAGCCTTTACACCGAGCAATAGACAGTTTACCGAGCACCAGCAGACACTGACACTGATGGACAGTAAACACTGAGCATCATAGTATACACCGAGCAGTTTATGCAGTGTTTACCAAGGATCATAGGAAACGGCATAGTAATCTGAAATGGCACATTCTTCTATGCAAACAGTTACAACAGATCCTAAAATGGTTTACCAAGATCAAGGAGCATTTATTGTAAAAGATACTCATTAAATGTAATGTTTATCTTATTTTAATAGTTGATCTAGGTTAATTTTGCACCGTAGATCTTAGGGTTATGATTATTTTTGTAACCTAATTTTTTGCTAAAGCCAAAAAATAGAACACTATATATTTTGTTTGTTCGCATCATTTTTGGTGAGAATTGATATATGAATCAAAGAGCACTTGAAGCTATTGCCTAACTTCATGTCTATCAATTAATAGAGCAAAACTGAGTACAGAAGTTATCAAATTTTGCAAAATCAGAGAAGGCTACCGAGCAGATTCAGAGTAGAGATTCATCACAAGTAAGGTGATATTTTATTAGAGATTATAGATATGTTTTAGACAATTGAGTAGATAATTGCATATTACTTTCTGAAAATTGTAATAGAGCTTTGGATAAAATCTCTTAACAAAGTAGACTTAACAGTCTTATGTAAATCTCTTAACCAAGTGCACACTTCATTAGTGTTGTTAAAATATTATAACTAGGTAGATCTCTCTGATATGACATGTCACTCCTAATAGGGTGAGATGACTAGAAGTGATCAAAACTTGTAGCCTTAACAAGCAAACCTTTTCTATCTGCAGTAGTGAAGAATTTGTGGGTGTCATCCCCACCACAGTTTTTACCTTCTAACAAGGGTTTCTACGTTACCAAAATACTTGTGTTATGTGATTGTCATTTTGATTTCATGTTGTTTACTTTCATAAGTTAACTAGATGAATGATACATGCAATTAGATTCAAGTTATTTTGGTTGGTTATTACTATTTACTATTTTATATTAGAAAGGTTTATAAGTAAATTTTCAAAGGGAACTAATTCACCCCTCCCCTCTCAGTACCTATCTCTCCTAATTCCAACAATTGGTATCAAAGCGCAACTCTCTTTTTGAATAGTTTAACCACTGAAGGGTAAATATCTAAGTCATGGAGAGATACAAGCTTGATAAGACTATTGAGAATCAGAAGATACAGATGCAGATGTTTGTGTAACAATATAAAAAAGCCAAGGAAGAACTGAAGAAATTACTGGTTGAAAGAAAGAATCTAGCTATACTACAGAGTGAGATCAGTTACCATGAAGAACCTATTGATGATATATTTGATCATATTGGATCAAGTTCTGGAAGCATCTCCAACAGATCTGAAAGCATAATCACTGATCTATCTGAAAAGAATCAACATCTATCTGAACAAGTGAAAGCACTTCAAATCGGTGAAGAATCTCAGATGGTGAGAATGGTGGAAATCATGAACAATGCTAGACAAGCTTAACAAGATTGAAATCTGGCAATTGAAGACTAAAGATTGATGACTGAACAACTCTAAGAAAAAGAAAGTGAAATAGAGAGACTCATTGATCGTCACTTCCAAGTATCAAATCAGATGATGACTGTTAATCAAGAAATGAACTAAGTGAATGGAGAATTATCAAGAAGACTTGAAGATGTTGCTATACTTAGAGAAGACAATGAAAAATTGAGAAATGAGATAAAGACACAAAAGCAACATAATGAAATGATGAAGATAGCTGAGGATAGTTCTAAGAAGATTGATGATTTCCTTACTAATCAGAGAAGATTTGGAAGTAGAGCCAGTATAGGCTACACCGATGAAGGAGAATCATCACAACAAGCTGAAAAAGTCTACAACAATCAAAGTCAGAAACCTAAAGTATTGACATGTTATCACTGTGGAAAACCAGGACATACATCTAATGTGTGTAGAAGCAAAGAACAAGGTAAGCCTCCTGTTACTCCCAAATTCAATGGATATTGTTACTACTGTGGAAAGTTTGGACATCCTGCTTATGAGTGTAGAGCCAAGAAAAATGATCTTGCTAACAATACTATTGTAGAGAAGATATGCTATACTTGTAATAAGCATGGACATACTGCACAAGAGTGTAAAGCAAAGATGAAGCAAGTATGGACACCTGAGCAGAAAACATAGCGAAAGCCTTATCAACCAAAGAGACAAGGTAACTCTTATGTTTGGGATTATAATACATGGAATAATTATGTTATATGTGGTCTATATGGGCATATTGCAGAAAATTGTTATAGAAAAGGTCAGACTGGACATTCAAGAAGCTGGACAAACACTGGAATGGCCTATATGCACTGTCACAAGGTCGGTCATTTAAGAAAGAACTGTAGAGACTGAGCACCAGATGAAAACCATATATTTGAAAGTGGATATAACATTGCAGAAATCATGAAGTTAAGGAACACTATGTGGAAGAAAGAATCTAATGAAAATGCTGAGTCAAGTAACACTATCGGTGAAACCTCGTCCACTGGATTGGGTTACATCGGTACTTCCACTTAAGGTGACAAAGGTATGTATGGGACTGACATTTTAAATGATCACATTTTACAAACAATTCCTTATAAATGATGTACAAATACCAATTCCGCATGAATAAAGATGCACTATGGTTTATGTGTTATGAGCTAACAATGTCATATAGTTGGTAAAAGAGAGACCAGAGTTGGTTACCCGTCAGTAATCACTATACAAGGTTAACCGACAATAGTACAAACCGATGAAGAAATCATATGTTAACTGAGCTAAGAAAATTGTAGACATCACCGAGTTGACAACTATTTCATACCAAAAGTGAGGTTGCGCATTTAATGCATGAAAGTTTGAGTGAGAATATCAAAAAGGTCTATAAATATGCATGAAACAGAGTTCATTACTACATTGCAATTTCAAAGAATAGAGATTTTACAAAGAAGAGTTCGAGCTAAAGATTTTCCAGAAAGATTCAAAGTCATTGTAGATCGAAATGACAACATTCTTTGACGACACCGAATAAGTTCATTTGCTATCAAACTCTTGTTATCTACTGCTTGCCGAAACCCTAGAATTGATTTATGGCATTGACATCATTTGCAAGAAAATCACAAAACATTGAAGAAGAAGTAGAATTAATTGTTAGGGCTAATTTCACCAAAGCAATATTTAAACCTCACCTGAAGGTTGCAGCACAAACAGATGATATGAGCGCATTTTTGAGTATTCCAGATAGGGTTTTGTTAACAAAAGACATTAGGGCCTATATTCACTACAAAATTAGAGAAGTAGGTGGTTTTGAGACTATTGCTTCTTATCAACAAGTTTGTGGACCGGATGAAAAGTTGAAATCTGAATATAAGAAGATTGAGGAGTCAGGGTTATACTATTTCACACACTTCCCGCAAACATTCAGCACAGATTGGATAAGAATTGTGCTAAGAAGATTTCATGATGGAAAATTTTGGTTAGATAAACCTATTGAGGTCAACAAGAAAATGATTAGTAGGGTTATTGGGTACCCTACAACTGACAAAGCAAAATCCTTTCAAAGTTCATCTCGTCCTGATGTTGAAAAGAACATTGGAGCTCAATGGGATGGTAGGGCACTGAAAATCTCGACAATCAAAGACCCATTAGTGAAATTTGTATCACATGTCATTGGATACAAGATATTTCAATCTAGTAGACTAAACAACGTACCCTGCAGCGCCATAGACATGGCATATAAAATTGTGAAGAAAGATCACCAGGTAGATCTTGCTGAAATTCTACTACACCAACTGCAAGAGAATTTGAAGACAATAAGATCAAAGAAGTCCAACACATGTAAGTACGGATCACTGCTTGTCTATACATTTTTCTATCTACAAAAATATGTACCTGGTATCAGTAAGGTAAACTGGGAATTAGATAAAATGATAACTGCACAAATTGGTGATATGATGAAAAGTTTAGGAAAGAATATGAACATGGAATTTGATGCATACTTCAAAGAATTTAAGATCTGAATGCATCAAAGAAGTAGAATTCCAAGGGAATTAGTGAATAAATTTGAAAATGGCATATGTTTTGTAGTTAGCACAGACCACTCTATGATAAAGGCAGTAGAACCAAGAACAAAATGGCTAGCACTGATGGGCTATGAAATGAACTATGATTTCACCTTGAAATCTATAAATGCACTACTAGAATTACCAATAGATATCACTACCACTAGGTTTGGCACATATGAGGAAGCTAAGTCACGAATCACTACAAACATAGAGATTGGTAAAATGTCTAGAAGGGCTAAGAAAATGAAGAAAGATCTCACAGCAAGATATGGAAATGCATCAGACTCATATGAGGAGTCACCGGTTAAAGGAACAACTAAAGGTCATTTATAGTTAGCTGACAAACCCTATGATAGTAAGGAAATTGAGTCAGACAAAGAAAAAGATCCCACACTGGTTCCTCCTACCAATGATGAATAGCCAAAGCAGTCACCAGATCAAAAGGGTATGAAAATGCGATCGTCAACTACAACACAACATACTGAGAAGGAAGAAGTAGTGAAAGTAACAAAAAGGAGAGCAACTACACCGACAAAGAAATACATTAAGAGAAAGAACAAGGTTGTAGCTGAGGCACCTAAGAAAAGGAGGAAATTCATCAAAAATAAGGAAGATCTTGAAGATACTGAAGATGATGTAAATCAATTCAAAGTAGTTAGTAACAAGGCCAAAACAATAGATGATGTCATTAAGGAAATAATTGAACATGGAGACCTTGCTAATCCCTTATTAGACAGATTTGACAAAATGTCAAAAGAAGATCAAACCAAGATTGAAGAGGCTGTCATCCAAATGCTGATAAAATTTAAGAAAGTTCCAATGGAATTTTATTGTGCATTACCGAAGAAATTGGATGATACAATCACTGAGAGATGGGCTATTGCTTTAGACACCAAGAAGAGAAAGAGAGAATGCTCTCTAGTTTGGACAGCCACACACTTAAGCTTTGGACAAGTTAGTGAATACTTGACCAAGTACCAAGAAAATTTTATGATCAAGAATAGGGCCTTAATGATCATAGATGACAATGTAGCAGATATGGATGTCACAACTGATTCTATATGGACATCAATTTTGAAAGCCAAAGAAAAAGTTGAGCAACAAACATTTTTGAACCTATCTAAGAAGAGACAAAATTCTAAAGGTAAAGGTATTTGTATTGATGAAGGAACAACAAAGAATTCAAAGAGTACCGATATATCAGTTACCGAGGCTTTAGATATCACTGAGGATATGGCAAAAATAAAAGTTTCATAGGATGCACCGGACAAAGCTGAAATGCAATTGGAGAAGAAAATCGATGAGGATGTACTCATTGTAGACATCACACATGGTGAT
The DNA here is from genome assembly GCA_027943335.1 of Chamaecyparis obtusa. Lineage (NCBI taxonomy): Eukaryota > Viridiplantae > Streptophyta > Pinopsida > Cupressales > Cupressaceae > Chamaecyparis > Chamaecyparis obtusa. Next base: position 160,695 of record BSBK01012302.1, read on the forward strand.
CCTGATGACCAAGATGATGAAGATGTAAACATTGCACCAAATAAAGATGAATCACTAGACACTAACATTCTATTTACATCACTACTGGGTGAACTTCCTGTACCGAGACTCCCACACTATCTACCGAGGAGCAGAAGAAGGAAGATACAGTGTCAATTGGGAAGGATACTCCGAAGAGTGGAGAAAAAGTGATTGTTATTGTTGAGAAGAAGTCACCTCTTGCACTAAAGAAGAAGAAGAAGAAAGGAAAAGGGCCAGTCACCATTGATGAAGTTATACTTATACGGGAATGTGACCTGAGAACCCTAAGCCCTGAAAGTTTAAGTAGATATGGGGAACTATGTTTGAGGAAAGCGGCACAAGAAAAATTAAGGCAAGAACACAAACGAAAAAATGATGTATGGGATATTCTTCAACAAGTAGTACCTAAAGTTGACATTGATGAGAATACTCCTATTATAGATCAACTTGCCACACTCACTGAGAAGATCAATGCCCCTGATACTAATATAGACAAAAGAATAGAAGAGAGGGCAGAATCTAGAATACAGGATAAATTGGTAGACACAATAAGCAAAGAAGTGGATAGTAAGAAGGTGAACTTATTTGCGATAATTACCGAGGTAAAATCCATCACCCAGATAATCTGTCAATTTATGCTAAAGCTTTGTACTTCAGACACCTTCACTATAGAAGTTAGTGAAAAGAAAAAAGGTTTAGAAGCAGAAATAAAGTTGAGTACAATGGCAGCTATAACTGAATCGAATGCTTTCTTAAAGCATATTCACTGAGTTTAGGAACTCCAGCAATTGATAGCAGACTTATGGAAACAAGAAGAGAAAATCATTGGTCAGGTCACAGAGTTACAAACAAAACTCATTCCATACCTAAAATTTTTTGAAGAACATATGGTCAAAGCTGAGCAACTCATTGCAACACCGGAGATTACGGTGTTAGCTAATATCTTTGACATGCATGCACAAGTCGGTCTTGAGCATATTGCTCTTATCAACTTGAAAGAGGAGTGGGAAAACCTCTTGGAGTCAGTTAAGAAAACCCATCCAAACATTTTTTATAAAATGTAAGTATAATATATTTTTTTTGTATTTGGCATTACTATCAAGAAGGGGGAAAACATGTATATGCCAAATAAGTATATTTTTGCTATGTATACTACATATTATTGGGAGCATGCACCGAAGGGGAGTACATAGTACTTAGAAATTTTTTTTGATGTGGATATGTATATAGCGCAGATATAAGGAATAAATGTATTTTGTCTATATCCATTCGAAGTTTTGATACTAATGCCAAAGGGGGAGATTGTTAATCTCTAATTGAGCATTTAAGGTTGTCATTAGTATCAAAGCATATCAAATAGATCAGTCGGTCACTTATATTGAGTTGGTCGGTAACTAGAAGTAAGATAGAGCAGTCGGTAAAGCCTTTACACTGAGCAATACACAGTTTACCGAGCACCAACAGACACTGACACCAATGAACAGTAAACACTGAGCATCATAGTATACACTTAGCAGTTTATGCAGTGTTTACCGAGGATCACAGGAAATGGCATAGTAATTTGAAATGGCACATTCTTCTATGCAAATGGTTACAACAGATCGTAAAATGGTTTACCAAGATCAAGGATCATTTATTGTAAAAGATACTCATTAAAATGTAATGTTTATCTTATTGTAATAGTTGATCTAGGTTAATTTTGCACCGTAGATCTTAGGGTTATGCTTATTTTTGTAACCTAATTTTTTGCTAAAGCGGTAAAATAGAACACTATATATTTTGTTTGTTCACATTATTTTTGGTGAGAACTGATATATGAATCAAAGAGCACTTGAAGCTATTTCCTAACTTCAAGTCTATCAGTTAATAGAACATAACTGAGTACAAAAGTTATTAGATTAAGCAGAATTAGAGAAGGCTACTGAGCATATTCAGAGAAAAGATTCATCACAAGTAAGGTGATATTTTATTAGAGATTATAGATCTATTTCAGACAATTGAGTGTCAACTAGTAGATAACTGCATATTACTTTCTGACGATTGTAATAGAGCTTTGGATAAAATCTCTTAACAGAGTAGACTTAACAGTCTTATGTAAATCTCTTAACTGAGTGCACACTTCATTAGTGTTGTTAAAATCCTATAACTAGGTAGATCTAGCTGATCTGACATGTCACTCCTAACAGGGTGAGATCACCAGAAGTGATCAAAACTTGTAGTCTTAATAGGAAAACCTTTTCTATCTGTAGTAGTGAAGAATTTGTGGGTGTCATCCCCGCTGCCGTTTTTACCTTCTAACAAGGGTTTCTGCGTTACCAAAATACTTGTGTTATGTGATTTTCATTTTGATTTCATGTTGTTTACTTTCAAAAGTTAACTAGATGAATGATACATGCAATTAGATTCAAGTTATTTTGGTCAGTTATTACTATTTACTGTTTTATATCAGAAAGGTTTACAAGTGAATTTTCAAAGAGGACTGATTCACCCCTCCCCTCCCAGTACCTATCTCTCCTAATTCCAACATTCACACCCTTTCTTTCTATAGATTCTAAATCTTGCATTATTCTAAGAAACTCAACAGGTTCGTAATTTGCATTTCTAGCCTAGAATATTATGATTCCAAATCCTGAATTTTCTCTTTCAACTCTTTATCTATAAGTTCCCTTGTTTTCATGCCCTTGAAGTTGAACACACATTAGCATCAATATAAATAGCTTTTCATTTGTATAAGGATGGTATAGAATTTGTTCTAGGAGCTCCTGACCCTACATGTTCAATGTTAGTATTCACAAACATCCCAAAAAATAGATCATCATTCTCCTTTTTTTACTTAGCTTCATCTTCTCTCTTTTGTTGATCTTTTTTGTCTCCTCTTCTAACTCAAATTTGAATTCCTTTCCCATTTTCTCCAATCTAACATTAAATTATTTAACCCTCTCCTATATATTACTCTATGTTTTGGTTGACCCTTTTTGTGGTTCAATATGAGATGTAATTCTTATTCCCTCCCCTTCATCACAATAAACCTGATCCCCCCATCTCATTACTATAGTAATAACCAGATCTCTTAAGTATTTTAATATAATGTTTAAGGGTTCTAAGGGACTATTCACTTAAAGAAGAAATATTATAACCATCAATTAGAGGGATGGTAGAATATTATCCAACGTTTAATGGATCTTTATTTAATCACTAACTCATTTGACTACAATTTCCAATGAAATTTTTGAACAAAAGATGCATAAATAGATGTATTGTTAGATTTTTTCATTTCTATAAATTTTTTGGCCCAACGCTCATCAAAATTTTGACAAATTTTTTTATTGGAATGCCAATGAAAAATTTTGATGGAAATTTTTTCATCGAAATTCTGACGAACATCGTGTTAATTTATTTATGAAAGCTCTAGCAAACTGATAGAAAAACAAAAGGAAAAAGAAATTCTTTGACCAAAATTAGGGTAAACCCTAATTACAAATTGTAAACCCTGTGATCATTTGATTTTTTCATTTTCACATCTTTTTTTTTCCATTTAGCATCGCCTGCATGGAAAAAATGTTATTTTGAGGAATTTGGGTGGAGATGTAATCTTTTCTGACAAACTCTTGAGAAGTTCTATGTGTCCTTTCATTTCTTATCTTTCTCTAGCCTTGAGGTGTGGAATGCATAAGGTTTCGACAATGGATCTTTTTGAAGACCTCACAGGAAGTTTCATGGAGTTTTTTGTTACATTTTGTACTGCCATGGAAAAGAGATGGGTCACTAAAGGTTTAATCTTTTGAAACACCCTAGGTACTCAATAGATTTTAGCTTGTAAATCTTTGAAAGAAAAGATAAAACCCTTGTGATTTGATCTTTTCTATTACACTTTTGGTTCTTATTTTTACTTCTATCAAATATATAGCAAAAAAATATTATACTAACTGACTCAAACCTAAAGACAAACATATGATGTATTAAAAGTTTTATAGAAGTTTGCACTATGTTGCATTTCTTTCTTGCGGAGTTTATACCATTCAAAATACTATTTATACCTCATTGTTGTGGCCAAGAATAAGCACCTGTCTTTTAAAACTAGAGAGCTCTTCCCTTTGTTCCATTTTAAGTTTTGAGGGTTGTCATTATTTGAATGCAAATTTTCCTTTACAAATGCAGGTTGCGGGATACAAGAGTCTAAAATCCTTATTTTTTCACTTTTGATTATAGGTTGTGGGTTATTTATAAAAATTGGGCATCTCTGAATTTAATATTTGAAGGGTTTCTGTGAATTTGTTGAGGGGTCACCTACAGATTTGTGGGTTTGTTTTAGTTTTTTGAAAGTGATAAAATTGAAAAGTCTCCCTCTGTTTTGGTAGATAGAAACAAAAGAAACAATAAATTAATTCTATGTACCTCATCTTGCATCTGTGACCATGATATGTCTCTCTACTCATGTGCTTTGTTTTATTACAATCATACTTCCCCATTATTGATATCATTGTTATATTAAATTCCTTGGGTTATTGTAGCAATATCAATTGCGATTGCAAGTGATTCATAATTGGTGAATTCCCCTGTTGACTAGAATGAATGTTCTAGGTTCTTCATTATTCTTAATATGTAATGTTTTGGTTCACCTTTGAACGCTTGTAGCTTTTATTTTCTTCTTGTATTGACCATGTTCCTGATTTTCATAGGAGTGTTCAAAATATATTTTGTTAATGATGAATTACTTCTTACACTTTGTTCTTGATCATTTATGAAAAAAATTGTCTTCCCTTATCCACTTGAGAGCTTCTATCTGGCAATTGCTTTTGGCTTTGAAGAAAATGTAACATTTTTTGCTAATGACACATAATTTGATAAACCAAACTGAAGAAGGAAATAATGATGAAGGAATGAGATATCTACATAAAGATGAGATGGATGAGAAAAATATGGATATGGTATTAATTGGGTAACTTATTGATGAGTCTATGACATTATGTTAGTGATTTTATTGTATTACATAATTCTATTATGGTTTGAAGATAAAAAAATATACAAGTTTATGTGGTCAGTTATGAAGAATTCAATATACACCGAGTTGGAACAGTGTACACCAAGCAAGTGTATTGTATACCAAGTATAATGTTAACTGAGTTAGTTATCACTGATGCCCCATGGTATAAACTGAGTAAAAGAAATAAATAGAACTAATGATTTCCAACTGAAGAAGATGAGTTGGACAATTGTTGATGATTCTGAGGTAAAATATAATGTTTTTTATGATGATAAAATAGATGAAAAAATTCAAGGATGATTGGATGAAGGAGAATGAAATGTGTTACTAACAAAACTACCGAGGAAGGTTAATGCGAAAAATCAACAGTGAAGATTAAGAGGCAAAATCTATGGCTAGAAATAAAATGATTTATGAAGTCTATAAAAGGAGACATGAGATTCAGATTGAATTCTAGAATCTATGTGAGAAGATTGAATTCATGCGAGCTGGTCAAATAGGTTGAAGACAAAACTAAGAAAATCTGCAGACAACACCACGTGATAGAGAAAGGAATTACCGAGAAGATCACAGTTGGAGGATATCAGAGATTGAATTGAGATTATTGGCTAGAGCTATTTTATTATTAGCATAGATCTGAAAATATGCAAAATAAGTTGTATTTGAATCAAATCATTACTATAATAGTTTAACTATTTCTACTGATAAATCTCTTAACCAAGTGGACTTAACAGTCTTTTATTTTTCAATATGACATTCAAAAGAATGTTAATTATTTTCTTTTTGACCCCATAGTGAATTTTTGGTCAAGGGAGAATTGTTAGTGATAAATCCTCTAACTAGGTGACACAAGTCACAGTGTATTTTTTAACCTTCAATAGGGTTCACTCTTAACCAAGCTCACTTCAGAAGATTGAATTATTTTGGGCTACCAGTCTGATGTGTTTTTTCCCCTAACAGGGTTTCCATGTTAAAAATCAAAGTATTATATGTGTTGAATTTTTATTTTACTTTACACATTAATATAACTGGATTGATTGGTAAACACAATATGTAATTTACTGCTATTTGGTAGATGAACAGAAAGGCACAATTGATATATTATCGAGTTGATTAATTTACTTGAAAGTTTTTGTTATATACATCTAGGGGTATTTGGGACTATAGGATAATTGGACTTAACTGATTCACCCCCCCTCTCAGTTATCTAACAATTGGTATCAAAGCATAGAGTTCTTGAAATAAAAATTTGAAGGACTTAAGCTAAAGATCACAAGACGTATAAGAGAGAGGTGCCAAAACTAAACAAAGACTACTTCTCGACATGGAAAAGGGGAATGAAATTGTATCTATCAGGGATTGGTCAATTCTACTACATACTACTTAGAAAATGAGTTTATTGATGAAGATACCGTTGTAAGTAAAATTCTCAGAACCTTGCTACCTACCTATGTTATTAGAGTCTTTGCAATTAATGAAATGAGAGAAGCTCCTGGTAATAATGTTACACTTGATAGTCTAATCGGTAGATTGACTACATTTGAGTTGAAAAACTTTGACAATAGTAATTATTCCTACTATTGAATCTATATTTATGTCATCTCTAAAAATTGGTAAATCAAGTAGCAAACAAAAGATAAGAAATGATTTAGTGACATTGAAAGTGAAGAGGATGAACTTGAAGAATTAATGGCTAGGATAAATACAAAAATGTAAATGAAGATATAGAGGTAAACTACGTTTAGTATGCTTTAGATGTAAGGGAGATCGGTCATATTGCTGTCAAATGTCCTAACAAGAAGGAAGATGAGAAAACAAATGAACAATCTAATGAAAGGAAACATGAAAAAATAGATTATTGAGATCACAGAGGTAACCAATAGTATGACAGAACAAGTAACCGAGACCACAAAGATAAAGGCAAGAAGTTATGTTACCTTGTTGAAGATGAAGCTGAAGATACCAACATCAAGACTGATGAAGACATTAAAATGGTATTTGTGGCTTTGAAAGAAGATTCTGAAGAAGAAGAAAGGTATGTACAAATAACACTTATTTCTTAAGTTAGTAAGAATGATACTTGGATTATTGATAGTGGTTGTATACATCATATGTGTGGTGATGAAGAGAAATTTGAATACCTTGAACATTATAATTGAGAATCTGTAAAAATGGGAAATGATACACCTTGTCTAGTGAAAAGAAAAGGGTCTATATTGTTGAAAAAATAAGATCAAATGTGAGAATGCATATTCGGTGAAAGGAATTAATTATAATCTATTGAGTGTAGCATAGATGAATAATGTATGTCACCAAGTTTCATTTGAAAATAGAAAGGTGAAGATCTTTGATGAAGCTAGAAAGTTGGTCAGTACTGGTGAACAATAATAAGAATAGACTTAGCCAGACTATGATAAAATGCCTCTTAAGGAGGAGGAGAATAAAAAATATCACAAATACATGAGGCCTACATAGAAACTACAACTATGGAAACTATGGAAAACATTAGAGATGCATAACCCTCTGAGTTAAAAAATACAAATAAAACATAAATTGCATTAATAATTTTGTACATTTAATTTGTTTATATAGTTATTAAATTTAAAACATAGACATCACTTTTAGGTGGTTCAAATTATATATGTATGTATGTATATGCATTTACAAATGTGTGTGTGTGTGTCTACACACACACACACACACACACACACACAAAAAATATCTAT
>BSBK01012303.1:0-151676 GCA_027943335.1 Chamaecyparis obtusa
GAGATAGAAGGTAAGAAAGAGAGGGTAAGAACGTGGATAGAGAGAGAGATAGAGCGGGGGGAGGGAAGATAGAGAGATAGGGAGAGGGAGAGGGAGAGGGATGAAGTGAAGGTAAGAAATAGATAACTAGGGTAAGAGAAGTACAGAGAGAGAAAGTAGAGCGAGGAAGATAGAGAGATAGGGAGAGGTAGAGGGAGAGGGATGAAGTGAAGGTAAGAAAGAGAGAGAGAGAGAGAGAGAGGTGATAGAGAGAGATTTTAGATGACACACTTTATGGTTCAAGGTGCTTCTAATGTATTAAATGAGGGTTCCTAATGTTTTTTAGATCTTATTATGGCTCTTTAGCACCTATTAAGAACCATAAGAAAATACTGCAATCAATTAATACCTCTCAGGATACACTTTGAGGATCTAATGTGTCCTAACAGGCCGTAATGTTGTCTAAGGGTTTATAGTGGATCATGAGAGTTCTAACGTGTTCTAAGGGACAATAATGGGTTGTAATAGACCATTTAGAGGCAATTAAAACCACTATGAAATCATTAAGACAAATTAGAATGGGTCCTAATGGTTCTTTAGAGCCTATTTATGCTTGACGTAGGGCGCACACCCTATTTGGCATGCGCCCTATTTCAAGCATAGATTCAAATAGGGCGCACACCAAATAGGGCATGCACCCTATTTGAAGACTTTTATTTTACCAAGCCTAAGGCTTGGATTTTCTTTGGAGATCCAACCCAAAGGCTTGGATGTATAAGCCATGAGTTTGATGTGAATTCGAAGAAACATTAGAAAAAACCTTCACTTTTTGTGTGTGCTCTCTGTCTAGTTTACACGTGATTTGATAATGAAAAAATCAGACAATGTGAGATTATTGGTCTCTGAGTTAGCTATCTAAACATATAATTTATTTCCAAAAATGATAATTTTAAGCCTATCAACATTAATTTCCATTGAATGTATGTCAATTTTTTGTCAAAAACCAACGTGTAGTATTTTGGGTATAGATTTTGCTTTGTTTGTCAAAATTTGCAAAAATTTAGTTTTTTAGAAACTAGACTCCATTCTACAAACTTTTTAAAAAATAAAATTGATTTTTGACTAATTTTGAATGATTTCTAGGGGGAGCACGCCCAAATTTCATGTGTTTTGGGATGTCTGAGTTCAAAAAGTCATAGAAATTCATACATTCATAAAAAAATTAGCAGAAAAATCTGGGGTAAACTACGTGGTGTTAGCTAACTTCTCATGAGAGTGATTAAATAATTTCAAAAAATAAGTTAACATTTTAGGGGGAGCACAACAGGCGCTATGTTATTTTTTTCACAAAAAATAGTACCACTTTTTGTGCTCCCCCTAGTTGAAGGCCTTAATCTTCACTGTTTTTCAAATAAATTAGTAGTTTAGAAACTAGATTTAGAGTACTACAACTCTTGTTCTTGTTGTGTTTTTAAATTTTGAGTCAAACTATCTTCAATTGTTATTGAAGTTCAGAGTTTGCTGATTTTAGGAAAAAAGTGGCATCTTAAACCCCCCTTTTTGGTGCAACGAGCTAGGGTTTCTGCAACCGATCAAAAGTACTGATAACAACAGCAAATCTCTGATAGATCAATCACCAGTACTTCAAAATAACTTCCTAGGATCCTTTTGCTCTCTATTGCTCTAAATTTGAATGCAATGAGAAATCAAATGACTTTTGTGTACTTTAAAGGTGAAAAATATGCCATTAATGCACGTCGCATAAACTAGGTTGTCACTTCAAAATTTCAAACTCGAGCTTAGAAAACAATTAGCATGTGCACTCTTGCACGAAGGTTCCTATAAACTCCAAAAGCTTAAGTCCAAATGTGCATACTTTGAGAATGAGTATACCAGCCATGCAAGGGTCTAGAGCTAAATTAGTTCCCCCTATGACCATGAGGGCCATTCATGCAAAAGTAGAGGGTGTGTCCACTGGGGATGCATCCAATACATTCTCATCGGTCTTCTCCTACTTTTTCTTTGACCAAATCATGCTTACATCATCTGAAGCTTTGACAAAGTTAACTTCTCCTACGGGATCCAAAATTATTTCTTTGGCCTTTTTAGGGCTTCCCTGACCTTGTGTTCTTGATCTATAGAACCTTGAGATATGTCCGGCCTTGTTACAAGAGTGACAAATGACTAGAGGTCTTATATTCCTTGGTGCATTGACATGAGTCACCATTTTGCATTTCTTTGTTGTGTGACCATTATAGTTACATATCTGGCATGTAACATTTTGAGCACTTCTTACATTTGTTTGGTTCTGATTTCTCTGATCTTTCTGAATTATATTCTTCTTACTAGTCTTGCAATTCATAGCTCTATGACCAAACTTGTTGCATGAATAATAGTAACCATTAAAAGGTTTTACCTCTGTACAGTTCCTTGCAATGTGTCCATGCTTGTTACAAGCAAAACAAGTGCGTTCTACTTTCTTGCGCTCATTCATAGGTGGTTCACCATTATCTATGGTTTGATCTTTAGTCTTTTCAGCATCAGTAAAGTCCTTTTGTGAATCCTTTCTTTCTCGCATATTGTCAATCTGATTTTGTGCTTCATTGTATCCAATACAACTTGTGAAACCTTTGGCTCTTCTTGCATACAATTGAGATTCTATCAAATCAGAACTAGTGTGTAATTTGTCAATATGATTCTTTGCTTCTTTCAATTCAGATTCCAAGCTTTCTTTGTTATTTCTTAGCTCCAAGATTTCCATGTTTTCTTTCCTTAGTTCTTCATTCAGCTGAAGATTCTCTTTGATCTATTCATCAAGGACTGCCTAATTATTAGTCATCTTATCATCAACCTCTTCAAGTTTTTATTTTTAGGATTTTTTTTCTTCATTGAGCTTCTTTACCATTGTCCCTAGATCACTGGTAGATCATTCTTTCAAATCTTTCCTTAGCTTCTTGATGACTAACTGAGCATCACTGAGTTTATCCTTTAGTTCTTCAAATTCTCTTTCTGACTTGTCTAGATCTTCAAGATTTCTTTTTAGATGTTTCATTTCTTCTTTTTCTATGATCTCCTCAAGTGGTCAAACTTATGTGCTAAGGACCAGAGCTCTGATACCAATTGTTAGGAATGGGAACACTGAGAGGGGGGGTGAATCAGTGTTCACTACAATTTAACTTTTTACTTTAATCTTTATGTAGGACATAAATGCTTAGGAACTAAATTAAACATTCACATAAACATGAAATATGAAATCAACACATGACACCAATGTGGTTATGGGGAAACCCAAATAGGTAAAAACCCCAGTGGGACTTGATACCCACTAATATTCTGCACTAGTGTTTTGTGATCCTTGTTAGAAGATCCTTTACCCTGTTAGGAGTATCTTTATAATGCTTTAAGTATAGTAGACCTTGTTAAGGGTCGGACCCTGTTAGGAGTCTTTTACAATGATCATTGTTAGGGGAATGGACTCACTATCCTAGAGCTCACTGCTCAAATAGTGAAGGCTACAACCTTATGAATTCAAATACACACTATATCTGCTGGTGAACTGGCATTGTGACACTGCTTGTCAGATCAATTACTTTGGTGCGTTGATGCTTTGACCTCTAGCAAAGCTTTAATACATCTTATGCTATCTTCACATACCTCTACTCTGCTGATCACAACTCTATTACAACTTCCATACCAAATACAATGGGTGCACCTTATATTTATGCGCTCATACAAAATACATAAATAGGTCGGCCCTATAACTAATTACAAACAATGCTTCCAAATGAATTAGCTTAAGTATGCTTACAATTATACATATAAACATGTCAGAAACAAAAATACAATAGGTGCATGGCCTTTACAATATTACATTACAATCACAAACCAAAATGCTAACTGTTGTCTCCAAGCTCTATTCTCTGTTGGCACGCACTGGCTGTGCAACTTCAACTGACTATAACTTTCACATCTTTGCATATCTACTTATGCGGTCATAGACTAAGCATAGGTATAGTATAACAAGCTTAACTTTTAGGGTGCATACCATAATTCATCTGTACGCATGTGCGCTGATGCTCTGAGCTGCAGGAACTCTGTTCATTGTCCAGTCTTCAACACTTAACTGAATTTTGATCCTTATACTAAGTGCGCTGACTCCAAACTGCTATATGACTTTGTTGCCATAATGACAACACTATATCTAGTCATATACCTCTATATAGACAACTTGCTTAGTCTATGAGTGCATAAGTAGATAGGAAACCTAAATTTAATGAGAATAATAATAGTAGTAGAATGTTTAGAGATACTAACCATGCAAATAAGAAACCTATTGAAGATATGAATAGAATAAATACAGTAGTATGTTATAGATGCAACAAGGTTGGACATATTGCCAAGAATTGTAGATCACAAATCAACCGGACTGGACCGAGATATGGAAACAATGGAGTAGTTTGTCAGATATGTAACAAATTTGGTCATACAACAAGGTTTTGTAGAATGAAAAACATGAGAAACCCTAATCCTAGAACTCATGCAAGGAGAAATGAGAATGCAAGCAACAGTCAAGGAGGTTGGTGTAGTAATTCAGAAGAAGTGAAGTTTATTAAAGCCATAGATCAAGGAGACACATTCAACATTGAAGGTAATCAGAAAGCTAAAGTATCTAATGGTAAGAGTGAAACTCTTCCTAACCCATCTCAAAGTACTTAATTCATGAAAAATGCATTAGAATAGGAACTTAGGATAGTGTAGAAGTTAGTATAGGATGAATTGAGTCTTGCACAATTAATGCAAGGTATTTTATGATGTAATGATGCTATGGCTAAGAGTGCATGAACTAATATGATGTTATGCGAGATCACAAGAAGTTTTGAGTTTTGTAGGTAAGTAGGAACAACTTTTTGGAAAGAAGTGGCAAACGAATCAAATGCGATGTCAGAATATTGTAAGATTGAAAGGTTAAAATCTTATGATCAGTATTTTTTGATCATTAAAGTGAATGCAAGTGTTAAGGAGATCAAGTAGCAGTGATTGAGAGTAGTTTGCAAGGATTTAGTGAAGGAATTTCATGCCAGATCTACGCAAAGCCCTAAATCACAAAAGTAAGGTATTTCACTAAGCAAATCTATCAGTTAGTTAGAGAATTTGAAAAAGCTATGGATGTTTCATTGGTTAGCATTGTTGTCTGTACCAGATGGAGTTTTACATTTAGAAAATGTTAGAAGCTATTTGGGATGTAAACTTGAAACCCTTAGTGATAGTGATTTTACTAAAGAGTATGAGAAGCTTTACAATCAAGATATGTCATTGAGAGTAGGGTTTGAACATTTGAAGGATGACGAAATCATAAAGTATTCATTATAGTATGAATTTGATGATGAAGAATGCACTAAGATAATTTTGTGCAGAATACATAATGGAAAGTTTTGGTTAGATGATAGAGTGATAGAAATCACAGTTGACCTAATTCATGAAGCAAATGGTTTGTTTAAATCTGGATTCATACCATTCAATGTAAAGAATGTAAAGAAAACTATATTGGACAACACTAAATCATCCTACAATGGTAGAGGCATAGTGATTAGCAAGATACAACAAGATGATGTTAGATATTTATGCAAGATCCTAACAGCTAAGTTTTGTGCTAATTCAAGAGAAGATGACATGGCAGCTGGAATGATTCATGCAGCCTATTTGATGTGTGTTGATAAAGTGCAAGTAGATATGTGTGAAATCTTGAGAATTTAGTTGTTTGAGAACCTAGAAAAGATTAAGAAGACTAAGAATTCCCAGTTTAGATTCTCATCATTGATTACATATATGTTTTCCCATTTGATAAGAAAATTTCCATTTACAATTGGAGATGATTGGAATGATGGAAAGACCTCAATGGAAAGAATCAACAAAGTATATAGGAGACACCTTATAGACAAGGTCAATGAGAGTGTAGTTTTAGTGATCAAAAAAATTTAGAACTTGATGAAGAATAGATCAAGAATCCCTCAGTCTATTGTTGAAAAGTATAAAAATGAGACATGCTTTATGGTTGACATTGAATTTACCTACATTGAAGCAGTTGAACCTAGATTAATCACTATACATTACTTGTTCAGGCAGTGAGCTCATCTTGTAATCATTTGTAATCAGTACTACAAACTCTTACCAGGGTTGAGGTTTCTAACAAGGCCTATAGTCCCTTAATCAGGACTCAGACACTATATATATGTAACAGACTCCTAATAGGGTCAACATCCTTAACATGATACTTTTGATTAGTGGATCTTTGCGGGTATCATCCCCACCGGGGTTTTCCCTTGGCTAGGGTTTCCTTGAGAAAAAATAATGTGTTATGAGTTAATTTTCTTTATTGTTATGCATGTTCTTTAGTTTACTCTATTATGCAAGCATAAAGATAATCTGTTATATCCATAATTGGGCAAAAGTAAAAGTTTGTAGAATATTGATTCACCCCCCCTCTCAGTATTCCCTATTTCTAATAGGTACATCTATTTTTGTATGAGATACTTTGTTTCGCACAAGATACTCGCATCCTTTTCTTAACATTCTTTTGCATGCCTCAAATGTCATGTATTTCATAAATAATCTTCCATGTTATTCATATCATTCATCTCTTTCCTTTAAGACTTGCTTACTTTATAATGTGGTATGTATTTTCTAGGGTAAATATGTTCAGTTTACATTATGAGTTTTCTCTAGTTTGAAGCTTATTTTTCTTAAAAATTATATATAATTATGAAGTGACTATAAATAGGGATGTATCACATGTTTTATCTTTCCTTCACACTTAGGGGGCAAGGTGTCAAGATTTTTTCCCTCCCTCTTTTTCTAAGATTTCTTCAGTATAGTAGCATTTTTTTATCACGTGAAATTATTTTCCTATTAAAAATTATTTGTTTTGATTTAGGATTTTGTCTTATACAAGAGGTGTGCATCCTTGATCATAACCTCTTCTTTATTTATAGAACTATGTTCATTATGAGAAAGTCCCTTTACTTTGGGTTTCAAAGTATGTCATCCTTAATCAAGAAACACTTTTTCACCTCACAGTAGGGGGATACAAGGGTGCATTCTTGTTCTTTTCCCCTCTTTTTCATGAAGATGTTATCTTTGTTCAAGAACTCATCTTGAAGGTAGATGTATTGCAGCCAACATATCTTCCTTTAAAGGGTCTCTTCCCATAAGTGGATTATCCTTCACAATTATCTAGTTTCTTAGCTCACAAAAGTCATCTCTCTTCTCTAAGTTCAAGGAATACATTGTTGTTTTAGGGATATCTTCTATTTTTGGGGGGTAGGTGTCCTTGATTATCTTTCCTTATGATGTCATCTAAGTAGCCATCATAAGGAGAGGGACATAAATGTAGTCTCCCTTGTACTATATATGAACATTTTTGTTTATTTGATCCATAAGGAGACAATTCTTTCTTAAGGCCTGATCTCTTTTATGAGTCCACAAGAATGATCCCCTAAGTGAACCCTATGTACAATTTTCTTTTCAAGATGCCCTTATACAAAAAATATTTTTAATTTGTCACCATGTACAAATTTTTCAAGGTAGAGTTGACTAGCATAACACAACTTGCTAGACTATCAATTATCCTTCCTCCCTTTCTTAGAGATGAGTGGAACTATACTAACAAAAAATTCTAGCCTTTATAATCATCTCTCTTCTCTCTTCTCTTCTCATGGATCACCTAGCATAACACAAATGGCTAGCCTATCGAATTCATGGGCTCTCTCTCTCTCTCTCTCTCTCTCTCTCTCTCTCTCTCTCTCTCTCTCTCTCTCTCTCTCTCTCTCTCTCTCAGCTATGCTAATGGGTTAGATTGTGGAGTTTTTATCATCTTTGGTGATGCCCTTTCCCTTTCTATGTGATAATTTTTTCTCTTGCAATAGTTGTCTGGAAATATGATATTAGTGGATGGGACATTTTTTATTCAAGTCTCTTTCACTAGTTTATTTAGAGTCTTATTTTTAGTACTAACCCTTTTTGTGTGTTGCATATTTTTTCTTTGATTTTTCAATTTTTTTGTTCCCTTGTGCATGGATATGTAGTTAATACCCTTGGTTTTGGGGAGCTTACATCCTTGAACTTAGTGTTGTCTTATCTCTTTGCAATTCATCCATGATCATCTCTCTCATTTGTTATACTTGTTATTTTCTATCTCTTCCTTTACCATGAGCATGCTATTGTCTCATAATCTTTCTAAAGTGGGGGATAAATGTATCACCCTAAAAAGTAAGCACCTAACTTGTGCGCATTTTGGGACTATTTTGTGCTTACTAAATAGTGTGTTTCTTATGTTAGGATCTCATATTGCACTTAAATGAGTACCTAACTCAAGTTTAAGACCTCATCCTTCAATATTGCTTTAACTCAAGGTTGGCCCTCTCTTCTAGGTATGATTTTCCATTTTACACCCAATCCCATAATTCATTTCCTCACCTAGGACCCATTCATTTATTTTCAGATTTTTGGATCTATCCTATCCCTACAACAACATGCATTTTCTCCCCCCACACCTTCTCATCTTTCTTGACATTTCCTAGGATTTTGCATTGGTTCTACCTAGGATAAGTCAAATGCTTGACATTTCCTTGGGGTAAAAGTTGACTTCTCAACTTCTCCCTAGGTTACAAGTCAAGAGCCAACTTGTCCTTAAGTTTTTGAGCCTAGATCTGACCCAGGGCCCAATTCTAGGGATTTTTTTTCTAGTGATAGATTTGTTGCCATCCTAGATTTTATTTGAGCTCTAAAATGAGTATAAAATGATTTCACCTCCCTTCATTTTGGAATCCATCCATTATTATTATCCATGACTCATATGAAAACAATATTATATTCAAGTGCAAGGAAGTCATCAAGAGCCATCAAGCATCTAAGTCTTCATTCTTCTCATGCAATAAAGGTATTCTCTTCCATATATCTAGGTTCTTTCCCCCATTAGAGACCATGAAAATTAGTTTTCTATAAAGGGAGGAGATCAACATTCATCAATCAAGCTTCATTATTTTCTCTCTTCCCCAATCACACATTGGGGGGAATTACAACATCTACTATATAAGTTTTTGTCTTACATAATTTACTTTTGGGTTTTTGTTTTTAGTCAAAAGTTTTTGCATCAAAATTCTTGATCACATTCAAAGAGGTAATTACATCTATATGGTAATATGCACTTCATTGTCTAGATCTATTTTCCGCTACATGAAAACATACTTTTCCTTTATTTCATTTCATTTCAAGGTTTATTCTTGAACATGGGTTTTATTGGGGCAAACCCCTTTCTTCAACCTTCTTCCACATTTTTTTGTGTTTAGGAACATGCTATAGAGTTGTGGTCCTAGATCTAAGAAGTACACGTACAGACATAGGATCTTAAATTTTTTTATTAGGTTTGACACTACTAGGAACAAGTTGACTTCTCAACTTGTGCTTGGGTACAAGTCAACTTATTGAGTAGTCCCTACACTTTTTGGTTGAAAATTATAGAGAAGATAGTTACAAGTGTTAGTTTCCCAGATTTGGAGTTACAACTAATTTCAACATTCTGGAGATAGTCAAATTTAGGTTCAAATTTCAAAACTCCTCATTTTATTCCAAAGTACAAATTCATTTCTTTCCTTTTACTTGAACTTAATTTCATAGATTAGATTTACTTTCATATTATCATCACATCTCTCTTTAAAAATACTAAGTCTCCCTTGACATAGATATTTCATTAGCGCCCTTCCTTTCTTCGTTGTGCTAATCATATTTTTTTAAGGGTGGGTTTTTATTCTATTGTATATATCCATCATAGAATTTGGTGAGTGATCTACATCCTAGCATTGCTCACCATTTTCCCCTATACAACCACAAAGAAATGAGAATAGGTCATTGAGAAATAAATAAAGTCTTATTGGGTTTGAAAATTCAAATGATCAGACAGATGTGGAATCTAATAAGTTAGAGGATAAATATTTAAACAAGGATCACACTACTAAGGATAATGAGACTTTTTTTTTCTATTTTCTCTCATAATCAAGACTTAAATAATCTGGAAGGAGAATTTATTCTCGCAAATGTGGCTTGGGAAAAATAAATAGAAACCTATTTTCTTCAAGATATGGAGGAAGGTGAACTTTTTCTCTCACCCAAGTTTGAGAATTTTTTTTTCAAATAGTTGATAAGTCAACTGATATTAAAATTTTAAAATATTCTCTTTCCTTACTTGGATTTGATTCTCTAAATAAGGATAGAGAAAATGACAGTGAATGGACTTAAGTCACAAACAAACAAAAGAAACCAAAATGAAAACTAGACGTGGGCTTAAAAAATAAATTGTGAGGCCTTCTAAAAGATTTTCAAGAATCAAAGAAGCTCCAAGAGTTTTTGCAAGTGGAAAGTAAAAAACCCTTGAGAATGTGTCAGGGGTTAAGAATAAGAGGAAATAATCATTATGTTCCTAAGTTTACAACCTCAAGTATTTCTATTTCTTTGAAATGAAACTTCTTTCTTGGAACTTAAGAGGGATAAATGGACCCAATAAATACCATTTGATTAAGTGTTTCTCAATGAAAAATATAATTGATATCCTTATTATTCTGGAAACTAAGATGACAAAATAATTTTTTGAGAAAATAATAAAAAATCTTTTGATACTATCCATTTTGTGGTTTATAATGTGATGGGGCTTCAAAGGGACTTTCCATTCTCTAAAATCCCAGATTCTAATGTTTAGTAATATAAATAGTATAATTTATTTCAAATGGAAGAGACTAACTCCACAGATAAATAGAGTTTGGTTAATGTCCATGCTCCAAACACTAGGTGTGGTAGAGATGCTTTGTGGAAAGATTTAACAGACATCATAAAAAATCATAGCATGAATAATTATATGATTAGTAGAGACTTTAAATCCCCTCTCTATCCCTTAGAGAAAAAAGGTGGATAGTAGGACTATCCAAATAGTATGATGTATTTAGCTGATTTCTTCTTTTCTATTGGCTTGATAGATATTGAGCTAAATGGTGCTTAGTTTACTTGGAGCAATAGGATACAAAGTGAAAATATAATAAAAGAAAAACTTGATAAATGTTTAATCAATACTAATGAGAATATACTCCCATAGTCATCTCTAAATGCTCTACCCAGAACTTCCTTAGATCACAATGATATTCTCCTAAATTGGGAATATAATATTAAGATACATCCTTTCTCATTTAGATACAAAATCATGTGGTCTTTCCATCCTAATTTTGAAAGATTATTTTTTATTGGAGGGATATACCTCTTAATAGTACTCCTATGTTTATTGTCACTCAAAAAGTAAAAAATGTTAAAGACATGGTAAAACACTAGAACAATTTTTTTTAAGGAACATTTTCCAAAAGAAAAAGTCCTTATCTCTTAAGCTTAAGGAAATCTAGGATCAGATGGAGTTGGGAAAATTTAATGAGGATACTTGTGACAAGGAAAGAGGGCTGAGAGATCAACGGTTTAAAACCTCTAAAGAAGAATAATTCTTTTGGATTAAAAAGTCTAGGATTCAATGGCTCAAGGAAGGAGACAAAAATACAAAAATAATTCTTTAATCCACTATGAAACATAGATCAAGAAAAAAAGGAAACTGATAAGAGAGGATGGCACTATTCTTACTGAGGAGGATTGTAGCAAAAGCTATTTCCTTGTTCTCCCAATCACAACATTAGATAAACTTGGATAGAGTCAAGATGGACAAGGTTTTGGAGGTGATCCCCAAATTAATTTTAGAAGATGATTTGAAAGAGATGATCAAATAGGTTACCATGGAGGAAGTCAAGATGGTCATTTTTTCTTTTGGTTCTTTCAAGTTCTCAGGTCCTAATGGCTTCCATGTGGCCTTCTTGCAGGATCATTGGGATATTGTGCTAGATGATACTTTAAATATGGCTAAGGACTTCTTTAGATATTAAAAAATTCTTAATTGGATAAATGCAACTTTCACTTCTTTGATCTCCAAAAAAGATGATGTTTCATCCATGGAATTATTTCCTATTACTCTTTGTAATACTATATATTAAATTTTATCTAAGCTAGTGGTTTTAAGACTTAAAATTTCCCTTGATAAACTAGTTTCTCACAATCAAAAGTGATTTATTCAGGGAAGGCCTATAATGGATGTTGTGTTTATTACTCACGAGTTGACCCATTCTATGCATTACAGAAAGGAGATGGGTATGGTTTTTAAAGTTGATATATCCAAGGCTTATGATAGATTCTCATGACCTTTTATTATAGAGGCTCTTAAAAAGTTTGGGTTTGAAGGTAGACTCTTGAAGATCTTGGCAGCTTATTTCTCTACTCCTACTTGTTTTATAATGGTGAATAGATCTAAAGGATATTTATCCTCTAGTAGAGGCCTTAGACAAAGTGATCCAACGTCTCCCTGTTTGTTCATTCTTGTGGCTGAAGTCATAGCAAGAAATTGCTAAAAAATGTATAATCTAGAGCTTATAAAAGGAGTTACAATTGCTTCCTCTCTACCTACTGAGTCCCACCAATAGATTTTGGATGACAAAATTTTCCTTAAGGATACTTCTATTATTGAAGCTCAACATTGGAAAAAATATTTTAATGATTATGTTGCAGCTTCAGGTCTATTTATTAACTACAACAAAAGTAAGTTTAACTTTCTTAATGTTGAAGCTAGATTGGCCCAAAAGGTCATGGATAATATAGCCTAGCATATGGATACTCTCCTGGATTCTTATCTCGTAGTCCTTTAATATTCAAAGCTCCCAATAGTAACTTTTAGGAATAGAATAATTGAAAGATTTGAAAGAAAATTTATTGTTTGGAAGGGTAAAATGCTTCGTCAAGCAAGAAAATTTAAGCTCTTAAAGGCTTACCTCCAAAACATTCCAGTTTACTATCTTTCCCTATTAAAATTTTTTGCATCAGTTGTTGATCAAATTGAGAAAATTAAAATGGAACTTCTTTGGATTGAGGTAGAGGAAAGGAAAAAATTTCTCTTGTTAGTTGGTAAAATGTCTTCTTACAAAATAATAAAGGAGGTCTTGGTATTAGAAGGCTTAAAATCTTTAATAAGGCCCTCATCTCTATGATAGGATGACAATTTATTAAGGGGTCAAATGTTTGGGTGGTTATTTTGAGGGCTAAGCACTTAAATGGGGATTACCCTCATGCTTTGATTTATAATGAGGGTCTACCTAAGGGTTATATCATTTGGAACAACGTAGTGAAATGTGGAGAATTATTAATAAGAGGAGTCAACATGAGAGTTGGTAATGGGAATAACACACTCTTTTAGAATGTTGTTTGGATGAGGGATACATTTTTCTCTTCAATATGCAATATAGAGGACATAAAGAATTATTGCATTAAGGTTCTTGGAGCAAAATTCCAAGACTGTATTATTTGGAATATAGGGATTCCTTCATGGATTAATATCAAATACATGCTCTCTACTAATGATTGGCTTGTAGAAGATGGAAATTCAATTGAGACAACAAGATCATGGTTATGTTTATTAACTTGGGGAATAGATCCCTACTTGATTAGGACCAAAAAGATGAATGGGTGTGGAGACCTACTCCATTGGGATAGTTTTTAGTAAGATTGGCCTATACCCTATTGGACTTTCCTCATGTTAGCCCTTCTCAATTTGGTTGGAAGGAGGTTTAGATTATGAAACTCATTCCCAAGGTCAACTAATTAGGGTGGATTGTTTCTCACAATTAAATTATCATAGTGGATAATATGAAAAAAAATCCTTTAAATTTATCAATAGGTTCTCTCTATGTATCAATATTATAAGAGTATTGACCATTTATTATTTTACTTCCCCTTTGAGTTGGAGATTTGGTCAGTGGTTATGTCGATCACCTTGGCGGATTGGGTCTTTCCTACTTACCTTCCTCAGTTCACTAATTCATGGAATTTATTTCCCCTTTAACATGTTTTTATAAGAGAACATTGGACACAAATTAATCATGTGGTCTCTTGGGGTCTTTGGAAGGATCATAGCAACAAAATATTTAGGGATATCTCCAAACCAAGTAAGGTTGTCTTTATGAACATTAAATATCAAATAACAAAGAATCCTAGTCATGCATCCTTTGGGGCCTAAAAAGATATGCCTAACTTGTAATAAATGAGGCTTAAACGAATCTAGGGCCTTACTCAAAACATGACTAATATCAATTGGTCAATAAAGTTTAGCAAAATGAATACGTAATGAAGACCTCCTAATCAATGATAGATTAAATAAAATTTTGATTGTTTCTCTCAGGGTAACCCCACACAAGCTGGTGTTGGTGCTATTCTTAGGGGTTATAAGGGATGGCTTATTGAATGTACTACTATGAATCTAGGAATCAAATCTAATAATTTTTCTTAGGCCACTGCTCCTTGGAGCGGAATAATCTTTCTAAGGAGTTGGGGTTTAGTATTGTTTTTGTTGAAGGAGACTCTAAGTTGATAGTTGACATCTTAAAAGAAGGAATTATAGGTTTTTGGGAGATTGTATCTCTAATGAGAGAGAGCCTAAGAGTACTTAAGGTATTTATACAATCCAAAGTACAAAATATCTATTGGTAAGGGAATCAGGTTGCAGATTTCATTACTAAAGGACTTAATATTCAAATTTGGAGTTGTTTGAGCAAAGAATCTATCTTTCCAAACATAAAAATATTTATTTCAAATGAAGTTAGGTCAACATAATATCAAAATTTTGAAGATATTTAACAAGTTGATCTTGATGAGGTGGATTACTATACATCATAAGTGTATGTTGAAGTTGATCTGAAAGATTATTTTGTTTAAGTGGTTTCTGAATTCCCTTAATGGTAAAGTAAGGTGTAGGATTTTTTATCAAGATAAGGTTGTACTCTCCTTTACAATGATATGACTATGCACTCATCCCAATTACATCATAATTTATCGATCCTTATAAGGGGCCTCCTTTTCCCAATATTATTTATTTTTACATATGGGATTCTCATATGAATAATGAGCTCATGATCATTAATTATAAATTTAGCATGTGTATTACTTATCTACCAAATCTTCATAATATAGTGATATTTAATTTCCCTAAGAAAGTAATTATTACCCTAAATAATGAAATGAAAAGCCTTTTCTTCTTGTATAAGTCTTTTTCACCTAGGTGAGATTGCTATTTGGATTCTACTTTCTATCACTTTCACCAAAGGTCTTCTTTGCTAGAATAGTAGTATCTGGAGAAATAGAAGAATGGTTATAGTTCTGAGGGCACTTTGTAAATTATCAGATCTCGTAAACAAAGAGGATTTTAGGAAGAATGTTAAATTTTTGGACTTGTTTTTTACTTCTAGCTTAACCTCATTTTGTATGGTGTTGTAGGGGTATAATGACACCCTTACTTTCAAATTTAAAAATTCATGGGTTAGTGGTAGGGACAAGATTGGAAGCTTTAAATTTAGTGTATCTCCCCAAATGATAGCAAAAGCCATGGATTTAGAGAATTTTGGGATGAAATTTACAAAGAAAACTATGGAAATTACTAAAGCTTCTTTAACAAATTCCTAGATAATGGTGAATAGTTGAAAAGGTTTCAAAATTGTTATGACATGTCATATATTCCTCCCTCAAATTCCCTCATTAGCCTTCATATCATATGTTATTTTATATTAGAGGGTATAATTATGGTTGTGCATAGTGTATCATCTTAAAATGGAAGCACTTCCATGATAAGAGCGTTTAGCCCTCTGAGTAAGTGGTTTGGGGTCATGTTAAGAACCTTGATCAAGTCTTTGCATGTATTTGGCTTTCTCCCCACTTTCACTTCTTCCTGACACTTAATTTCTTCATTCTAGGTGAAATTAGGGTTAGGATCTCAAGGATTCTCCTTAATTTCCCTCTTCCATGGCTCTATTTTCTAGGTAGGATTCATAAATAAGTCCTCCTAGTTTTCATCATAGTAATCATAGGATTTTATGTCTATCTCTAGCATTATGTCCCTGTCTGATATCATTTCTAGGTTTCTGGGCATCCTCGGGACCTCCTGACTTGGCTCTGACTGAATCTGGGCCCAGGGTCAAATTTGAGGTTGATCCTAACTAGGTCAGGATCAAGCTCAAACTTTACTAGGTCAGGTCTAACCTCAATTTTTCCCCCCTCATTCAAATTTCCAGAATCCTAGATTTTTGAGCAATGGGCTTTCGGGATATTTATTTCTCCGCTTCCAGGTTGGCCATTTTTGGTTTTGGGATGGTAAATACTTTAATTGCATTTAATCTAGGTATATTTTCTAAAGGTTAGGACCTAATTGGGATTTAATTCTTCAAGGTAGCCCCTCTAGAGGATTGTGCCCTAGTTCACTATAAAAGGAGGTCTTCCTCTCTCATTTTCACATCACATCTCAAGCAATTTCATGAGTGAGTTCTCAAGTGCAAGCAAGTGAATTCAATCAAGCAATTGCAAGTCTTCAAGCATTCATCCATCAAGGAGATCCATTGTTAGCTATTGAAGGATTCAATCTCTTTGGAGCCCCTTTTGATGATCCATCCTTCCACATTCATTCAAGCCTTCTCATATGCAAAGGTCAAGTCAAGATTGGTGTTGAAGATCAAATACCATTGATTAGAGACATCCTACATTCATCCTACATCCATTGAAGCATTCCTACTTGTGGATTTGAGGATTTGAATCCTCTACAAGGACTTCAACATAAGCGAGGTGATTTGTTTCAATTCCTTTGTTTATGCACACTATATTTCAATTCAATTTCAAGGTTAATTCCTAAATTGGGGTTTGACCAAGGCAAACCCCCCATACAACAAAAACCCCCATTTTCTTGTGGGTACAGGTGCAAAATTTCAGATTTGAGAGTGAATTTGGATACCCTTTTGGACAAACTTCTGAGATCTGTGAACAGAATTTGAATTGGACTTCAAATAAAGAATGTAGTTTTTGACCTTTTATGAGGGTCAAACTCGACCTAAGCTCATCTTGGAGATAGATTTCTAGGTTTTCTCTATCTCAAAATTTCCAGTCCATAATAGGTTTCAAAATTGCTCGAAAGTACACACAGACATCAGAATTTAACATTTTCCAGATCTTCCCTAATTTGAGGTTAGTATTTGTATTTCAATTATTTCATATTCCAAGCATAAAATTCCTTCAATAGGGAAATATTGGATTTACTCTCTCTCTCTCTCTCTCTCTTCCATATTCTCCATAAATTGATTCAATTGTGTATTAGCCTCTTGGTTGATCAAATTGGATCTCTTCTTTGGGAATTTGTGTTAGGGAATAGGTCTCATATTTCCCCCCTTCCTTTTACTTTTGAATAGAGTTGAATCCATTTTACCACTATTCATTTTAGTGAACCTAACTAGCTTACTCTCTTTCTTTTTTGGTGTTAGATTTCCCTTTGTCTTATTGTGTGTGTTCACCTTCAATATTCATTTTGGTGAACCTGACATACTTACTCTCTTTTCTTTTGTGGAATTGGATGCCTTATTGTGCTTTCCTTTTATCTTGTTAGTATTAGATTTTTCTTTTGTGTTAGATCTTGCATGCTAATTAGATTTGATATTTATGCTTTATGTGTTCTTAGTTTAGTTCATTTGCATTACATTGGTTTATGAGCTTTACTACCACTAGTCCTACTTATAATATTCTAGTTAGAAGAAGTCGTAGACTCATGGGTGCCTTTGATCCTAAATCTTCCTCTCCTTTCCTTAGGATCCCAGATGATAACTTGAATCTTCATGATTCCAATCCTACTATGGAGTAAAACTCTTCTCACTCATCTCATGATGAGGATGACACTTTAAGAGTTCCTCCTGAGCAAATCCAAAAACTTTCCACTGAACTTGATAAAATGGGTAATTGGCTTCTTCAAGAGAACCATAATCAAGATTCCATTCAAGCTATAGGGGTTCTTAAGAAAGTTATCCATGATAGTGATCAAGGTGTTAACCTCTTGTGTGGTATTACTCACCTTGTGCATTCAAATGTTAAACCTTTAGTTCAAGAAGCTCAAGATTTAGGGTTGATTCCTCCTATCACTAGTGTTGAACCTCCTTCTAATCCTTTACCTAGTATTCCTATCTATACTCCTCCTTTAGTGACTTTGACGGTTCCCTCTATTCCTATGAGTGTTCCTCCTATGTCCCTTCCTACATCACAACCTTCATATCATAATGCTCATTTTACTTATTCCAATCTGCTTCCAACTATAGTTCCTAGTGTTCCTCTAGTTATGTCTTCTATTCCTACAGCTTCTTACACTTTACGTAGTGTGTCTAATGTTGCTACTCCTCCTATTTCCTCTAATGATTAAAAAATCATCAGTTTGGCTAAGACTGTGTCATCCTTACAACAACTTGCTTCTTTAACTCAAAACAAGTTTAGTATTCCTACATGTGACATGGGAAGTTCCTTGTCCCGAGACATCATTCGTACTCTTGTTCCTCAGCAAGGTGAGATACCTCATCTTTAGAATTATAATGGAAAATGAGATACTGTTCATCATGTTAAAACATTCCAAATCCTTTGTAGTGATTATGCTCATGACCATAGGATTTTTGCCAAACTATTTGCTAGAACTTTCTGTGACAAAGCCTTACAGTGGTATTGTTCTTTTCCTCCTTATTCTATTGATTCCTTTCCACAACTTGCTAATGCCTTCATTCAATAATTTCAAAATAATATTGGCCCGCAAGTGTCTTTGACTGATTTGATGCATTGTAAACAAAGTACTAAGGAAAATTGACTGAATTTATTGGTAGATTTAAGAATTTATATGCCCAGATTTCCTATCCTGTTCTTGATATTGATATTCAACGTATGTTTATTTCAAATTTGCAAAACGATATTAGAGATAAGATTCTGCTTACTGAATTTACCTCTTTTCAACAACTTTTTGCAGTGCTTCATCATTATCAATTACAAGTGAGTCAATTTGAGAGAAACACTCCAATGGCTCCTATTCCAGTTGATAAGAGTGATGCTGCTCCTAATCCAAACAAATCTTAAAAAATCAACAATTATGTTAAGATAAACAAACAAGCGAATGCAGTTGCTAATCAAGTTGTTGTTGCATCTCACAATGCCACTTCTGCATCCACTACTTTTCAATTAAATCATGCGTTTACTCCTCTTTCTGAATCTTTACATGCTATTATGAATAGGTTTTTGGTTGCTAATATGATTACTTTACCTCCTATTCGACCTCTTTTACCTGCTATGATTGCATCTAAATATTTTGATCAAAATGTTTTTTGTCAATATCATCGTCAGAATGGTTATGATACTGAAATTTTATTCTTTAAAATATAAGGTTCAAGATCTAATTGATTCTAAGGCTTTATCTGTTGATAATCTAGATAATAGTGGGAATAAATCTGTTTCTCCTCCTAATCAGAACATTCAAATTTATACGAACCCTTTACCTACGCATGATACTAATACTATTGCTTAGCCATCTACTATGGAAATTGTGTATGATTCAAAGATGGATGATCTCAATCATGTTGTTAATCAAGTGGAGCATGTTTATCAATCTGTATCTCCACCTCAACCTCAACTTCAACCTCAACCTCAGCTTCAACCTCAAGTTCAATCTCAACCTTGACCAAAACCTAAAACTTGACAACAATTTAAGAATAAGAGACCTCAGGAACTTTTGATTACCTTTGATGACTATGAGACTATTAAGGCTCCTGATGGTCCCCTTTACATTGCTGCTAGGATTTCTCAGATACCTACTCGTAGTTGTCTTGTTGATCCTACATCCTTAGTCAATGTTATCACTGAAGAAAATCTTTTTATGAAAAGCTTACAATGTGACTTTTATGATACATCAGATGTGTAGATTCAAACTTGCAATGGTTTTCTTTATTCATCCTTTCGTTCTATTACTTTACCGGTTGAACTTTGTGGAAAAATTGTGAACACTACCTTTGTTGTTGTTCCTACTTCTGATCAATTTCAAGTTAAGCTAGGTTTTCCTCGGTTAACTGCCATGCATGTTGTTGCTTCACCTATCCATAAGTGTCTTAAATTAATTCATGATGAAGAAGTGAAGATGATTAATCATAGTCTATATCAACCTTCTAGGCATAGAGATTGTGCTGCTTTAGATTTATTTTGGCCTTCATTACCTAATTCATGTCCTCCTCGACTTGATAATCTTTTTTGATCATATCAAGCTTTTAAACATCATAAAATTCTTGAATTAAGTTCACCTCCTAGGGATCTTAATCATGGTCTTTTACCTACACCTTCTATACCTCCTTTAACTATGACTTCTAGCTCTGTTAATCAAGTTCCTTCTACCGAACCTATCAAAGATCTTGTGATTGTTTCTCCTAGGGTTAATAATCCTATTGATCTTCCTAAAGAACCTATGAAGGACCCTATGATTGTTCCTCCTAGCTCTCAACCTATTTCAAGTAAATCAAAACGTAATCAATTTGCTAATGAATGTCGTAAAAAGCATCGTGCTCATGCTAAAGCTCAAAGATCTTTACCTTGTATGGATAAACCTATGAATAATGTGGTAGGATAGATTGTTACTAATAATGATGTTCACATGCATGATTATGATGATTCTATTTGTATCTTAGATCCTATTTTGATTAATTTGGATGAAGAAGATACTCTTGATGATACTGATGATGTTAATGATGAATATGAAACTATCGACATTGACATTGATTTACCTAATATGATTTCATCACAATTAACTCTTACACCTAGTGTCAAACATAGTGATTCTCAAGAGGATTCTTGTTTGGAACTGGCTATCATTCCTACTGTGTTGGATATAGTCCCTCTTGTGAGCTACACACCTTCCCTAAATGATATACAATGAGATGGGGAAAGTAGGTGACACACTTGATCGCTTTGTCCTTCATGGTAGCTTTGTTGTGTGTTTCCTTGGTGTACTATGCTTCTCCCATAATGTGTTTGCTAAATGTTGTTAGATTATTTTATACGATCCTTGTTATTCAGTTGGTGCAAGGTGATGAAGGAATCGAAATTGTTGTTCAAGTTCCTCTATATGTATCTCTATTCTTCTATGCATTGTTCAATGTTATGTTGTAACTATGCTATTGTTCATAAATGTTTCCTTTTGTAATCTTCTTGGATTCGAGATATGGTATCACTAATTCTTTTTGGTCTCCATGTCAGGGTCCAAAAAGATTCTCCTTTGTATATCTTATGTGATCTTTCCTCCTTTGTGATTGTAGTTCTACTTTCTTTGGGGAATGATGTCAATTCATTTGCAATAATATCATATATATATTATCTTATGATCATATTGACCTCGTGGTAGATAGATCCCTTCTGTGTTCTTTGTATGTTTCTGTGATATTTTCCTTGATTTGTCTTCGTCTGGGGGCATCTAGATGTGGAAATGTAATCAGTGGAGTTGTTTATGTTTCTGTTAAAGTCATTGCTCCTATTAAAGTGTCAACAATGACTTTAACATGGGGGCATACGCTCTGCTCACCTATTGTGCACACACACTTTTCAATACACACATATTTTTTCAAGATACTTTTTCCCTTTTTGGATTAGTAATTAATCCTTAAAGCATGGGTTTATATTTTAGGATCTCTTGATCCCTCCAGTTTCAAATACACATATATTTTGATCCCTTAAGGTCGAAAGTGTCCTTAAGAATGGATCTCTTTTGTTTCTTTTAGATTTATTCTTATGGAATAGAATATTCCTAAGGATGAATCCTTGATGGGTTGACTAGTGAGTAGCCACATTCACTAGGCGGTTCAATTCCATCTTTCCAATTGTGCCATTTTCCTGTGTGGTTCACAATGGGACATAAGTTCTCATTGGGCGAGGTAATCACACCCCTTCTTTCTCTCTCTAGAGATGTCTCTCTTATTGTGATCTAGGAGTCGATGAAGACTTGAGTCCCTAGAGGCTTAAGGTTTCTCTTTGTCCCTTGGATTACAATAAGATTATCTTTTCATTTTGATCTCCTTTACCAAGAGTTTGCATCGAGTCCATACTCTTGCTAAAGTGGGGGCTTAATGTATCATCTCAAAATGGAAGCACTTCCATGATAAGAGCATTTAGCCCTCTGAGTAAGTGGTCTAGAGTCATGTTAAACACCTTGATCAGGTCTTTGCATGTATTTGGCTTTCTCCCCACTTTCCACTTCTTCTTGGCACTTGATTTCTTCATTCTAGGTGAAATTAGGGTTAGGATCTTGAGGATTCTCCTTAATTTCCCTCTTCCATGGCTCTATTTTCTAGGTAGGATTCATAAATAAGTCCTCTTGGCTTTCATCATAGTAATCATAGGATTTTATGTCTATCTCTGGTATTTTGTCCCTGTCTGATATCATTTCTAGGTTTCTGGGCATCCCTGGGACCTCCTGACCTGGCTCTGACTGAATTTCGGCCCAAGGTCAAATTCGAGGTTGATCCTGACTAGGTCAAGATTGAGGTCGAACTTGACTAGGTTAGGTCCAACCTCAATTTTTCCCCCCTCATCCAAATTTCTAGAATCCTGGATTTCTGGGCATCGAGCTTTCAGGATATTTATTTTCCCGATTCTAGGTTGGCCATTTCGGATTTCGGGATGGTAAATCTTTTAATTGCATTTAATCTAGGTATATTTTCTAAAGGTTAGGACCTAATTGGGATTTAATTCTTCAAGGTGGCCCCTCTAGAGGATTGTGCCCTAGTTCACTATAAAAAAAGGTCTTCCTCTCTCATTTTCACATCACATCTCAAGCAATTTCATGAGTGATCTCTCAAGTGCAAGAAAGTGAATTCAATCAAGCAATTGCAAGTCTGCAAGCATTCAAGTGTTCAAGCATTCATCCATCAAGGAGATCCATTGTTAGCTATTGAAGGATTCAATCTCTTTGGAGCCCCCTTTGATGATCCATCCTTCGACATTCATTCAAGCCTTCTCATATGAAAAGATCAAGTCAAAATTGGTGTTGAAGATCAAATACCATTGATTGGAGACATCCTACATCCATTGAAGCATTCCTACTTGTGGATTTGTGGATTCAAATCCTCTACAAGGACTTCAACATAAGCGAGGTGATTTGTTTCAATTACTTTGTTTATGCACACTATATTTCAATTCAATTTCAAGGTTAATTCCTAAATTGGGGTTTGACCAAGGCAAACCCCCGATACAACAAAAACCCCCATTTTCTTGCAGGTACAGGTGCAGAATTTTAGATTTGAGAGTGAATTTGGATACCCTTTTTGACAAACTTCTGAGATCTGCAAACAGAATTTGAATCGGACTTCAAATAAAGAATGTAGTATTTGACCTTTTATGAGGGTCAAACCCAACCTAAGCTCATTTGGGAGAAAGATTTCTGGGTTTTCTCTATCTCGGCATTTCCAGTCCACAACAAGTTTTAGAATTGCCGAAAGTACACATAGACATCAGAATTTAACATTTTCCAGATCTACCCTAATTTGAGGTTATTATTTGTATTTCAATTATTTCATATTCCAAGCATAAAATTCCTTCAATAGGGAAATATTGGATTTACTCTCTCTCTCTCTCTCTCTCTCTCTCTTCCATATTCTCCATAAATTGATTCAATTGTGTATTAACCTCTTGGTTGATCAAATTGGATTTCTTATTTGGGAATTTGGGTTAGGGAATAGATCTCATATTTCCCCCCTTCCTTTTACATTTGAATAGAGTTGAATCCATTTTAACCCTATTCACATAGTTACCACTTTCTATTTTTTAATCATGTAAGACACCGAGAGAAAATTAATGTTCCTATGCCCCCTAAACACCAATATTTCTCTCCTCCACCCCCAACAAACTTCTATGTGGCTCCTAGGTGACTCACCATGGGTAGGCCCTAACTAATCATCCTACTCTTCATGGAAAGAAAATAATGAATTTACAAATTCTACCCCTGAACATTTTAATAAAATCTTGGTGGTCAACCCTAAAAAAAGAAAAACCACTCTTGACCTTCCTAGCCCCTCTAAGAATAATATCAACAAATCTCCTACTAATAAGGGGGTTACTATCATTATTTTGGAGGACAGTGAGGAAAATCAATAAACAAGTGGTAAAAGGGTAAAAATTGAGGAGAATGCCTATGGGTTGGGAAGTAGAAGGTATGCTAGATTGGCAAAAAAAATGGTAGAGCCTCCCTCAAAAGGGAAAATATTATGTTTGAAGAGGAGGATATCTTGTCTCATGATAATTCTGATGATGAGGATGATAGTAGAGATAACTTCTATGACATGGGGAAGAAGATCACGAGGAGAAAGATATGTCCTCCCTTAATATTTCAAAAGACCAAGATATTTCAGGTGAAAAGAAGGAAACACAAAACCCTAGCAATGAGGATATTGTGGCTTCTCTTCATATCAAGGAGGGAAACTAGGGTATTTGGGCTTTGGAGGAAGAAGAAACTGCTTGGAAGGACCCATTAGTGGGAATTATTGAGAGACTCAACCAACTTGAAAGAAGGATGAGTAATGAATTCCTTAAAATTGATAATGCTCTCAATTCTCTCATCTAGATTATTGAGGGTGTTTTGAATATGGCAATGATAATCATCACTATAGAAAAGTCAAAGATCAAGAAGAATCTCAAGAAGATGGGTTTTAGTTCTAGAGCTACATGTTGTCACACATAGATAGGGAAGTTGGACACTTAGAAGACTATGCTTTGGAAGTTGGAAAAAGGTTGGAGCTTAATAGAGGCTCTTTATAGTTTTAAATGATGGTATTTCTCTATTTTTGGATGGATCTAATTTGTTTCTTTCGAAGGGAGCATTTTATTGGCTTTAAGACTTATTGGACTCTTACTATATACTTAGATGTTAATATTATAAAGTACCATGTTGATATGCCAATTAGAAAAGTGTTAGATGAGGTTAGTGCTATGAATACTTGGTTATGTTTATATATAGTTGGTTAGATATTATGGACTAGTAGTCCTTTTGGTATTCTTGTTAGTCTCAGTGTTGGGGGCCCCTCAGTGATTTTGTTGTTTCCTCTATAATGTATTTTATTTTGTAAGGGATCAGAGTCCTTTCTTTGCT
The DNA here is from genome assembly GCA_027943335.1 of Chamaecyparis obtusa. Classification (NCBI taxonomy): domain Eukaryota; kingdom Viridiplantae; phylum Streptophyta; class Pinopsida; order Cupressales; family Cupressaceae; genus Chamaecyparis; species Chamaecyparis obtusa. Next base: position 25,052 of record BSBK01012303.1, read on the forward strand.
TATCTAATAAAAAATATATGGAGCATAGAAATTTCAATGTTTATATAATATATCTATTTCCTTAAGATCTATAATCATGTTATTCAATTATTTTAGACCATAATCGTGAGAACTTATAGATAAGTGCATGTCAAATAGATATTCTTCATGCTCAACCACCTTGGTATCCATATTGATTGCATGAATGCAATTATATCTTTAAAAATTAGAGAAAAAGCCTCACCAAAGTCATCACCCAATTGTTCCTACAACTTATGTAGAGACTCACCATAACAAGGACTCAAGGGGTATTTATAGGCAACACATGTTATAGTTCACCCTTCATCATGTGTTAGATAAAGAATAGAATCCTTCACATTGGAAATTTTTAGGTTGTTGTTAACAACACCCATAAAACAATTTTAGGAGTCATTGCAAGTAGAGACTCTTTTCCCAACCTCAACACTAGAATTCGACAAATATGTAAACTTCTACTTGGTCTATAAAATCTAAGAGAGCTCAACATTATTCATTGTTAAATGCTCACACTTTCCTATAGCCACACCACAAAAAGAATCTTGATTAAATCTTGAAATAACATGATTTTTGAATTGCTAGTCCAAATTTAATGAGATTTTGTTATTGATTCAAGACTATTTTATTTTAGTGTATTTATAATTTAAAATATATAATCATAACATATTTTTCAATGAAAATTAACACATTCATTTTAAAATAATTTTGATAGTGTCTTCCCTAGGAAAGCCACTATAAGAATTTTGATTCAATTTTGAAACACAAGAATTATGAAAATAATTTTTAAAATAAAAATACTATTTAATTATATACTTTTTGTTTAATCATTTATAAGTCATTATATATACTTAAATACTATTAATTATAATTTTTATTTTTTATATCATTCACAAGTCATATGACATACTTAAATACTATTAATTATAATTGTTCATTGCTCACATCATTTACAAGTCATATAATGTACCTTAATGCTATTACAATATACTCAAATACTATTAATTATGATTTCTCAATGCTTATATCATTTTGAGGTCATGCATACAATCAAATATTATAAAATATAATTTTCCTTTTCTTGTATCATTTGAGGTCATACATGTACTCAAACACTATTAATTCTAATTTTTTTCATTATTTATATTATTTAGAGGTTAGCAATATACACAAATACAATTTTATTCTTTTTTCATTGCTTATATCATTTAGAGGTCATACAATCTACTTAAATACTTTTAAAATTACATTTTTTCTTTATTGATGTCATTTAAAGGTTTTAGGATGTACTTGTCCTAGCTTCATCTCTCAACCATTCCTTGAGCAATGCAACTTGCATGTATTTGATATGTTGGTTACCACCTAATCATATATTTTCTTTGCTTATATCTTTTAAAGGTCATACCATATATTTAAATAGTAGTTTTTTGGATTATATCATTTAAATGTCATACCGTATATTTATATACTATTAGTTATTCTTAAATTGTCCCTTTTTCCATGTGCTGAAACTATGAAACACATTTTTTGGGATTGTATTCGAGATAAGAAGAAATGGACTATTATTATTTTTTATCATTTCCTTGCTATATTTAACCATGTGTTGGAATAGGAAGAATTGGTTTTGGGTTTGGGCCTCAACAAGAATGTTGTTTCTAATTCAATAAGACAAACCATCATGCTACATATTTGGAAAAGTAGGTGTCCATCTATTTTTTCTAATCATATTACTTGTCAGGAAGTAGAAATGCTACAATTTTACTAAGATGGTTACAATTTATTTATTTATGTTCTTAGCCAAAGAAGAAGACCACCTATAACACCCTTTTGGAAGAGATTAAATATTAGATTGTTAAAATGCATGCTAAAGATGTCCATTGTTCTAAATAGCTCCAGAAACTCTTCAAATTCTCAATGTAATTCATGCTCAACTGATGTATCTTACCTTATACTATGTTCTAGGTTTAGACTCTTATTTAATATATATGTTGTTGTTTAGCTATAGATAGTTTTTATTCTGTCTCTTGCAACTCTTTTTAAGTTGTGATATTGCTATCAGAATTCAACTATGTAGTTTTCCACTCAAATTCTTCGACCCATGTTTTATAAGTAGCCGTTCACAAGAACTCATTTCTCATGAGGATGAATATAACACTTAGCACTCATTGCATTTAGGTGGCATTCACAGAAGTGAAACATTGGACCTTTCTTAAATGCCACTTATCCCAATTTGACTCAAACTCAAATCTCATTATTATTTATGCAGTTAAATATTTACTTTGTCGAATAAAAATAAAATAAAATATTATATCAGCAAACTTCATACCATCAACTTATGAAAAGATGCTCCTCTCCCTACCATAAACATCAATTTGGTCCATCCACCATTCCCATGGGCATTCTTTAAATTGTTTGTTATGGAGAGGTGTCAAAGCTCGTAAGAAACAGTCTTAGGGTGGACCAAGTGTTGTATTACTAAAGAATCAATATTAGGGCACACTAGAGATTAATGTGCCCTAATATTGTCTCTCTCCTCTACTACCGTACCCATTACAGTGATACCTCTTATTGTGGTCCACAATATTCTCTGCAATACAGAGAGGCAAAAGAGCATGGACGTATAATTTAAACAAAAATGATTTGTTTACCCTGCTATCATTTTCTGGGCTTGACTGAATCAGTGCCTCAGACAATGACTCAGAGCATGCACGCAGACCGAATGAAGGAAAGGAGAGTCGTGATGAAACAGGCTAAAAACATTCATGCCGTGTGTACCCATCCTGAAAAACGTACAAAGAGTACGTTGTTTTTTTTTTGGAATACTACTCATACACGCTCGTGAAGCTTTTTTGGATCTCTTGGCTGATATGACTTGAGCTATACTGACTGATCTGATATATCAGACGTAGATTGGTTGGCATTTACACAGATCTATAGCTTTCTTGGTCTGCAATAGATCTAAGATTCTAGATAAGAATTGATTTGTGGTTTATTTTCTTTCAATTGGAGTTCAATAACCATCAAATGAGTCAGTCAAAAGACTCTTTTTTATTTTAAATTGAATCTACAACGTAGCTATCACATTCATTTCAAGTAGGGAATGAAACAAAGATTTCACATTCAAATCTATACAAGATTTTGTCCTATAAAAAGAATAGGGTTGTGGTCTGTGGGGAGGGGCTTTTTATTGAAATATCTTATCATATTTAGTTTTGAATTGTAAATATCTTTATTCCAAATATCTTATCAGAATTAGTTTTGAGTTTTAAAGGCTTAATCATGAGGTATTCTCATTTCCACATATAGAGGGGGCGAGTTAGGTGGTCGCTTACATAAGCTGTTCGAGTATCGAGCAGGCGAGCTAGGTCTTCACAAGTTGACTACATAGGCTAGCACAATGTAATCAATGGGTTAACTTGGCTAGTGAGAGTTGAACCTTGGACCTACATTGACAACCCCAAAGCCTTAGCTCAACCTTACAATAGTTCAAACTACAAGATTACCCCTATTAACAAGAACTTAAAAAACTATGGATACATGTGTCCCCATGCCACTAATGATGTGCATTTTCTACTTAAATTCAAGGAGATCTTTAATTATAGAAAAAAGATAATTTTGAATTTTCTTATTTTAATGGAGTGATTGTTTAGGAATTGAAAAGTTGTGGAAAAAGGAGAGGCAATAAATAAGTAGTTATACATATGACTAAAAATGTCAAGTGATTCAACAAATTTCATTTCACTTTTTTAACATTTGCCTTCAATTTTTCCTCTAAATTTTAATTGCACAAATTATTATATTGATACTATTAATATAAATATTCATGGGGCCACCAACTCCAAAAATAATTCTTGCAAAAGTTGAGAACTAAATGCTAGCCAAAATAAGCTAAGCAACACATGGAGAATTGCACATCAAAATATTAGGAGGAGATCTACCCATCAAACTATTTGGAATCGACGACTTTCAGTTGCACCTCAAAAAAAGTCCACCTAAATTTACAATCTAAAAATGGAAGGATTCCTATTTTCAAACATTCTACTTTATCCTATACCAATTTTTTTCTATCTCACGAGAACCTTACTCTAAAAATAGTAAGTTCTTGTAAGGACTCTATAAGACCCCCTTTTTTAAAACCATTTGAGCTTTAAACAAAACACTTCTAGAATGATCTTTTCTTTTGGGCTTGTCGATTTCATGTTGTTTGTTTTAGTCTTAGCTTTTGTGAGATTTGTTTTGTGCCTTCATAATGAATTTATAATAGCTCTAGACCTTATCACGACATTCATTTTGTTTTCCTTCATGACAGCTTTGTAATAACTCTTGGTCTTTTTGTGAGATTCATTTTGTTTGATTTTAAGAGAGATTTATAGTGGCTCCAAAATACTCTCGAAATGAACTTTCTTTCAGTCCCAATCTTGATTCATGTTGTTTGTTTCACTCTTATCTTTTGTGAGATTCATTTTATTGATCTTCATGACAACTTTGTAAATGACTCTGGACTCTATTGATTTTCATGTCAACTATGTAATGACTCTGAACATCTCCATGACAACTTTGTAATGACTCTAAACCTTTCTTGTAAATCTAACTTAATTAAAACACTTTTCTAATAAAATATTTCAAGAAAACAAAATACCTAATAATTTTTTTTAGGTGCAATAAGATAAATGAAAGCACTTGTTAAGGAAGTGGAAATGACTTTTAATGGAACACAACAAACTCCATTCATTCTACAGTTATTTATCTTTAATTAGCCAAAAGAAATATTGATGGAAAGTTTTGAAAGTATTCAAACAGACTATAGGTGAAATAAGGTAAATGAAAGCACTGTTTAGGTAATGGGTCTTTTTGCCAATTAGCTTGAAATGACTTTCAATGGAGCACAACCAATTTCATTCATTCCTCAGTTATTCATCTTTAATTAGCCAAAAGAAGTATTGCTGGAAAGTTTTGACAGTATTCAACCAGAGTAGCTTTCAAGGGAAGCAAACAGATATGGTGGACGTCGAGGAAAGACAAGTACTAAAGTTATATAGTGGGACACACACATATACTTTATAGAGGGATATTCGAGATACTGTAGTTATTAGCAGACAAAATTGCTACCATTCTTTCACATCACGTGAAATAAAGAATGGCTCAATCCCAATGAAAGGAACAAGTCCAAAGAGCATCTACAAAATAGGAGATTTTTAAACGCAAACACAATGATGTCCATGTAAAAATTTAAAAAATTGGTGTGAATCTGGCTTTTGCTACCAACAAATGCGGCTCTCATTGAAAGTGGATTTACAATTACAGTACAAATGGACCCCATGAAGTCAAGCCTGCAAGGTTTTCTAATTCATCAGCTTGTTTTCCTCTAGCCTATTACAGACTTCATGAATTAGGGTTACTTTTAAATCACTTTTGTCTCCACAATAATGGTAAACATTGATCAACCCGCTTAATTGTACAGTTTATAGGTAACACAAACCAAATAGTCGGTACCGCAACGATAGTAACGAAGCTTCTTTGTTATCTTTTCATTTAAAAGACATCAGAGTCTTAGTAAAATCAAGAAAGCTAAAAGTTCTCACAGCATTAGAACTGTTTGGTTGTGTTTTTTTAGACAATTCAAGTATGTCTGTTGAAAATGTTCAGACATTTAATTAAAGATTGATTTGAGAAGAGACTCAATGTTGGAATAAAAAGTTTGAACATAAATGTATGAAATGAAATATAGATGTCACAAAACTTGGAAGTTTCAAATTATCAGATCTTGAGCATATGTACAATTAGAAAATGTAATAATAACAAATGTGCTTGATATAACAATTATATGTTATTATTTATGATGCATCTAACATGAGATTGATTCATTTGATTTATGTTGTCTTCCATCTTGACTATTCATTTATACATTATATTTATATTTTCATGATAATTATTTTCTTATGTATCTTTATTCTTCTATTTCACAATATGTACATTTTATTGTGCTTATAATATTTATCAATCTTTAATTTCGTGTTTGTCTTCCTAGTACAACAATTTATATTCTACTTTCCACATACCTCTCATGATCTATGCCTTGCAATCTTTGCTAAAATTTCACTTTATGATTTATGACAATTTTCGTATGTTCCATGTTTATGACAATTTTCATATTGATATTTATGAACCTTATCATGCCACTTATGCTCTTTCTATTTTGATCTTATGTTTCTATCCCTAGTGTTATATATATATATATATGGATGGTCTCATAATAGTGTGTCCCACTTTTTTAGACATGTTGATTTTTGCTGAAATAACATATTTTTAATAAAATATGATGATTTAAGCCTTGAGAGGTTCCATTTGAAGGAATTAATTTTAAATGGTTAGCTCAAAGCATCTTAGATTAAAAAAATATTGATATAACATCTATACTTCTCATTCATACCTACAATGGAGTCTTCTTCGCACCTATTAAAATGCTGACAAAAAATCACTTTGACTTTATGTTTTGGTAGATCAAATGAATCCATTTGAAAAACCTATCTATGTAGTATGATGCTATTCGGAACAAGCTTTCTAATGAATACAACTTTAATACATATTGAGTTCATTATCACTTTTAAATATCACTTTAACTAAACATAGGTTGTTTGATCATTCAACAACTTGTCTCTTCAAAACTTTGGAAAAAATAGTAAATTATGAAAAATATGTAGGAAATGAGTATTTGTGTTACCTTTCTATAAAAAAAATTAAAAAAAATAAATTTCGATATACACAGATCAAGTTAGAGCAATCCAAGTGACCTTATGTCTAAATTACAGTTACTGTCACTTTAGAACTTAGTAAACTATTAAATATTAACCCAAAAAGAATGAGACCAATTGCATCCTTTAGATATTGAAGTTACAAATATAATCTTGAAAGAATTACATTGTTATCATATTTTAAAAAAAAATTATGTTGATCCAAGTGACAGTAACTCCTTAAAAACATAGTTTTTCACACAAACCACTTTTCAAAGGAGAAGGAAAAATGAATTTTAATTTTTTTTAAATATATATATTTAGAAACTATAAAGAAAATTCTAAAATACTCTAGTTTACATCATCTTCAAATTCCTAATAGTTTTGCGACAACACTTGTGTTCGAAAGTGAAGTTTTTTCTTAGAATGTTGATCTCTGTGTCAAAGTTGGCCAAAAAGTGGGACACACTATTGTGAGACCACCCATATATATATAATTTTTTAAGATATACATATTGTAAAATTACTATTCAAAATGGCATACTCTGCCACCCCTTCAATTCTAAACACCAAAAAATTAGTAACCAGAGACCATTATCATATTTTTAGCACAACCCTTCCCTCTTTCAAAGAAACCCCACTATTGTTACCTATTTAGGAAATGAAACACCTGGTATTGTCTGCATATATATTCAAAATGTCATTTTAATGGTCATGAATAAAGACCCAACATACATGCATTGATATGAACAAAAAAAAACTAGTAGCTCAGAGTATAATAAACCAAATTAAAGTAGTTCCCAGAGACACATGTTTCTTCCTCTTTGCATCCTTCAACATTAGTTGGACCAGTCCATTGTACCAGAAGTCAGAGGTTCAAACACCACCCTCGTCTTTCCTTCTTTCTTTTTTACCTTTGTTTCAACTCTAGTCAACACCTCCCTCTCTTGTAGGAACCCCAATAGGCACTCCCAACCCACCTCAGCCTTTGATCTCCTATCCTCATGCGACCCTTTATCACTCCAAATAATGAATGATTTGAGGCCATCTTCTTAATCACCCACTACATACCAATCACCCTCATCATCTCTAATCTATTTGCTAGGAACCACATGTTCCAACAATGCTCTAAAGCCACAAACCCATTCTCCCTCCACACATTCCTGAACAACCCATTCAATCTATGACATTATACCAAATTCAAACTCCTAGGCTAGAAATATTAATATAACATCATAATTTACCCTATACTAATACTCAATCTTCATAAATTTCTCTCCTAAAATGAGGTCTAGAATGTGAAAAAACATGTTTTGTCATGAATTTTGAATAAACATTTCAATCAATTTTTTAGAGATTTTTCCTATAAATGCTAATTGATGCTTCACAATCAACACTGTGAAGTTTTCCTTCATGTTAAATCGGACACTCCCATCTTCTTCGCTATAATTTCAACAACATTAGATGAAAAAATAAAACAATGTTCTTTCTTTAAAAGACAAGAGCTCGGGAACAAAAGACCCTTATTAATGGTCTTTGTACTAGTTGTCAAATCCATCAAAAGGTATTCAAAATAATGATGGATGAAATCATGTTGGTGACATACTTTCACCCCAAATGAGATCATCAAAACAATCCCATATTGTCACCAAATTATTAGTTTTTAAGCACACAACCCATTTGGACAAAGTGTTCACCACCTCATTGCCTGCATGATAGACATGCAATATTTTGGAATCTTTAAAGGACTACAATAAATTACAAGTCGAAATAATATATTTATTAATCTACATGCCAATGCTTTCCATTGCATCAAATCCCTGACAATAACCATCAAGTCCCCTTCCAAGTGAATCTTGTCCACCTCTAGTTCTTTTCTTTTTTTTTCCCATTAGAACACCTTGAAATGCCGCATGTTCTTCAACCATATTGTTTGTCCCATTCAATAGTTTTTTCACTCCAATTTCCATAATATTTCCCTTGTGACCTCTTTCCACAAAGCCAACTCCTAAGGGATCCGAGTTACATTTTGAGGCCTCGTCAAAATTGATCTTAGTCCATCCTTCTTCCAAAAATTCCTATTTAGCCTCCTTACTCATCACTGAAATAGGATTAGCCCCTTGAAGCCCATTAACGGGCATTGTTTCTTGTATTTTTGCCTTTTATAAAAATTAAAAAGATAAATTACTTGTCCCTATTTCAATTTATGACAAAAGATACACAATGCATTTTTATTTTTTTTGTAGGTTTCTATGAAGATCTCATCCCAAAGAAAACAAACCTAAATAATTCATGTTTGGCTCATTAATTTACATAGACCTCGTATCATTTTCTCTCTTTCATGTTGGTTGAGAATGTTTATATACTTTCAAATAAATATTCATGCTAGATTCACATGCTCTTCAAAGCGGAGGCTTGTGAGATTTGCATACTCATTAATATATTCTCAAATTTTTTTTACCCTATTTTGATGGAATGAGTTAATGCAATTAAATACAATCTCTTGTACTAAGTCTCACTCATTCCACAATCCCCATCTATCCTCATTCATTTCCATCTTCATACATTCACATACTTCCAAACTTATTTCATGCCATATTTGTATTTATTTCCATACATTCATGTTAATACCAACCCAAATATCCACAAACTTTCTTTTGATCTCAAGATTTGCATTTCCATATCCTAAGTTAATTTCATAGTATTTGTGTGTGATCCCAAGTTACTCAATACTTAACCTAAGTAAAAAATTTAAAATATTAATCATTGACACTTACCTTTCTTCACTCATCATTGGGAGCCAACTTCTTACATTTTGCATTGCTTGTTTCTATGTCTCAGTAATTAATAACATTTAGTAATGCAACATGAAAGAATAAAAATGAGCATTCAATTAATCAAAGGACAATAATTCTAGGAACACTTGAATTTAGAAAATTAAAGGGACTATTGCACCAAATTTTGTATGTTGACCTTTGTTTGTACATCTTGTCTTCCAACATTCATGCAAGGCTTTAAAATTGGTCCAAGAAGGGTCGATTAAAAAAAATGTGACCCTTGTAATTAGCCACAAGATAAAAGGAGATAGAGAGCTATTGTTGATATAGATTAGGTTAATCTACCTTACTTTAGGGCTAGGGTGTGCCCTAGGATGGACAAATCATTGATATTATCCTCAATGATAGATTAGCTAAATGGTTTACTAACAAAAAAATAAAAAGCACACAATTATGGTACATGATCACTCACCTAGCTTTTTATGGCTTTGTATAGTTGGCTATTATGCAACATTCAAAAAATCTATATCTTATTTAGCTTGGGGTATGGGTTTGTTGGTGGGGCTACATATATATATTTTGTGAAAATAAGTTACCATCATTTTTATGTATATTTGGATATTAGTAGTTACAACCCACTAGGATGTGGACATCTATTGCACACTAGGTAAATTTGCACCTTAGAGATTAGTTTCACGGTGTACAAGCTCAACTTAGAGCCACTCAAAAGGAACCCACAAAAGACTTTCATTCTATGTGAAACCAAAGATAAGAACACCGAAAGTTTCAATTTTTGTATTGTGGCAAATCAAAATTTCACACCTCCAACTTCTACATTTCATCATTAAATTGAATGTTAAATACCATATCTTCCGAATTTAACACTGAATATTACAATTTATCATTCTCAAATGAACATAACTCCTTAATTTTAATATTGATTAACCCAAATTTTTATATAAAAAAATATTCTCATATAATAATAAGATAGTATGTCCAACTGCCACCATATAAGTATATTCAACAACTATACCTAGCATGGAAAAGAAGATCCCTTTTATACCTAGATTTGATACGTGGATTTCATTCACTCTCTGTCATTAATCTTTTGTTTCAATGCAATTCAATAGTCCTCCTTTGATTTAATGCACCATGCTCATCCCCATCAAATATTCCAACTATCTTAAACAGCTGTTATAGACAAAATTTGTTTCACAACCACCAAAACTGGATTTTTTTTATAAAGTTGACAGGATACATGTACTTTCCATTGAGTAATTTCCAGGAAATTGCATACTTTTCTTTCGGAAATTTCCAGGAAGTTGCCTATTTTCCAAAAGCAATTAAAATTGTTGATACCCATCTAATCATCGATGCCCATTTCTGCATAGAATGGACAAATTTATTACGTGTTTGGTTGGGATTGTTTTTCAAGTCTGTATAAATTGGGAAGACTTTATAATTGTCCAGTCTAAAGTTTATTGGACAATAAATTAATCTAATTTCCGTAGTACATCATATTTAACTTTTCATCAAAAAAACATTGAATCCTTCTTTACTATCTATTGAAATTCAATGTGCCTTTTTCAATACGAATGCATTGCTAGTAGACGTGAAAACTGGCGAACCCACGCTTTCAGCTGTCATTCTTGTTTTCTATTTCTGAAAAAAATTACAGATTTTGGAAAGGTTTTCTATGTTTTGTTTTCTAATTAAAGTATATTTGGATTTAATTGTATAACAGTTTTCTTATTAAAGTATACTTGGATTCAAATGTATAATAGTTTTCTTATTAAATGTATAATAGTTTTCTTATTAAAGTATATTTGAATTTTTTATGATAGTTTTCTTATATTATTGACAAAAATTCTAATCAAGAGATTTTGAATCATATTAGATTGACTGCTAAGATAAGAATTAGATTTTAAATCTAAAAATGTTTTCAATCAGCATTCTCTAATAGAAATGCTTACGTTTGAGCAGTACTAGGGTAAGAACTAGATTGGATTTGTCAAACATATAAATATGATAATTAATCAAGTATTTATATGGAAATATTAACTTTTAATGTTATTGGTAAACTCTCAGTAATTGTTCACGTGATTGAAAAATATGCATTGTAAAGAATTAAGATCATTTATATTTCTCTTAGATTATAAACAAGAGAAGAAATATGTTTGTTTTTTTAAATGATTAGATTTTTTTTTTGTTTTGAATCAAATTGAAGTGGTACAATATTAAATGTATTTAGAAAATAAATTATTTGAACAAATCAACTGATACGTATATGTATTGTATGTATGTTTTAATCAAGAAATTTTGATTGCTTTCATCTTCTTCATGATAAATCATATATATTTTGTTTATGTATTGTTTATACCTAAATTATATAACTATAAAATAATTTTTTAATAAAAGTATATTGAAGTACATATAATTTATAATAGAAATAAATTGAGATATATTAATGTTGATTTACTTTTAAGTTTATTTTTAAATTAACTCAAAGTGAAATAAATTATAATAATGTAATATATAGTCAATAAATAAATAAAATGCTTTGACCTATATAAATATATTTTGTCTAATTAAAAGTTACATATATTTCTTAGACAATGTAATATGGTTTTGGTAATAGACTAAAGAAATCTAGAGTATTTTAAAATATAATAATATATTCTAGATAATGAATGTAGCAAGAAGAATATTGAGAAATGGAGAATATAGCAGTGGTCTCAAAATTCACCTTTTGTACAAATACCCATATAAAACATAGACAACATTACCAATGCATTGATGTTCATTAAGTGCACTATGGTCCTTCATCTATGAAATCACACAATATAAATAACATACATAAATTTGTTCTATGATAATAGCAAAAATATATGATTGTACTAGAAGATTATATTAAAATTGTTTATATTACACCAAATAAAGAATAACCTATGAATTAAAGTCCAACTATAGGACATGAGAGCTGAGTATATAAATATTTTGCATTATTGAATTGTACCTATAGTTGGAACAAAGAGAATGGTGATGACTACTTTCCAAAATGGTTAAATTTGTATTTGGCATTTCAACCTCCATAAGGAGACCAATAGAAATATCAATCAAATTTTAGATAATATGTGTGAGTTCTTGATCTTAATTTTAACTAGAATCAAGGAATAATAATGCTTATAAAATGAACATATGAAATAAGTTTACAAAAGAGTTAAATGTCCTATGTAAATGGAGAAGAAACATGAAGAATGAAGAATCCAAGAATATCAACAATGGAATTTATAAAATCCAAAGTTAAAAAGATAAAGGGTTTGAGCACTAGCCTTTTATGATATTAATAAAGAAATGAAAACACTTTGAGATTCCAAATACACTACTGATGAATCAATAAAATGGCTGGAAAATAAATAAATAAAGAGAGTTAAAGATGAAAAATTATTGTACTACTAACTTAAGGAGTTAAAGAAGAGATGCCTTCTATGAATGGTGAGAAGGAGTTATTTTTCTTAAGAGTTATTTCTGAAATAAATGGCTATGAATATATAATATCTAAGGAAACTTACAAGATTGTACAACAAAGAGTATAGAAAAACGTGAACAACAATATGATTCAAAACAATGTCATGTGCAATGATAAATGTGTCATAGTATTGTTGTATCAAAAAGTACACGAGGAAACTAGAAAAGTCTAAGGAATTCTAAAAGAGTTATTTTCAAGAGAGATTTACACCACATGATCTCCAAACCCATAATTATGTCCACATTGGAAGCAAGCATGTTAAGTAATAATACCTTTGTACATTAATCTAAGAAGGGGAGATAGTACAAATTTAAAAACTTTTATTTAGTTATTGTGAAGAAGATGCATAATTAGATAATATAAGAAAAATAAAATATATTGTAACCACATATGTGGGAAAAACCTTTTTAAAAGAAATTATCACACTCTAAAAAATAGATGAAAGTATTATTAGTAAATAATTATTACAATAAATTGTCAAAAGAAAAGATATTTATAGGATTCTTCAACAATGATAGGAATATAGAGTTATTTTGGTAGCATAACAATACCCACAAATAACTTGATATTATGATATAAAATGTGCAAGTATCTAACATATAGAATTTGCAATGCAAATAGGAGACATCTAGAAAATCAATGTCGAGGACTTCCACATGGAAAAATTCAACATATGCATGTCTCCAATTACTCTACTCAACATGCAAAGTGCCTACATGCATGCAACAACCTTGCATGCATAGGAAACTAAATTACATTGGGTTGTGCACCTATCATAATATGTTAATACTAATTCATGTACACTCTCATAATCTATCATATGATAAGTCTACCATAACGTTTATTGAAATAGATACTAAAAATCTTACAACATGACACATGTTATAAATTATGCTACATTGTGGAGTCAATAAAGTGGGATGCTTATCTCCTACAAATTAAGATGCATGTCATCCTATTCACCTTCTATGTAGTATGCCAACACACTAAGGTGGATACCATATATGAAATTATAAAATAAATATGAAATAATTAATGCATAGGTATAAATAATTAATAAATCAATGCTACAACTTGCAATGGTTGAGACATCCTAGTCCCATCATTATCCCACTTGTCAAACAAATTTCAAAAACTAATTGAAAATCAATGGCTAGGGGTCATGAGGTTTATAGACTCATATAATCATTTAAGATTCTCCATGCTCAAAATTTTGTCAAGGAATCTATAACATTCACTAAAATGTCAAATTTTGTCATTTTCACCTTGAACCATCTTCCACCATGTCAAAGAGAAAATGGAAATACACATCAATGGGTGATTGTGATTGTGATTGTATCTCTAGGCATAATCCTAGCTACAACCCTAATTTTGTTGATGCTTCTATTTGATGCGATGGTCTCGACCCCATCTAGAACTAATCTTGAGGTATAATTTTATGGATGGTTGTTTAAAAGTTGTAAAAAGGTACTACAAATTTTATCTTAGAATCTTTCTCAAAAAATGGAGGGAGTAGATCTATTGAGGAAGGTTTAGGAATCATCTAAGTTCTTTGGGTAGTCATTTTGTGTATTACTTGAAGTACAATGCCAACTTCTATTTTTGTGTTGTTTTTATTGCCTTACAATTGTTATAATGGTGTAACAAGGTGGGACCCCTTTCAAAAATCAATATAGTATTTAATTAAAAAATCCTAAAATATATAAAATAAATATAAACTATTTTTTTAGATAAATGTATTTAAGATATGTATATTAATTTAAGATCCACTTTTATTATAAAAATTATTTATCGATCTTAAATATATAAGAGAATTAAATATCTTACATGATATTAGACATATATCTAGATTAAATAATTACACCAAATCAAATTAAAAAAATCCCAAAATATTATAATCATTAATAAATACTATAACTAAAGACTTCATAACAAGTAGTAGTATTTAAAAACAAAATCTCTTTGTAAATTTGAATTTCCATGCACATGGTGCTCGCTTTGGGGTGGAACCTTGTCTCTTTGCCTCTTATGTCTCCTCCCAACACAACCACTATGTTATCTTCCAAGGGTCCTAGTATGAAATTTGCAGTGGTACGACTATGATAGAACCCCTAAATACTTACAAACGGATGAAGGAACGACTATTACATCGTCTGAATCTAGGGTGGATTGAATCGTTTCCTCCATGAATATTGCTTTTGTGGATTTTCTTCTCTTTCTGCCTAACAATTGACATGATAAGACTTGATGGATGTAAAATGGAAGCTAAAGGGAAGTGTGACCGCTAGTGCCAAGCTAGGTGGTCTAGTTATGTTTAATTTTATGATGAAAGAATACCTCAAATTGTTGTTCTTATCTTAGGCCCTTGGGATTATGTTATACACCATTTATTGTCATGTTGGTGGAAATCAAGTTTTTTCCTACAAAAAAATTAAACAAAACAATTCCTATGCGGGTCTTCCTCTCGAGTCTCTTGTTAGAGTTGTAGGATGAACATATTTTCAAATGGATTGGAAACACTTTTGGACATTATGTCTCCATAAATAGGGTGACATAGGAAAAATTCATGTTATTACTTGCTGTAAATGTGGATATAAACAAAAATATTCCTAACTTTATTTCATTACAATCTAAGTTAGAAAAAAGGACATGAGGTATAGTGTATGAAAATACTATTGTATACTACCAGAATGGTTCTAAATTAGGATACTTGATTATAGAATGTAAAGACCCATCAAAATAGTCTCAAGAAATAAAGGATAAATGCATCTCTTTAGAGGGATATGCAATTTAGGCATCCAAGAAAAAACCTTAGAGGGAGGAGATAGGAAATAACTATCCCTTTACTTAGGGAATCCTTAAAATTATGGAAAATCCAACTAAGGTTATCAATCCTTTAGAGAAAATATAACATGCAAGCTCCATCCAGGGAAATACTCTTGGAAAAGGGAGAAATACCAATACTTTCCAATCCAAACTCAGCCTCTTGTAAATAGGTGGAGATTGCACTTTCGTGAAAGCCCCATGCCACCTCCCAAGTTCTTCATTCCCATCCATACAGATGATTTTATTATCACTATGTGCCACCAAAAGTTCCCAGTTGTCATTGGGTTCCAACTCAGGTGATCAGATTGATGACAAGGAGTGGACAACCCAAATGAAGAAAAATAGAAACAAGAAGATCAACATAGGTGTGGAAACTAACACTAGCTGCCCCTCGTAGAGACTTATAAGACAAAAGAAAGTTGCATGGGAAATTATCAATAGAACACAATGATCCCTTGAATTACCCTCAAAATTTTGGAAATGAAGTTCCTTTCTTGGAGTATGAGGGACCTTAATAATCCTAAACGCCAATATGCTCTCTATAATTGCCTTTTTCTAGAAGAAAATAGATACTTTATTACGTCTGGAAGTTAAAATGACTGCTAGAACTTTTCAAAACATTGTTGACTATATTTGGTCAGGCTCATGCTACCCTTATTATTGATTTTAGTTGTGCTATAGAGGATTTCTTCACCATGTGGGATCTAAGAAAATTTGTAGGTGATCTTTTCTCTAGATCTGCTAATAGTCCAATAGTGAAAATTTCCTTTTCTTAAGACTCATGCTGATTGGTTAATGTTGTGCAATCAAGATTGTCCTATAGAGAATATATATGAGTGTTGTACTAAAATAGATTACCATTGTGATTGATCTTTTCACCATCCATCAATATGCATTTATATCCTTTGAATAGTCATAGGGTGGATACACCATGGCTCATCCCAAAGAGTGGAAACCAAGACTTCCACCTTAGAATTGTCTATCAAAGACAAAAATCATTTAAGATAAAAAATGATGGATCACTGAAGATGAAACCTTCTTTTCGGCTAAGGCTTTACTCCTCAGCATACCAAGGTTATCTGAAAATACACAATCTTCTTTCTAGCAAGGGTTTTGGTAAGAATATTGGCCATTTGTTCTCCACTAAACTGTATTTGTTGTACTGTCTCATAGCCTTGGTGAATTTTGAGCTTGCAAAGTATACACCATCTTGACACGGTACACTCTTGAATTTGTATGACCAAGATCCTAGGGTGCCAACTTAATTTGATCTTCTAGCTTCTCCCTCTGACATATAGCCTTCTCACATGGTAATAATCATAATTCTCTACTACAATTTCTTGATTACTAGAGAACCAACAAAACGTGGTCTACTCCCTCTGAATCAAGATCCTCGAATGTCCACTGAAGCAGATCCTTTAGCTTCTCCCTCTATCATGAAGGCATACCCTATTTATATACTCAAGTTAGTGTCACTAGAGGATGTCATTTCATACCTTCTTTCCTGAGAGAACCAATACGAATAATCTTAATAGTCATAAGGTTACATCGGCTAGCATAAGATGCATTTTGATCTTTTCCAAGGCCACAAAATTAACACTCCCTCTTGGACTTAAGGGAAGATAATACAGACCTCTAGTATGATGTTTAGCTCAATGATGTATGGAATGCCTTAATCAAGGATTCAATCCATGTGCATCTCATCGATGATTCTATCTACAAGTTCCCACTACTATAATCCTAGAATTGTTTTACCTTCAATAGTAAACTGTAATGTCCCTTCTTATTCTCCTTCTATAATTTCCTATAAAATTGACGCTAGTACACAATAGCACACAATATTCATATGACTCATACTCTACTCTAAGTTAGTAAGGGGAAAATTTGATCCTTAAGGCTTCCTCTAGATCGAGCTTCACAGAATTCTCGGCTTGAGGGACATTCACTCCACTCTAAGCAATCAGGCTATCGACACATCATCCCTAGAGCACTACCCATAAGAATCTCTTGGAAGCAAGCTTAATGCATTCCAAGCCTACGCATATGCATATGACTGGTCCTCAGTATATATATATTGCCTACAAGAGATTATAACAATCTCAACTGTGGCAACGGGACTATATCAATCTCAAATTTCCATTAAGTAGGCAACGGGGCTATACCAACCTCGAATTGCCTTCTTTTGATCTCTAGGTAGCGGAGGATGAATCTATTCGTATGTTCGACTACTAGAACTATGGGTATGAAATATATTATTAGCAATTGTAAGTATAATACAAATTTATTATCTATATAGATAATACCAATTTAGTATATCCATAGATAAAAGATATTTATATAATTTAATTGAATTTACTTGTTTTATATATATATATATAATAAAAAAGATGTTATTTAGAATCAATACCTTTGATATTGTTGGTGCTGATTACCGATCTCTATTTTTTATTTCCTTATTTTTCTCCCGTAACTTCCTTCTTTTCCTTCCCCGTGTCCCCATCTTTCTCCCTGACTATGCGTCTTAAATAAGTGTAGGTGTGGGAGGGGGAGTCACGTCCCCTCCACACTCAATCGCCCCTTAGGGGTTTGACTGGTCGTAGCCCTAAGGCTGCGATCAGTCGCACCTCTAAGGTGCAACTGTCCTCTGCAGTCCACCCATTGAATGTGGGTTTATTTTATTTGATATTTATTAATGTGTAAATATTTTTTTCTTATTAATATTTATTGTTTAATAGTATAATAATAATTATTATTAATTATTGTTAATAATAATTAAATAGTAATAATATTTACTAATATATATATTATTATTATTAATATTTATTGATATATTATTATTAATAAATTATTAATAATTAATAATGATGTTTATTAATATATTTAAATAATGGTGTTCATTAATATATTATTATTAATGTTTTAATTTATCAGAATGACATTTAATATATATATATATTACTATATTAAAATATGTTGTTATATAATAATATTTGATTTATTGAAATGGTACATTGCTTAACTATTTAATACAAATTATTGAACATAAGGGTTTAAAATTCTAGGGATATTACAGTTGCCCCATCTTTAATTTTCTTGTCCTCGAGCAATTTGATAATTTCCTTCCTTCCCCTAGAAGCGTCTACATCAAAAGCGCTTTCCACTTAATTTGGAATTGGTGATTGTTTGATTCCTTAATCTCTTGAGTGGATATTCCCCTCTTTGTTAAGAGTGATTGGTGGGTGTTCTATGTTCAGAGTCTTCCGATCTAATTCTTTTTGTGGGACCTTCATTTAGTGTTTCCTCCATGTTATTCATTTGTCCTCTCTTGCAACGGTGATCACGGCTCCATGGTGCTTTACGCCTAAAGCAAAGTTTTTTATCGACTAGTTCCTTTTTTTGGCATCGGTGATCCTTGCTCCATGGCTCTTTGCATAGGTAGCATGATTTCCCTTGGATGACCTCCTCGAGCCCTTCATTCCAATGGGGGGTTTTAGAGGAAATGCCCTTTTTTTTTTAGCTTTAGTTGTATCATATTCCGTCATCTTTGCTTTCCTAATGGCATCTTCAAGGGTTTGGGGTTTGAAAGGCCTCACCCTTATTTTGATAGGTTCTTTGAGTCCTTCTATGAACATATAGACCCTCCTTCTTTGAGAAATATCAGGCACCATGACTGATAGGCTTTGAAATTTATTGGCAAATTCTTCAATTGTTCCTATTTGTTTGAGGTAGGTTAACTCTTGGAAATACCATTCTGGTTCCTTTTGGTCAAACTGGTTAATGAGTTTTTGAGTGAATTCACTATAGGTGTTAATACTTTTATGACCTAATGTGACTATTCCATGGTGCCACCAATTGTGGGATTTCCCTGTTAGGTGCATTATAGAAAATTTAATAGCATTTTCTTTGGTCATCAAGCTGAGAGAGAGGTAGGTGTCTAATTTTTGGACCCAAGCTTGAGTTGTTTCTTTCCCTGTCCCTTCGATGTGTGGTAGGGACATTTTCCCTATCTTAGCTTTAATGTCCCTTTCCCCATTAAGTATTTTCCGTCCATTACTTGCCATGGTTTTGGTTTCATAGTATTCCTTAAAGGGAATGAGTTTTTGTATTTCTGGATTTAAGCGAGCATACATTTGAGCAATCTCTTCTACTAAGTGGGTGGATGGTTCTTCTCCTCGTATGATCGGTTCCTCTCTTGGAAGAAATGATGGTATAGTTGGCCTCATGGTAGAGTCTTGATTTATGGGATCAATCTCAAAATGATTAGAATGCACATCTCTTCCTATCGGAGAATTGGGTTGACCATTGTGGGTATTGTTATTGTTCATGTTTTGGATGGCTTGAAGGATTACCTGATTTGTTTGTTCAAACCTTTCGTTAGTTTTCTCCATGAAATTTCTTAATTCATTAGCTAGTTGTTCGGCCATAGCTTTTGTCCCTTTCTTTCATTTATAGGTTTGCATGAACTATCTTTCACAGGATGACAGGATTATGCTTCGATACCACTATAGTGTCCCTTCTTATTCTCCTTCTATAATTTCCTGCAAAACTAATGTTAGTACACAATAGCACACAATATTCATATGACTCATACTCTACTCTAAGTTAGTAAGGGGGAAATTTGATCCTTAAGGCTGCCTCTAGATCGAGCTTCACAGAATTCCCGGCTTGAGGGTCATTCGCTCCACTCTAAGCAATCGGGCTATCGACATGTCATCCCTAGAGCACTACCCATAAGAATCTCTTGGAAGAAAGCTTAATGCATTCCAAGCCTACGCATATGCATATGACCAGTCCTCAATATATATATACTGCCTATGAGAGATTATAACAATCTCAACTTTGGCAACGAGACTATATCAATCTCAAATTGCCATTAAGTAGGCAATGGGGCTATACCAACCTCAAATTGTCGTCCATCTCAAATAGGCAATGGGGCTATACCAACCTCGAATTGCCTTCTTTTGATCTCTAGGTAGCGGAGGACGAATCTATTCATATGTCCAACAACTAGAACTATGGGTATGAAATATATTATCAACAATTGTAAGTATAATATAAATTTATTATCTATATAGATAATACCAATTTAGTATATCCATAGATAAAAGATATTTATAAAATTTAATTGAATTTAATTTTATATTCCTGATATTAATATTACGATTCTATAATTGTAATTCAGTTTTACATTCTTGATATAACTTCAAATTATATATATATATATATATATATACACACACTTCTTAATTAGACACAAATTCATTTATGTACATATATAATTTAATTGAAATTAATTCTTTTATCTTTTTGATTAAGGTAAAAGCAGGTTTTGAAGGGACCCTAAAACCCTTTACAATCCTGGGACAAAAGATTAATCTAAAGAAGATCCATTAATACAACAGTCTATAAAAAAATAGAGGACTGGACACCGCAAGAGCACTCAAAAGATAGATCATTACTAGCACTCAAGACTAAACATTCCAACCAAAAGGAGGGACACTAAGACCAAAAAAGCCAAAATGCCAGGCCTAAATACCCTTTTTATGAGATCGAAGGGTCATGTCGAAAGAAGAGGAGGATTTCTTTGAATTTTTCCCTTTGACAATAATCCAACAATCTTCGACATTCCCTGCCTTCTTCTGCTAGCAAACCGAATCCAAAGAAACAACCCCCAGCAAAGGATCCGAAAAGCACCCAGCAAGAGGGGCAGTGGCAACATGACCAGTAGCATAAATCATTCTAGCAGGTGTGGAAGGAAAAAAAAACTCAGGAACAGGGCATGTTGGGCTTCCAGTAAGAGAAGTGGTATCACCAGAATCCACACCAGCAAGGCTGGTAGGAACAATGACCACTAATCCACCAGCAAAGCTGGTAGGAACAACGTCCACTAATCCACCAATAGAGATGGCAGGAACAACTAAAACACAAGCAGGAGAAGAGATAAAACCCTACAAAGGCACAGAAGGGCTAGCAAGAACTTCATCCACAGAGCCATAATTAATTCTTTTATGTTAATTGATTATATATTTATCTTAATTTATATATATTAACATAATGAGACTATAGATTTTATATATATATATATATATATATATATATATATATATATATATATATATATAATAAAAATAATTTATTCAGAATCAGTACCTTTGATACTGCTAGTGTCGATTACCAATCTTTGTTTTGTATTTCCTTATTCTTCTCTCGTAACTTCCTTCTTTTCCTTCCCTGTGTCCCCATCTTTCTCCCTGACTATGCGTCTTATATAAGTGTAGGTGTGGGAGGGGGAGTCACGTCCCCTCCACACGCAGTCACCCCTTAGGGGTGCGACTAGTCACAACCATAAGGCTGCAATCAGTCGCACCTCTAAGGTATGACTGTCCTATGTAGTCCGCCCATTGAATGTGGGTTTATTTTATTTGATATTTATTAATGTGTAAATATTTTTTTCTTATTAATATTTATTGTTTAATAGTATAATAATTATAATATTTATTAATGTATTAATATTATTATTAATTATTGTTAGTAATAATTAAATAGTAATAATATTTACTAATATATATATTATTATTATTAATATTTATTGATATATTATTATTACTAAATTATTAATAATTAATAATGATATTTATTAATATATTAAAATAATGGTGTTCATTAATATATTATTATTAATGTTTTAATTTATCAGAATGACATTTAATATATATATTACTATATTAAAATATGTTGTTATATAATAATATTTGATTTATTGAAAAGGTACATTGCTTAACTATTTAATACAAATTATTGAACATAAGGATTTAAAACTCTAGGGATATTACATAAACTCCCTCTCAATCAATATGATTGAGTTTGTCCAAATTGATTGAAACTGTTACCCTAATTTTCTACATGCAGGATGATGAACACAAATAGGAAAACATTGCATAAAGGAACATCTATTCAACACTACTTTTTAGGTGATGTAGATAAGTATTTTGTTATTGCATTCATATCATTGTTTACATTGTACTCTAAGTATTGATCATATTCAAATTTTCAAATTCATAATTGATCATTACATTGTGCATTCAAACTGAATTTAATAGATAAATGTTCTTTCATATTTCATCTTTCATCTTGAAATAGAGTACAAATGGTAGAATAGAAAGCATGATAGAAGTATGATTAGGGTCCCATACATTGCCTTGGAATTATCTGCATTTAGGAGCTGGTTGGTTGTTTGTCAAGTCCTTAGGTCCATTGTTTGAGTCTTCATGTCCTAGGGGTCTTTAGGGTTTGTCATGCATCATGAGAGTGAATAAGATGTTAGATCCAGTTGGATCTAAGCAATGCATGAAAACAAAAGCATCATACAACAATCAAACTTTAAAAGTTGCACATATATCTGAAATATCAATACAATAAGAAAATATGCATCTACATAAACTGAAAAATAGTATTAAAGGGACATGACTCCATGAAACCTTTTACTATTTATGGTCATCATTATGCATGTTGTTTTTATATATAAACTAGATATCTAAATCAAAGGGACTTAGTTCTTGTAGCTGAGAAACCTTTTTTAGAAACAAAAAGATCTTGTTAGGTTAGTGAACAGCATTAGTTGACTGGTATTAACCCATAAATGTCACCATACATGGCATTCACACAAAACTATTGTTTTAATCATGTTCACTAACCGAACAAGATGGATTTGATGTTGTTTTTAAAGCAGAGTAATCAGATATGCATTTCTCAAATGGACTGGTATTTCATATCACAGTCAAAGAGAAAAGAAGATGCAATATGGTGTGAACTAAAAAATGTTGCAGCTTGTGCATATGCAGACAAAGCATTCTCTACTGGTGTGCAATATAAAAAGAGTTTTTCTCTTACAAACATTGTAAAGTAATGTGTACATACAGGAAGATTGACCACTATCAATTTGATGAATACAAAAATGCTACAGGAATTAATCATATGACAGTGTGGTGTACAAGATGTATGATCAAGTAACAGTGATAATAAAAGTTGCATGTTCATTCATAGTGCTGAATAAATGCTACAAAAATTGAGTTTCAAAGTATCAAGTTCAGTCTACATTCTTATGTTTGTGGATGTCACAAGCCCATGCTCGAACCTCATAAACAAATGAACAAAGCATTTTACATTTGTTGCATTTCATTTTTAATGAAACATTAGTTTGCACTGATCACTGTTATTCTAGCAAAATAAGAAAAAGCAGTCAAGCACTGGTTATAGTCAAGCACATCTTCAAGGTCAGGAAATATTTTAAAAATTAATGCACATTGCTAAAAAGTCACAGCCCAACAAGAAAGACAAAACGGTTTAATATTCAAACAAATTCTTGTATCCCAGCTTCATATAGCATTTCAAAGTCACATCTTAGAAGATAAGATAAAACATGGTGGCTTTCGATTTAAGTTCAAATGACAAAGCTGTATGCAGAGGAAGATGTGTTACAAAGTATCAAGTTCAAATTGCATTCTGGTGTTTGTGAGTGTCATGAGCCCATTCTTGAACCTCACAAACTACTAAATTTTTATATATTTTAGACCAGTATGACACACTGTGTAATATCATTTTGCAAAGACAAAAAGACTAGGTAGCTTGAAGATGCAGTCAAGCTCATCTTGTAACCAAGCCAAGCATTTCTAATAGGTCACAGCCAATGGATAAAACTTGGTGGCTTTTGGTTCAGACAAGTCACAATAACAGTGAAAGAGCAAGTTACTGACATCAAGTGGACAATGGACACAATAAAATCAAGCTATAAATGACTAGTAGCAAAATGGTGGAGTATCAAGTCTAGCTGAAGATAAAAAGTGTTAAAATGACTGGTGAAAACAAATAAAACCCAAGTCAACAATAGCTTCCATCATTCAAAGCCGCAAAGGGAGTGATAGTTAAATCGAGTTTGCAAAGCATGATTTATGGAATACAAACAATAAGGAATAAACTCCTAAATTATTGCAATGAAATAAAGAGTGGACTTGGCTTCAACAAACCATTCAAATGAAACAAAGGAAAAGAGAAAAATGTTACTTATCTTAGGTCGAGCCCTCTTGCAAGAGTGCCAACCCGAGCCCAACTCAAGCTCACTGTCACAGTCTCAGGTTTCAATCTCAAGCCGAGCTCAACCCAAGTTTTCAATTTCAAAGTCGAGCTTGCTATCACAGTCTCAAGTTCCTACTATCATCCTGAGCTTCATGCTCATGGATTATGTGAGGAAGAGTGTTTCAAGGCTCGAGCTCGAGTTCTCTACAACCCAAGATCTTAGTTACAACTCTAGTAGGATGCTCGAGCTTCATGATTAAACAACAATCATAGTCCAAGCCTCATCACAGTCCCAGATCTAGAGCATGAGCTCTGTGACAGTCACAAATTTTGAGTTCTCTACAATCTGAGCCTCATCATAGTCACAACATACAAGCCGAGCTTCATGCTCAAAGCTCAAATCACAACCAAGGATCATGAAATAACTACAGAGATGGCTTGAAATATATGACAAGGGGAGCCTCAAAATGATAACAGCATAACCTCCATTATGCCAGATCTCCAGATCAAGAAAAGACACAGAGAAAGGGAGTGAATCCAGTCGAGTTTCTTACAAAATTTTTGCCATAATTTAGGGTTTACTTCCTCAATTTTCCCCAAATGCAAGTGAAACTCAAAAAACCAAAATGCTAGAGTTTTGAGAAGTCTGAAGTCCAATGACAGAGACAATTAATGCCTTAACTCCTGCAAGTGCATGTCAACCAGTGCTTCAAAATGCTAAATGCCACCTAGCTCATACAATGTGATATTTTAAGATTGTTGATTATAGGGATTTGGTCTTTCTCGACCTTTGTATTATGTATCCAACAATAGTATTTTAGGACTTAGATTTTTAATCTAAGTTTGGGTTTTGTATAGTCTGGGTTATAATATTGAGCTAGGCCCAATTCTATTGTAATATGTTGGTATTATATTTAAAGATATTATTTTAAAATACCAACATTTAGGGGCTAGTTTAGTGGCATGTTTCTATGCTATTAGTTAGGGTTTATTGGCTAATATGGAGCTATTTAAGGGTTGATTTAGGGGGGCTAGATTTTTGAATTTAGCCTTAGGGGGTTATAAATTTGAGTTTGTTTCTCAATTTTAGGGGTTCAAGATTGTTTAAGAAGAGGACTTAGTGAACATTTTTATTTCTTTGTGCCCTTTTGCATATGTTTTGTAACCAATTTTTAGATTTTGAGGGAAATAATGCAAGTATTCCATATTTCTTATATTTTTTGAGTATTGAAAATAATCCTTTTCATCTTTCTACATTTCAGTGTTTATTCATTTTGTAACAAGGAGAAGTGAGTTAATCCAATTCCTCCTCTAAGTTATTAAAATCAAACCTTGTGTGGAATTTGTATGTTTGTTGATAGATTTTCACTATTTGTGGTTTATACAATAATAGTGAGGTTAAGTTGACCTATATGTTGATCAGTAAATGATAGTGCAAATCTCAGTAGCTTGTGCATTGTGGATGCTAGTATAAAGTTTTATGTTAAGTCTGAGTCAAGTTGGTGTATCATCCCCATTTCATTCAGTTTTAAAAGATTTTCTTTCTTCCCTTTTCCCAATCAAAGCTTAGTCTAGGTGATATTTCAAATCCAATAGGAACCGGCCTAGAATCAGGAGATTCCTTTTCAATCAGAGTCCACCCACAACTCAGGAAGGTTTTCATTGTTAGCATGAAATATTTGTGTACCCTAATGCCTGAGTTAGGGTGATATTTCAAGGCCTTAATAGAAACATCTATCTCCTTAGAAGCTAAATTTTGCCAACTTCTTGACCTTTCTGAAGATGTCAGAGATAGATTACTAATAGTTCATAAAGCTAAAATATCCTAAACACAAAAATGATAGAAGCATACAAAATTTATTATTTAATGAATTACAAACTAAAAATTCATATGGATTAATAAAACATGAGATACTTATCTTTTCAAATATGTTCAAGTATCTCCTTTTGTAAGGTGAGCCCATTAATACGATACTTGTACCCATCATCCTTCTTCATAACATATCAGTTTTATTATGATCTTTATGTTAATTTTCTTCTTTACACATCACATCTCATTATGATAACTACCAATTAGATGTTGACTTCATACATTATCGGTATCTGATTATATTTTTTATTGGTTACTATCCCACTTGTACTATCCCCTTTTTCGATTAACTTAGATAGTTGGGACAATTACCTCAACTTATCCTTCTCACTTCATTGAATGATGCTATGCATGATATAAATGATGTGTGTTCATCTTTTATAAATAAGTTGACATTTCCATTCCTAGCCTCGTACAGTTGAATCTAATTTGTCTCCAAGATTTCAAGGTTGGGCATTCCTTAAAATGTGTTCCTTGCATATTCTTTAGTATGTTAAAGATATCCCTTCAAGGCCCTTTGCAACCATAACCTCCATCAGAATTAATATTTGGTGTCAACACATCTGCTAAACAATTTACATTTTGTGTCTATGCTCTTGCAATGTATTCATGAGGCATTTTGTCAAGGGATCACCACTCGTGATTTTTATCATTTGCGGGACCATGTTACTTCAAGTGCCTTGAAGATTCATAGTGTCTTGTTGTAGAATTTCATCAAGGCACTACAAAGAGGATACATACAATACTTTTATACTTGTCGATTGTATTTTTATTTCACCCAAATCATATACATTGTACTCCATGAGGTGCCTCTTTTAGAAACATTTAAGAATCTTGATGGAGTCCCATACTCTGCTTCACAATCCATATGTCTTCGAAAAAATTAATTTTCAAATAGTTTTCAAATCATGCAAAGAGCGAGTCATGTTCGTGGCTATGGACTTTAGCCTTATGTTTTATTCTAAAACTCCCATAACCATGCAGATAATCAACATGTTATACAGTATTCATGCTCTCGATGTTTGCATGTAGATATATCAAAGTATTTTCCACTACATCATTTGACAAAAAGTTGTACATTATGTGTCTTCATGAGAGCCCATACTTCATTCGAAAACCTTTATCTTGGTGCATTTTGCAAACAATTTCCTGCTCTATCATAGATGGTAAATATAAGTTTTTCTGCATTGTTGAAAGCGCCGCCTTCACCCCTATCTCAAAAGCATTTTCTCCCCCTATGACAGCAACTGGCACAACTTCTTTAGTCACATAGAGATATGCCATCACCTTTTCACTTTCATACTTTACCTCAGATGATATAGGCAAAATTTTGAATTGCGCATACTCACTTGTAGAGGAATAATTTTTTTCCTTTTCAGTTTCCAACTTTGTCTTTGATAGTAAAGGTGAGCTTTTCTGTCATGCTGTAAGTGTCGCCTTCACCTTCTCATGTTCATTATCTCTGTCAAATGAACATTTTGGAATGCACCGCCTAAGTCTTAAGTAATCATTTGTAGCTATTATCTTAGTTTCATTCCATTTGGAAGGTGCCCTGTTCACTATTGCAGGTTCTATGTTCACCCTAAGGTTCTCTCACATGTCATAAATCTTCTCTCCACTAGAGAAGGAATGTTGTGGAATGCATTTTCTTGTGAATATCTTTTATTCTCTTATAGGTTAGGCTATGATACCATGTTGTGCAATCAAGATCGTCCTATAGAGAATATATATAAGTGTTGTACTAAAATATATTACCATTGTGATTGATCTTTTCACTAGCCATCAATATGCATTTATATCCTTTGAATAGTCATGTCTGTGAAGAGCCATGACCATATGTGGCTTATGCTACATAGGATCACAATCCTTCATAACCGATAGTTAATATTAACTGCATTGTAACATATATAATTATCAACTGATCTTAATATATATATATATATATATATATATATATATATATATATATATATATATATATATAATATATATATATATATAAATGTATATATGTATATATATGTATATATATATATATATGTATATATATATGTATATATATGTATATATATATATGTATATGTATATATATATATGTATATGTATATATATATGTATATATATATATATATGTATATATATATGTATATATATATATATATATATATATATATATATATATATATTACCATATCCGATAATAGCTATATCTTAACAGTTAATGTCTATGCTACTAACATTTTTTCTACCTATAATGTTGTCTAGGAATAAATCTTGACAAAAGTTTTTATATATTTGGAGAACCATTGGATAATTTTGGGGAACTTCAACACTCCTTTGTCCCCCAAAGAAAATTTGGAGGGTTGGTGGACTAGTTTGACAACATAGAGAATTTGGTTAATTTCATTAATAAGTGGGTAAGTTTCTTGACATTGAATTTATTGGTCAATAATTTACCAAGTAAAACCATATAAGTGGAGATAGCCTCATTTAGGTTACACTAGATATATTTATGGTCTTCTCTAATTGGGGTCTAGGCTACAACTCCACATTCTATGCTTTACCTAGAACGGTCTCAAACCATGTTCCTCTTCTATAGGATTGGGAAGACAATCAATTAAGGGGGCCTATCCCCTTCCAATATGTGATCATGTGAGCTTCACATATATAATTAAGAAACTATATTAAAATTTAGTGTAGTACCCCCATCTAGGGGAGAACTATGCATAGGGTATCCCAAAAATTGAACTTTATAAGGACAAAATAAAGGGCTCAAATAAGTAAACTTTTGGTGATATTTTCTTTAGGAAAGGAGATAAATACCATATTAATTTTCATATAAATACAAATTTTTAATGGAGACTGCTTTGAGATAACACACAAGGAAGAAGAATTCCTAAGAGAAAAATATAAAGAGGACTTGAAAATGGAGGAAATTTACTAGAAGTAGAAGTATAGGGTACAATAGATGAGAGAAGGAGATACAACTGAACTATTTTTTCCACAAGTTTGTACTTTCAAACACAAAAAGAGAAACATTATATAATCCTTAAAGGATGAGAAGATTCAAACTATTGTTGAGGATTAGGGATAACTTTAAGAAACCCCCTTTTAGGAAAAAGTGTAAAATCCTGGTGAATCATACATTATTTTAGGGGGGAATTTGTTTTAATGCAGGCGATTTTTTTTTTCAAATCCATGATTTTTCATAGTTTTTATTGGCAATTTTTTCCCTGCTGAATGAAAATTTCATAAATTACTGGTGAATAATTTTCTTTTGAAGTAAAAAATTATAATATATGAGGCGAATAATTTTCTTTTCAAATAAAAAATAATAATATATGAGGCGAATGATTTTCTTTTGAAGGGTAAAAAAATATTTGTATTGGTGAATTTTATGTACCGTTTGAAAATTTATTTATTTTATTGGCTAATCATTTGTTAATTATGGCAAAAAAAAATATTTTGTTGGCAATTTTCAAAAGATGGGAAATATTTTGTTATAATACCTTAGATTAACATACCTAACATACATACATTATTTTATAATGCTAAATATATTATTTGATATCGTTTGATGATCCAAGATCAATGGCTGAAGTTTAATTTCGGCCCCAATTTCTTGAAGGAAACAAAGTTGTGGAGGAAGTCACCGGAATGTTGACACGTATCAAATAAGGGTTACTTGTCTACAGACTACAGTGTACACATGTTGGTATTGATATTCATGGTTCTATTACTATAGTGCAACTTGTAACCTCTTAAATCGGTAAGCAATAAATGCCTTGTCAGTGACAAGCGACATTCTTTAACTTGTCACGCAGAGTAGACATGCACCACTTCCAAATTCGTATAGATGCTATAACTGATATCTAACATCTTTTGCATTTATGGGAAAGATTTACTTCCAGATATGAAAGATTAAGTCCAAAATTTTAATTTCTCACACGCATGCATTTAGGGGAAAGATTTACAAGAAAGATTTAGAGGCATGTTAAGGATAATGGATTTAATACCATTAAAGATAGAATAATTTATTGCTAAGTAACGATCCAGAATTCAAGGGCTATTTATAGATTATCTATCTTCATTATTGATTGATTCATCTTTGGCGTTTGCTAGATAATTTGTTTGTTTAGGGTCTGCAATCTGTAGTCTGCAAATAATTTGTTTTTAAGTTTTCTGTAGTTTTACTGTTTCAGGTGGACACTCCAATTAGGCTTATATGCACATCTGAGGAGGCCCAAAAGGCCTTTCTAGGTTCCTTTACTGATGAAGCCTTAGAATCTATTTGTAAGGAGGTTGGGCCTTTCGTTATAGAGGCTGTGAAAATGGTGTTGGGCTGAGAATTTCAGAACAATGAAGATAGGCACCGGGTCAACACAGACATTACGTCCCATTTTTTGGCATCTCTTCTTGACCTCGGAGGAGAGAAGGTGGAGATGTTAATGCTGCTGAGGAGGGTTTTTAAAGAAGAATACCTAGGGGACAACGTTAATGTTTTCATGTTTGCAAAAATAGGGGTGGGGATCCCTTGGGCAAGTGAAATACCCAAGCTTCTTCTCCCAGGCCAGAATGTGGCCATGCAACCTTTTCTTTTGGGCCTCAATGCTGGGCAATATAAGTGTCATAGGAAATGGGCCCTAATTGCTAGGGTTTTCTTCTGAAAGTGGTTTGCCCTTGACGAAGAGGAGGCTGAGGCAGGGCAATTTGGGTGGCTTGATGAATTCACGCAAATAATCATCTCTCGTGAATTCTACTTAGATGAAGATGAAGGCCAAAATTAGTAGTGGACTACTACTAGTTTTTTTGGATAAAATTTTTATGGTTTTTTTTGTTTATAGTATGTTTCTTTTTGTAGTATTTACTATTGTACTAGAAGTAGACGCTGGACTACTAGTCTACTAGTGGTTTCTTTTTAATAAAAACATACCTCATTTTTTGGTTTTTTTAATTTATAGTAGGTTCCTCTTTGTTCTGGAAGTGGAATTGGACAATGTTTATGTAATTATAATTTTATGAAAAGAAAACAATGAAAATTTCACTCATTTCAATTTGTACAAAAAATGGTTCTTAGACTTCTCTGTCACTGTGATTGCAATATTTTAATTAGTTTCTTTATGATTTATCTACCTATTAGATATGTATGATGTATCACAGTTGTACAATGTAGACAGTTATAGCTAATAAAAGAAATGTCTTATCATTTATCACTGAGTACTGACATTAAGTTTGGGTAGTGTTACCTGTCAAAATTCACACACTCGTACATTTAATATGAAAGATTTATAGAATTTTGAAGGACAAATGAATTAATAAGGTTAGAGAAAGAATTTATGGTATTCTAATTATAATGTATGAGAATTATATGTGAATCTGTGATTATAATTATCAACGTTAAGGTTATAATCAATAAAAAATATCATTTTAACTTTAAGAATACTATATAATCAATTTGACAGACAAATGAATTAATAAGGTTAGAGAAAGAATTTATTGTTTTCTAATTATAAGGTATGATAATTATATGTGATTATAATTATCAATGTTAAAGTTATAATCAATAAAAAATATCATTTTAACATTAAGTATAATATTTAATCAATAAAAAATATTACTTTAACTCATGTTTGGGAGACCTAGCGAGTTAGCCACCACAGAAATCTCGTTATCTCTAAACACTAACCTTAACTCCGGCCTTTGAAATTTATTAGAATTTAATATTATTAAAAAAAAGTGCATTTTGAATTTGATTGGTTAAAACTGTTACTATTCAATTAAATAACTTTAAATGTTATTAACTTATTATCCATTATTAATTAATATTTATAAAGGAAAAAATAACATTATAACATTTAACAATGTCTGTTGCAAATAACTACCATTGGATGAGCACAGATCGATGATGTACGATGGACTTCAAGATGAAAGGCAAAAGCAACCCCATCTTTTCAAACCCATTCTAGAATCATGACACGTGTTACTAAACACGTAAGATGTTCCACTTGCAGTCTCGCATGGTCCTACCAACAATGCCATTTGATGATGATGTGACATGTCTGACTCATAGTCGTGAGGTGAGTGAGGCGTTAGGTGAGTGGTGACTAGGTGAGTTAATGGGACCCACGGGGGCCTGAGGCCACTAGTACCATAGGCAAACAATTCCCTTATAACTATTGGATTATTGTAGATCAACGACCGAAGTTGTATTTTGGGATGAAAGGGAAAAGCAACGCCATCTTTTCAAACCTTTTCTAGAATCATGACACATGTCACTAAACACGTAAGGCATTCCACTCGCAGTCTCACATGGTCCTACCAATAATTCCATTTGATGATGATGTGACACATTTGACTCGTAGTCGTGAGGTGAGTCAGCCATCAGATGAGTGGTGACTAGGTGAGTTAATGGGACCCACGGGGCCCAGGGCCAACACAAGCACACAATGCCATTATGACTGTTGGATTATTGTAGATCAATGACCGAAGTTGTATTTCAGGATGAAAGGGAAAAGCAACCCCATTTTTTGAAACCCATTCCGGAATCATGACACATGTCACTAAACATGTAAGACGTTCAACTCGCAGTCTCGCATGGTCCTACCAACAATGCCATTTAATGATGACGTGACATGTCTGACTCGTAGTCATGAGGTGAATCGGTCATCAGGTGAGTGGTGACTAGGTGAGTTAATGGGACCCACGGGGGCCCGGGGCCACCAGTACCATAGGCAAACAATGCCATTATGATTGTTGGACTATTGTAGATCAACAACCGAAGTTGTATTTCAGGATGAAAGGGAAAAGTAACGCCATCTTTTCAAACCCATTCCAAAATCATGACACATGTCACTAAACACGTAGGACATTCCACTCATAGTCTCGCATGGTCCTACCAACAATGTTATTTGATGATGACATGACATGTCTGACTTGTAGTCATGAGGTGAGTCAGCCGTCAGATGAGTGGTGACGACTCTAGATTGTAAATTGTAGGCTTGTAGGTTGTAGCTGTGTATAAATATTTGAATTTTCCTACGAGTAAATAGTGATACCGGTTTTGGTTACCACTTACCAACTTACCACGATGGGCAAAACAATTACCAAGAATAAGACTATGAGTAAAAAGACAAGTCAGATAATAGAATTCCACAATCTGCTTAAAACACTAGGTTTCACGGATTTATTCCATGATATTTATGATCCTGTTATTCATGGAAATAAGGGAATAATGGAAATTAGATTTGCAATTGAAAACAAGTGGAAGGATCCAAATAAGGGTTCAAAATTTTCTTCATTTAACCCAAAGGTAAATGCAACGGCAAATAAAATTGCATCGTGGAATGCTGGGTCGGCAAGCATGGTGTTACGTCAAGTATTCCCTTGCCCATAAATTGTCATGGTCTGTGCCAAAAATTATGATGAAAATAAAAAAGCAATTGTGATAAAAATACTCAGGAGGAAATTTTTTCCATAACCGAGAGTGAATTTGCTAGTCTGCTGAACCTAGGGTTTGAACAACAAAACTCAAACGTGCAAATTGACCTGAGAAAGTTGGCAGAGGATTATGAAAAAATAGATGCAACATAGAGAGATTCTTATATTAGAGGAATAACAAATAGTTCAAGCCTAAGTCCATATCATAGGCCTCCTTATGATTATGAATTTTTGTGCCATGGGTTCAGGACAATATTTCCTTGCTAGCATTTTGTTTGGGATTGGATAGTAACAAAGAAGTGGGTACCAGCATTCTTGAAATGCTTTGTCATATTCATTTTGAAAAAGAACCAGTAAAATATTATTTTATTGAGCACATTGTTCGTTACATGCAAGAACAATTACTAATGATTAAAACAAGCTCACAGAAGACATTTAGATTCATAACCTACTTGTGCTATCTTCTCTTAGCAAAGCATCATGTAATATTTTAGACAAACAAGCTTTGTAGTCAGGGCCAAAATCCAATATATGAGTTGACACCTTAGATAAGGATGATTGATAACAAAAGGAACTACAAAAATTTTGTAGACTTCTTTTTGGCACCAATGTACGATTAAATTATAGGCACTCCAATGCCTAGATTACCTGCTACTTGTAGAGATTTAATTCAACTTGGAAGTAAAATACAATTGGCTAATTGGTACTTCATGGAAGAGTACACAGTGTTAAGGTTTTACAGTTCAATAGTAGAACCCTACAAAATTCCAATACATGTCACAGAGAGGGTATTTGCATTGGAATATGTACGATAGATGGAGAGCACAGATGTACTCTTTAATGGTTAGCAAAAGAAAATGATATTTCCTTCCTTGCCTTTCTCATTTGGAGGGTTCACATTTGAGAGAAGAGGATTCAAAGTGGCATAAGCCTTTTTTACAATTTTTCGCTTTGATGTTGACAGTCACTAGTAGTATGATCCACTCAACATAATTGGAACAAAGCTTAGAGAGAATGGGAACTCTGCAAGCAAATGCCAACATGAAAGTATGCCATTGATTGAAAAATTTAAAAACATGGATTCCTGGGAAGAGGTCAAAAAAGAGATTGAGAAATATGTTGCTGAAAATAATATGTCAATACAAGAATTGTCATCATAAATTATGGCATTGCACAAAGAGAAAGGAAAAGTGCAGGCCATGACTATGACATCGTCTAATTTCTACCAGAAAGCTGCTCAACCATCTACAAATTCTATTCCAAAAAAGCTAATGAATGAATGTATTGATGATAATTGGACTCAAACCAAAATTTCTAATTTTTGGGAAATGAGGAAGAATCTCGGTGAGCCAAAGACCTCTACAGATCTTTATGACGTGGAAGAGGATACAATGTTTAATGAATTATGGAATAAGGAGCATCCAGCTGAAGCATATCTAGATGATGATAACCAGGACCAGGATTCTGCGAATCCCACATCCAATAAAGTATATTCAATTAGTAGAGGAGTTGATGCATCCAAAAAATATCAATATACCAAAGGGGCAGATATTATAGAAAAATGGGCTACCAAGGTTTTGTTGGTTTGGGTCCTACTAGATAAGGGGTTTGGTCTTTACCTGACCCAGCAGCTCCACCAAAACATGGTGAGAAACCAGGCCTTGGGCTTGGAGTTCAATCATAAAAATCATCAACTCAGTCAAATTCATTTCCTCGAAGCACTCAGATTCAATCTGAATCAATTGCCACTCCCACAGCTATCGATAGCATGGGTACAACTATAGCTAGTGGTTCGAAAAGGACATTACAGATAGACACAAAAACAATTGTTCCCAAAGATCAAGGTAGTGTAAAGAAGCAAAAGGTTTTGAAAAGTATTGGTACAACAATGCCAATGGTGACTGGGACTCCAACAATTGCCCAACATTCAGGACAAAACCCTCAGGCTCAGAACAGTCCAAAAACTCCACTTGTAATGGGTCAGGGTGTTGCTAATCCCATGGTGTAATTAGCAACACCACAGGAAACATAGGTGGAAGCTCCTACATCAGTCCAAGTGCTATTTCACCATTCAAACATTCAATTGTGTCACAAAACCCTAATTTTTGTTATAATGATTTTGTAACTAACTATGAACAATCAAAAAATAGGAATAGACAACATAGTAAGACAATGAAGATGGAAGCAGTTGCTACAACTCGTGATGCAGAACCTACAACAAACAGGCTATTTCCCACATACGACCCAAATAAAGATATGATGGAATTCATGGTTGTTATGCCCCCAGCTAGAGATAACAATCCACCAGAGAGTCAATTAGATCCATCTCAATTTCAAGTTAGCACCCTCTAAATGGATTTATCCAAAATTAAAAATGTGGACAAGATAAATGTGTCCAAAATGACCAACCAAGTGGTCTACAGTTCAGTGATGAAGTTGGAGAGAGAGAAAGGAAAGCTTTAGGGCACAATAGATAAGTTAAAGGTAGACCTGGAAAATGTAAAGGAAAATGAGAAAGTAGTAGAAAACAAGTGCAAAGAATTAGAGAGAAGGATTAAAAAATCATCCTCTAAAGAAGCAATTGGAGTTGGATAGCAAGAACATATTGACGCAGAACTGAAATCTCTAAGGGAAAAATTGGAACAGAGCGAAAAAAAAATTGAGAATGAAAAAGCCTCTTCATTAAGTTTTTAGAAAAACTTGGAGAGTGCGGGAAAGGCAACCAATAACTTAAAGAAAGAATTGGAGAATGAGAGCATAAAAACAAAATAGTGGGAAGAGAAAGCAAAAGAGTGGGAAAAGAAAGCAAATAAGAAAAGATAGTGAACACAAGTTCTCAGAAATGAGAGAAGACCTAAAGAAGGAAAATAATACAATTAAAATTTATGAAAACAACTTGAATGACCATGTAAATAATACAGTCAAGCAATTCTTTTGGGGCCAAATAAAGATGTCTTCTGATAGGTTGTGTGATTGGTTTGAACTGAATGAAACTCTTACAGATGTTTTTGGGAAGCTGAAAGAGCACATTGAGAAGAACAAAAGTTTTTGTCAGAGATAGAAAACTGCAAAGTAGATTATGCAAGAAATCAACAGAAGTAGTGACATGCATTTGGTAAGCAAGGGAATTCAGGACCGTGTTGCTACAACAATAAAGGTGAACTCTATCTTTGAAAAATTTTAGAAACTAATAGAAGAAGAAGAAAATGTTTCCTTATTCAAGCCAAAGCTTGCCAAGATGAATAGTAAAACAAGCAAATTGATATCTCTTGGTTTGCCGAGTCCTGGTCCTGATTACTCATCAACGAGTTTCATTGGAAGAGAAGCTTACAAAAAAAAGTTGGAGGACACAGTGACATTTGATTTAGGCAACCTTCCTCAGGATAGAACTTATGAAGGCATTGCAAAGTGCATCAAAACATTCACAAATTTGAATGCAGTAATGGAAGGAACATTTCTTTCAACTCACTCTTCCTAGTATGGATGGCTGACGAGGTCGTAGGTCATGTACTATAACATGACAAATTTTTCCCTTCCAACCGATGAAGAATGGAGCATACTAAAGAAATTGACAGAATCATCTTGATCTCATCAATCATAGTATGTGAAAGTACTTTCAGTTTCAATCATCTCTATATCTTTAGTATATATCTTTGATATTATCCTAAATACTAGAGTGTAGAATTGAGTTTAAAGTAACAAGTTTGAACTTTGTTTTTTGAACAGGATGAATGTGGCAGTCTTGCAAATGCTATTGCCAATGCTAATTTACTAAACCAGCCTGTCAAATGCAGAAATGTACAACTAAAGTTGTAGAGATGTTGTAGACTTGTAGTTGTCTTATTGATTTAGATTTTGAGACTTATCACTTCACATTAGGAAAATCGATCTGAAGCTATTGTTGCTCCCTTGTTTCTATAAAAGAGAATTCAAGGTCATTGGCTTAGGGTAATGAAATTGAAATTGGGCAATGTGCCAAATTGCCAATGGGTATTGAGCCATTGAGTTTTGTAAACAGAATCATGGAGTTGTGTTCTTACTAGTATTAATGAATGAATTTTTACATTGTATCATATTTGTAATTAAATTAATGAGAATCAGTATTTCTAACTCTAAGAATTCTAACATATGAATTGCTATGTTGTCAAAACAAATAATGAAAAATCTACAAGAATTGTACCATATGAGCTAAACAATGCAAATGAAAACCATTATTAATTGTGGAATTGAATCTTGATGACATTATCAACCACATTCATGTTTTTGACATTGGAATATGCTATTATTCATGATTGATGATGAGATACAGAAACTGACAGCAGACTTCAGGAAAAAGCTTAATAAATACCTAGGAGTTTAGGAACTGCTACTTCTATAATGGTTCAACTTCAAGCTGCCACATCATATCATCATTGAGATCATCAGATTCAGCACCATCAACTTCATAGATTCCTTGGTTCTTCAATATGTTTTCTTCACTCTGCATACCACCGCTTAACTGATGTTCACCGCTAGCAGTACCAATACCAGTAGTACATGAGTCAATGACATCATTGTCTCTGGCATTCCCACTCCCAGTCCCACTTTGGTTTGAAATGTTGCTGAACCCTCTTCTCTGACATTTCTTCCTCCACAATTTTAGTGCCCTTTCATAAGGAAAAGTATTGACTTCATACCTGGATGTATAGACCCTCAAGCAATTTTTCAGATTCTTGTCTAGTTTGTTTCTTAGATTTGACTTTAGGAATCCCAAAGCACTGAAAACTTTCTCATCCTCCACCGACCCCAATATCATGGTTAGACATAAATCAGCAAGCTTGAAATATTCTAATTTTGAATCAGTCAACAATTCTCTCTTAGCTAGATTTTTCCAAAGCCTTGATACCGATCCATCTTCGCGAGGGTTCTACATAATATTATATTGTTCCCTCATTGTTATTAAAAAATGATCTGATTGCTCTCTCAAATGATTTCCATCTAAAATTCCATTTAGAGTTACTCCATTTAACTCTTTGGTTTTGCAGAAATGATCTATCAAAGTTAGTAGCCTATTTTAAAAATCTTTCAAATTGTTCATACTCCAATATCAAGGAAACACAATAGCCATGGATTCAAGTAGTTTGATCGAAGGGAATCTTTCTCTAATCTGTGAGGAAAGATCATAGGCAATGTACTTCACAGAAGCTATTATAGACTCAACGATCTTGGTAAAGTCTTCCCTTTTAATACTTGATACTCGTCGAGTCCTGGTGTTCTTTCCTGGTTCCTCGGACTTGATCATGGCAAAGTAGTGCATTGGTATCTCAACGCCGTGAACTTCTACACATAACTCCCCATTTGAACCTAATTTTAAAAATTTAATAGGATTGTCCAAATCTATGACTTTCAGCTAGCTGGAAAATTTTACATCATCTTCACATAATTGATAGAGACTGTCGAGTGCCACGCATGTCAATTTACACAATGAAGCATATTCTGTAATATACATAGCTCTTTGTTGGGCCTTTTTCATTAAATTTCTCATTTCCTCAAGCATGGGGAGAATACCTACTAATGTTAATAGTGTCTCTACATTAGTTAACATTGCCAGCAATGTAGGAAATTTTGGTTTCCCTTCTTCGTCATGACTTGAGTTCATTAGACCAAGCAATGATTGATATTCTAAAAAAACTTGATGTGCTGGTCCATCCAAAGAGATCCATCTGGTATCATTATCCTTAAGAAACTTATTCAGACCGTCAGTTAGTCCTTCGGCAAAGTGTTGAAATTCCCTAAATCATTTCAGACTTTGACAAAAGTATTGGTAGAGCTCTTTGATTAAAGCTTCAATTTTTTGTACTAGAGCATGCTTACTGACAACTCCAAAAGCTAGATTCATTCTGTGGGCCATGCAATGAATGAGAGTAATGTAGGGTGCACAAGAAGATTGTATCTTTATGCAAAGACTACCCCTATGGCCTTGCATTACTGAAGCTCCATCCGCTCCAACACACACTAGCTTTTTGGCAATGGTCATGTCATTTATACCTCCATATTCAATTAGAGAACTCTTTACTAGTTCAAATAAATTTTTTGTTGTCGCATTATCCCTCATTTTAGCAACAGTTAGTAGATGAGGTTGGAAAACAAAATTTTATATAGTATAAACATGCATGCATACCCAGGAAGTATTGTCTACTACTATAGCCTCATCTAAAGACAATGCAATAAAATTTGACTCTTTAATTTTTGCCTTTAGATCCTCTTTTTCAACCTCGGCAAGACAACTTTCCCATTCCTATCTACTGTTTACTGACCAATAACTGTTAGGATAGTTATGAACTTTCATAAAGTGTAATAAAGCACTCAATGATGGGTAGTCTATCATAGGACACCCTCTACTCAAAATATTAAACACAACACTTAACTGAACAACTTTTCCCATTAGTTCTACTTCCAATGCTTTTCCAAAACAAGCTTCAATAGAGCCTTTAATTTCACCAGGCTTCATCTTTATATTATGCTAAAATTCATATAATTATGCATTTCTAACATGTTGAGATTCCTCCTTTGTTTTCCATCTTATCACTGATTTTTGAACTCCATCTATGTTTTTCTTTTCGTAAACTTTACCCATATGCTTCTCTATGGTGTCAATTTTTAGCTGCAACCTCTTTTCCTTCTTATTTATCTCGCTGCAAATCTTACATCTGTATTCTACCAGAGGCTCCCCTTCAATTGGATTATCCACTAGTTCAATGAATGGATACTTTGACACCCATTCTATTTGAAAATTCCTCGACAGATCCCACATTCTATCATTCTTTGATTTGTATTTTCTTTTCTTCCCTGCACCATCATCTTCTCTGACATTCTCAGTCTCATCCAAGTTGATTATATCATTATGGCTACTCTGGGTAGCTAAGTAAAAATATTCTTCAAGTTCATCGTGATCTGAGATATCAAGTTCGTTGACTTCTTCAATATGTCATGTAGGTTCAGCCTTAGGTTGTGAATCTTGAAAATCTTCTTGTGATGAAGTAGCTTCCCGATTTTGGCTAGAAACATTTCCAACACCATGACCAAAGTATGATGATAAGGTTTTGCATTTTGTTGGCCTCTCTTGGCTTTCCCCATATGTGGGAGCCTTACCCTTATTCTTGTTTGACATCTTGATTCTTCAACGAAATAAAGGCTACCAGCCTACCAGTGAAAAAAAATGTAAAAAAAATGTTTACTTGTTGAAGAAGTGACAAATGACAATAGAACTATAATATACAATGTTTACATAGTCGCATAATAATAATCACTTACCTTTGCCTCAAATTCAATCACAGTCGTGACTCGCCAAAATAGTCAAGACTCAATAGTCTAAACTTCGCTATCGATCAAATTGAACCGATCCAAATTGTGTACAATAACATTGATGTATGAATGTATTTATACTAATCTTTATTGGCAAACTAAGTGGGAGGTATTAGGTCGATGTCCAAATATTTGGCAAAGCCCACGTAATTATAACATGTCTTGTGTTATATCCTAGGTGATTATGGGTCATCCAATACCATGGTAATATTAATAAAGTTGGTGAAAATCAATCAGTTTGAGACACGCGTTTGTAACATGGTTGGCAAAGTTGGGTCCGCCTAAATATATATATATAACTATTGGCGAATGTAGGCCATCCATTTGGGGCCACTTTGAAATTATAGACGAATGTTAAAAAAATATTATGCCCAAAAATTATATGCCATTGGCGATGATCCCGACCATTGGACCCAATTTTCATAAACCAATTGGTGATGATCCCAGACATTGGACCCAATTTTCATAAATGCAGGGTGATATGATCATTCCCATATGGCCAATATATTCACTAAATTGGGGGTTGACGACAAGAGACATTCGCCAATTGGTGAATAATCACCACTAAAGTTTTCACTATTGAGGATATCTATTTGTGTAATATGGACTCTAATTACTTTTTTAATGCTTACCTAGAGAGGCTAGAAGAGACTTTGATCCTACCTTGGAAGATCAATTGTTAAACTGATTACTATTTTCTTTGAGTCTATTTGACATTGCTCAAATCTTGGCTCCTATTACTAAAGAGAAGGTCAAGATTGCTACTTTCGCCATGGGTGAATTAAAAGCACCATGGTTGGATGGCTTCCCACTGGCTTTCTTCTAGGAAGTTTGGGATATTGTGGTGTATGATTTAGCAATGGAAACCAAGAATTTATTCCCCACAAGATTTTGAAAAATTTGAATAACACCTACAATGATTTGATTCCTAAGGTTTCCAACTTGTTAAGACTCGAATTTGGGACCTATTAGCCTATGCAACACAATATACAAGATATTATCCAAATTTTTGATGACTATGATAAAGTTTATGCTAGGTGACCTTATCAATAGAAGCTGAAAAAGGTTTTTTTCAAGTATAAAAAATATGGATGCAACTATCTCACTCAAATTTTGTATTCCATGGACAAAATAAACCTCTTTACAATGGTCCTAAGACTTGATATATATAAGACCTATGATAGAGCGAGGTGGGATTTTCTTTTTAAATTCATAAGGAAGATAAGTTTCTAAGATAATATGATAAGCCTTATAAAATAATGTGTAACCACAATTAAATTTTCAATCCTTGTCAATGGTTTCATTAGGGGATTCTTTGGTGCTCAAAAAGGTTTAAGGCAAGGGACCCTCTATTACCTTACCTATTTATAATGATAGTTGAAGTGTTAGGAGTAACTTTCATTAATATGGTGGATATGGTTAGGATGAAATGATTGAATATTTTATCAACTATCCCCCATCTATCATACAATATCTTGTAGACAATACAATCACATTTTGGAAAAACTTGGTGGTTTAGTCTAGTAACTAATGGAAAAAATTCTTAATCTTATCCCAAATCTTTGGGACAACATGAAAACTATGAGAAGATAAAATTTATTTCCTCAACATAGTAGATGGCTTAAAAATTAAAATCACAAATATTTTGGTTTTCCAAAATGTTTTCCTCTTAGGGGTTTACTTAGGCCTACAACTTATTATTAACAAGGTTGCCCCAACTTGTTGTAACTCTATTTTAGAAAGAATCCAAAAAAGGTTGGTTCGTTCGATAGGAAAAGTTTTAAGAAATGCAAAGAAGTTGCAACTTTTAACAACCTTACTACAAGGTATACTAGTGTACTTCCTTTCCCTCTTTCAAATTTTAGGTATTATGGCTAAAAAACTAAAAAGAATTCAAAGAAACTTCTTTTGGATAGGGACCGCGGAAAATAAAGGAATGGATTTGGTCATTTGGGATAAAATTATTTTCCCAAGAAGTTTTTGGATAGGGTATAATGAGAATCAATTTTCTCAAAAAATCCTTCATGTCTAAAATGGGATGGAACCTCTCACTCTATAACACTAATTAGAGAAACATTAGGAATGCAAAGTATGTTTATAAAATTTCTACAAAGACCTCTCCACTTTTAGTTACCCAAGTGGCTCTAAAATTTGGAATAATATCCTCCAATGTAGGGGTTTGATTTCTATGGGTCTCACATGCAAGTTTTAAAATGGGTTTATTGTATGCTTCTAGAAGGATAAATGACTAGGATATATGCCCCTTGCATTGCACCCCACTTTTAAATTCATTAGTGAAATGGATCAAGCCTTCTTTAGAAGTTTGATTTCAGATTACAAATCACCCCATATCCATGGAGATACATTACTTAATGTTGTCAAAATTAACCACACTTATTATAGAAAGGCCATTTGTTAGAGTAGCTTATCCAACAAGCCAGAATCCCTCTATTTCCAAGAGAGGATAAAGATGTCTAGAATAAAAACCCTAAATAAAACTTATTTGTTAGATCAATATAAAATATGTTGTTAAGGAGAGTATTTATTTTGGAATGTGGTGAAAATTTTGGAACCCTCAACTCCTTCCATTTTTTTCTTTTGGTGGACGATGATGCATAAAAAAACCTTAACCCAAGATAACTTGGTCAAATTG
Source organism: Chamaecyparis obtusa (assembly GCA_027943335.1). Lineage (NCBI taxonomy): Eukaryota > Viridiplantae > Streptophyta > Pinopsida > Cupressales > Cupressaceae > Chamaecyparis > Chamaecyparis obtusa. The sequence goes on from BSBK01012303.1 coordinate 69,303, forward strand.
GGACTTCATATACCAAATAGGTGTTTCCTCTGCAAGCACGAGGTATAATATATCCCTCACATCCTACTACACTATCAATTTATCATAATCTTTAGAGTTTGGTGATGTATAAGCTAGAAATTTGTTGAACAATGAATAAATATTTCTCACCTCTCACCTTTGAATGGGTTGGACATTCAAACAAATCACTTATTAGAGAGATCTCTAGATGTGACTCTCCCCCCCCCCCCCCCCACCACCTATACTAGAGTATTTAGAAGGAAAGAAATAACTAGATCATTAAGGAGGTGGAGAAACCTGTATATGAAGTGTTCCTAAGATTTATTAGACTTTTGATGGATAAATTTTTGGTTGCTATCTAGGATTTTCTTGTCCCCCCCCCCCCACAACTTTTGATGATAAGGTTGCTAATAATTAAAATCACCCCAATTCCTATTCTATCTTTAAAAACTCTAATAGAATGTGAAGACTCAATAAAAAGTGGCAACCCCACCATCTAGATGACATAAACCCAACTCTGATGGGACAACAAGGGGAGACTAATGTATGGCTATGGATGGTGGAGTGATAAGAGAGGTGGTACTAGGGATTTTATGGTGGCTTATACATTAATCTTTAAGGGGACACTAAAAATCAAGCAAAGGGGATGACCCTTCTCTAGGGAATAAATATTTCTCTATCCATTGGGATTAAGATCATTTCAGTTGAAGGACAATTTGAGTTAATGGTGGATGTTATAAAATGCCTTGAAACATTTTGGATATTCTATTGAAGGTATAGAAATTAATATACATAAATTCCTAGGTTAAATATCTTTGAGATCAAGCACACATATAAAGAAGGGAAAAAAGTCACAGATGCCATCGTAGCTCTAGGGATGGGAATTGGAAATCTTAGTTGTTGGAAAAAAGAAGGATTTTGTACTAATGAATGTCCTAAGAGTCCTTTTTTAAGAGAGAAAATGTAACTAAAAAATATGTTGAATGTCCAAGGTGTTTGGGCTCTATGGACCCTTCTCTAATTGGTTTCTTTGGAGTGGATTTCATGAGGACAATGACCACATTTTCAAATCTCTTTAGTGGGATAAAGTTCATAATGTATTGTTGACTATACTTGATAGTGAAAATCCCTAAAACAAGGTGATTTGGATTGAAAATAAGATGAGATTATCTAGTTGCATGAAAAGAAGGATTAGATGGATCAAATGGTGAGGCACCTACTCTAATAGGATTGCACACATGACCAAGGTGGTGATGTGGCCTATGTTTTTGGAAAGTGATGTTTTGGGAGCACTAGTAGTCACTTAAGGGTTGTCATTTATGGTGACACTTATTCTGGAGTGATCGCATGCAAAGATTTTTGGTATTGGAGACTCAGTCATAAAAATGACTAAGTACAAAATCAGGATAATAGTATACTGTGTTACAGTTTTGGTCAAAAAAGATAATATATGATGTATTATGGCTTGAAAACTTAGTAGAAGACATTTTGGGATATGTAAGACCTTTACTTAAGGTTGCACATGTTTTGGTGTTAAGATCAGGAAGATACAATGATATGAAGGTATGTGAAGATAGAGAATCAGTGAAACAGGGCATATGAGTAGTCGTGATGATTGAGGCAAGGTTAGTTGGTATGGAAATGTGCTAAGTCAGATGGATGGTGTATATTGCTAGCACTTTGGTAATATAAGATCATTGACTCTATGTTGATCACTTGCATTAGTAATTATTATGTTTTGTAATGTATTTTGAGAGCCGATAGGATGACAGAATTAATATAAGTATAGTGTTTGGTGGGAGTGATAAGTGTGAGTGTAATGATGATGTGATGAATGTGAATTAAAGAGCATAGAGAAGATGCAAGATCAATATCTGATAGAGCTATAATTGGAACCATCTTAGCATAGCAGATGCTTGAATTGTTCACTTTTGTAGAACATTTTGTGACAGTATTGTAATTGTAAGAGAAGTAAGCTCACGACCTTTAATAGGGTTTTTGTATACCCCTAATAGGTTTTTGTATTCCTCTAGCAAGGAAATTTACTATGTAATAATCATCTCCTAATAGGGCTAGATCTACTAATAGGGATACTATATTTTAGTGTTGCATAGTTGTGGGTACCATCCCCACCGGGGTTTTCCTTGGCCAAGGTTTCCTTGAAAACAAATCATGGTGTTATGATTTATGTATTGTGCATTTATGTTCTTTTCATTTCAGCATTATTATGGTTTATTTACAATTGGTTGAAGTTTAAATTAAAGTGTTGTAATACTGATTCACCCCCCCTCTCAATATTACCTACTCCTAACAATTGGTATCAGATTTATTGGCCCTTAGAGAGAAATCCTAACATCTTAAGGCATATCAGAATGGATTCAAATAGTTTGCAAGAGAAATTTGAAGAAACACTTGATGATCTGGACAAATAGAAGGGTGAGAATGGTGAATTAAAATTCAAATTGAGAAGAGAAGAAGGTTTCATCGAGAAACTAAAATAACAACTTGAAACTTCAAGAAGTCAGAAACAAGACCTTATGATGAAGGGTGCTCCCCTTATTACCACAAACACATAACAGAAATAGAGAAACAACAACAACAATATGCAAGAATAGAAAATTGACTTCTTATTATATCCACAAATGTGGAATTACAAACTTTCAGAATTACAATATGCAAAGCCACATGGGCATTCCCTTACAATATTCTGTAGGAAAAAGCCTCAAATCAATACCCATATCTACTACCCAGAACCGCCCTAGACAACACTACAGGCCTTCTTTATATAGGCATTTTCCACCGCCCAAGAAGGTTCCAGAAATTTAGCCCTTAGGGCCGACCAAACTTAGAATTATTTTATTTTTCAATTTATTACATCAGAGTCGGCTCAAAATAAATTTTGAAACATGAACAAAAATTTTGAAGGAAAATTATTTTCTGCCATTTCAGGTGACCCAACTTCCAAAGACCATAAGTCATCACCAGTTGACCCGATTGACTATTATAACCCCATTTCAAAAAGGCCACGAAGTGCTCTACAAGCTTGACTAGCGCAAGCACCTATCACCCAAGTTTTTGACCTCATCCAGGGCCTCTAAAGCCTTCAAAATTGAGTTCAAAGTTTCTATACCCTGCTGCCAATATCAAAAATTTTCAATATCTTTAAAACTAGACCTGATCTAGCCATGAAACTTTACTAGCAGGCTGGTATGACTAAGATGAACCTCCACATGCAAAATCAGAACATTCTGAGATCATATGACCAACTTACTAAAAATAGAAAGTTTCCATAAATAGTAGCTCTACACAAGATAGCCCTTATTGAATACAAAAACATAAATATTTTTGGGTGATGCAAGATTGCTCTTACACCCAGGATGCTCCTGCATCACCTTATGGAAAAAATCAAAGAGGATTCAAACAATGACACATCAAATCAAGTAAAGAAGATGGAGCAAGAAAAAGAACAAATCAATCTTCTAATCATTAAAGAGATTCAACATGAAAAGGATGCAAGATACAATTTTGAAGAGTCACTAAAAGAAGAAAATGAGAAGATAGGACAAATGAAGACTGAACTTTATCACTAGAAGGATAAGTGTCAGGAATTGGAGAAGTACAATTAGATCATAAAGGAGAACTCACTCAATCCAAATTGCATATTGAGAAGTTGCACATAAGCAATGATAAGATTGATGAATAAAGAGAAAGATAGAAACCTAAAGGAGACATGACTGGAGTTAGATTCAATCATGTAAAATGTTCTATGACTAATGAAGAAACACATGAAGCAAAGACTAAAGAAATACCTACTCTTAAGAGACCTAGAGATTAGACCAGACCTTTCAGAGGTAGATGCTTTGGATGCAATAAACTTGGACACATGAAAAGAGATTGTAGAGGTAACAATTCTTTCAAACCTTTTTCTGGTTATTGTTATAACTATTATGATTATGGACATAAGAAAGCATAATGTAGAAAACCTTATCAAGCTAGATATAAACAAGACTACATCAGAGAAGATTCAGCAGCCAAGATCACATGCCTCAAATGCAATAAATTTGGGCATACTGCAAGATATTGTAAGCTGTAGGTAAATTAGGATAGAAGGAGACCACCTATATGTTACAAATGCAACAAACTTGGAAACATAGCAAAGTTTTGTAGATACAATAGAGAGGACAATAGAAGAGGACCAAGAGAACCAAGAGGAGCACCTCATGTGGTTATAAAGAAGAATGTTGGTGACAGTGGTAAAATTCTTAAAGAGTATATGGATGAGTTTGATAATCATTTCAAGAAATCTTCAAATGAAGAGGATGAGAAAGTATGGAAGATTAAAGACTTTAATAAGGCATTGGTTTAGGGAGAGACATTAGATGCTACTGTGTCTTCACATGATGATTTCATTGAGACGTCAACCTAGAAGGTTGCATGGCCTTAGGGGGGGCATTAGATGAAGACACCAAAATATATCCATCCCTTGATTATGTGGAATGATCTCATGCGAGCTTAGATATGGTGTGTAAAGACACTATGGAGTCTATGTTTGTCATCGCAGCACTTGGAGATTCATATCCTATGTTTACAAGATTTTGTTTGGCTGGATAGTGTGCTAAGTTGAGCTACCTATGATTAATGCACTTACTCAACTTGTGAAGGATAAAAGAGCTTGAAGCATATCATTTCTGCACCGTTTGATAATCAACGACCAAGGAGAGTAGTGTGAAGAAGCATTTCAGCCACCTAGCAACCACTTTGCATGATCATTTCGAGAATAAGTTCGAGAATTCAATGTGTTAAAGGTATTTAGACTTTATACTATTTTAGAAGATATGGATGCACCTTTAGTATTTGATTTTGTTGATAGACCAAGGTATAAGTTCAAGAAACATCCGTTTAAGTCTTGTGAGGATGATCTAGAAGGAGAATTTTTGCAAACCCCTTATGGTGTGTTGCATGTTGAGGATATTAGGGCATACATACACTACAAGTATAAGATCATAGGAGATGTTAATATCTATAGTGAATTAGATGGGATGATAGAAGAAGATGGAAAGATGGTAGAAGAGTTTAAACACTTACAATACCAGTCCATTATCAAGCTAACCCTACTAAATGAATTTGATGAAACCGAATGGTTCAAGATAATCCTAAGAAAAATCCATGACCAGTTTATATGGATTAGAGAACAACCACTTAAAATATGTGCATAGATGATCTATGAAATAACTGGATTGGGTAATATTGGAGCCCTCCCAGTAGAAGAGAAGAATATCAGAAAATGAGTGGAAACCCTAACCCATTCTAAGTGGGATAAGAGAGATATGATAGTAAATGACATCTATCAGCAAGATGTGAGGTTGGTAGCTATGATATTAGGTTACGAGATGTTCTATAGTAGAAGACCTAACTAAGTATCAGTTGGAGTTATTATGATGGCATATAGAATGGTTAAGGAAAATAAAAAATATAACCTATGTGAAGTTCTTGCACAACAGTTTTTGGAAAATGTGAAGGTTATTAAGAAAGCCAAGCCTAAGGAATTTAGGTTTGGATCACTATTGGTTCATATGTACATCCCCATTATACATAAATTCCCTAGCATGCACCCTAGAGCATGGAAGGATGATGTACCTATTGGAATTCAAATCTCTGAGAGATACCGAAGACAGGACAAGAATTGGGTAGATGGAGAACTATTTTCTATGATCAAAATCCTACAAAGGTAGATGAAGGAAAGAAATAGTATACTTGAAGATATTGTTGAGAAATATAAGGACACTATCTGATTCATGGTTGAAACTGATTGTGTGTGCTTTGAGGTAGCTGATCCAAGGAAGAAATGGTGTTACCCTATAGGGTATGAAGTCAATTCCAAAGTTCTAATTATGCAAGTAGAGCATATATTAGTAGAATAAATAGACTCTTCTGAAGAAAGATGGGGATAATATTGGGAAAAGTCTAAAAAGGTTAGAGAAGAATAGGAAAAAGGGACAAGGAAGAGAAATATTGATAAAATAGTTGAGGATATCACTATCAAGGTAGGAATCGCTAGGGCACAATTCAAGAAGCTAAGGAAAACAATGCCAAAAGCATCTTCCAACATGGCAATTGATGCACCTCCCCTTTCTGAAGTTGAAAAGATAGTAATTCATACTTCGTACATAATTGATTTATCAGTCTTGTTAGTGCTTAAAATTGCAGATGATCAAAACTTAATCAGAAAACCCTTGATTCATAACTCTAGTGGTCCCAACAGATGCATCAACAATAGTAAACACTAAGGTGTTAAGGGTTTGAAATCCTTCTTCTCTTTGAGCCTTAAGCTACAGGTGGGTATTACCTTTTAGATTGAATTCTTTAAAAATAACAACAGTCACCTATATACTTGAGACAGACTTAATCATATAACTCTCTCACAACTTTAAAGTAAATCATTGTTTTAAATTGATTGATGGTGAAAACAAATGTAAACTAAGCAATGAACAATGCCAAATCCTAGGGCATCAAAGTCAATAAATGTATATCTACAAAAAACCTCTCAAATCAAACACACCCAAACCCCAGATAAAATGCCTTGCACATTACCCTCTTATGCATAAATCATATCATCAAATTCATATATGAAAGATGAAATCTTAGAGACCTCACTCAAGATTTACCCCTCCCTTGAAAGGAACTCAAGTTTCAGCCCCACTATCTACCTTGTAGAAAGATGTATCTAAAATGCCTTGAAAATTTAAACACATAGAGAAATCAAAATCATATATGAAGACAATAAAAGATATACATGGAAACTCAGTATATTTTATTGATAAATTTCCTGTATTGGTACATTTAGAAAAACTGGATTCCTGAGAATCAAAAACTAAATCTATATGCTCCTATTACAACAACTATTTTCACCACCCCTTAGCATGAGTTAACATTTGATATATATAGAGAGACCACCTTGGGATCCTTGAGAAAAGGATGCAACAAGCTTTGGGTGGCTCTGATGGTGACTTGGACTAGATTACAAAATATTTAAATTGGTAACAAAAAAAGAGGGAAAGGGGCACCAAAAGTTGTTTCTTCATTTGTTGAGTTCTCCTTTGAGATGCACCTTTGTCTACTGGTATTCAGAGCAACTGCCAAAGTTTTTATGTGAATGATGACCTCCAACCAGCTAACTTACATCATTCTCTTCATGATCAATTGTTCTCCCTATGCTCATAGGTCAGGTGCATTGCTGGAGCTCACTCATCTTCTATATCCTCAATGTCATATGTTGTAGGCCTACTCCTTTTGGGATTTGTCATATTGTCCCATGTAGTCACTTGTTCCTCTATAGGCCACTAGAATTCTTGAATGCTTTGTAATTGTTTCTTCTGCCTTTCCTATCTAGCATCAGCAACCTGCATTATATCTGTGATGAATTTATTGAAGTCCATCTCTGCCTTGAAATCTTCATCACCAATTGTATTGAAGTGATCCATATCAACTTCTTTTCTATTACTAAGAAAAGCCTCATTCTTAGGCAATAAGAGATCAAAATCTGATCTCCATGTATCCAAATTCTTTATCTCTCCATCCTCTGTTTTGATCTAAGGAATGAACCTACTAAAACTAGGTCCAAACATTGTCATCTTTTCTTCAATTTGATTTGATTTACCCTTAAAGAAGGATGAAGAAACACCTATCTTTCCAATCTCATCTCCTACTTGCAAAACTAATTCTGGGATATCATTCCTCAGATACCATACTTCTACTAGTCTTTCAAATAATGAATCCCTTATTGATCAAGTTGTATGATAAGTACTTAAAATAGAAACAAAATTATTCACCTTTATCTGCAATCCAAGAAATTTATTGTATGCAGTATAAACTGCCTCTGCCTTCTCCTTTAAGATCTCAATTCTATGCTACAAAATCTTCAAAAGGGCTTGTAAAATAGCCTCATTCTTTTCCAAGTTCACCTTCTCTATTATTGCAGTAGCTTCCTCTACATCTACACTTTGGTTCTCTATTTGAGGGGGTTATTTTGGTGGTGCAGGGGTAACCACATGCATATTGAGGATTTGTTGTTGTAGATCATCCACATATTTTTCCAATTCTTTTTCCTTAATAATATGCACCTCCCTATCTCTCACAAGTGCACTATAATCATCAAAAAAAAATTGGTGCCTCTCTGAGAGCTACTTTGTCTTGTCCTCATTTAACCTTGTAAAATGAGTGAGTAGTTGTGATATCTCAAGATCCCCGGTATTGTGGATTGACCACACAATCTTGTCACCATCCATGTTTTGTTTTATATCCAGTAGGGAAGGCTTTCGATCATTTGGATAGAGGCTCCACATAGCCAATGCCTAGTTTTTAGGGCTATATCCAAACCCTTTTATCAAATCCCCAACTTGGGTTTTTGATGTCAAGTTTATATTCTCCTGCTTTCTTATTTGGTCTATTATGAAATCTAAAGCCAGATCCCACCCAGGTACAAGAAACATATTTTTGGCCTTTACTAATTTCCTAGCCTCCTCTGGAGTGATATTTTATGACTCGAGATCATATTCTTTTAAGGCTTGGATGGCCTCATTGGGTATTTGGTCATCTTTTGTGACCTATACATTAGAAGCAACCTGATGTTTCTTGTGCCATAATAGGAAGTTCTTGAATTCATCTGACTTAATAAAATCATCATCCTTCAAGAAGGCATCTTTCTCTAGCATCCTCTCATATTGTCCTAGAGCCAAAGGCAGCTCTATCTCTTCTACAACCATCTTTTGTTTTCTCTTCTCTTCCCTGATCTTCTTCCTAAGTTGGTGATCATAGGCTCTATTCCTTGGAATTAGAGCTCCCACTCTGTCTCTTTTCTTCTCAATTGTCTTTACTTGGGTAGGCTCTCCCACTTGCATTTTTTGCCTTTCAGAGGAGGCTCACTGGTATCCTAAGAGCTAGGAAGCTCTGTCAAATCCATAACGTTATTTTCTTCTCCTTCTTGGCCAATACAAGGTGGTTGTTCCATGGTAGAAGGGCTATATACTGGGTACCCTCCATCATTGTCCTCATAATTTGACTCTGAGTGCTTCTCCTTTTCCCTTTCCTTGTCATCAATTTGGTCCTCAAGTGAATTGACCAATGTATTGAAGTTATCCATCATTTTGTCTAGCATTTGGAGGTAGGGAAATGTGGGGAAGAAACCCTCAAAAGTCAATCCCTTCTTTTTCATTTGTTTCTCCAACGACCACAACTCACTGAGTTGTTGGGATCTCTTTTCTACATCTTCATCTTCTATAATAGTCCTGATGACATCCTCCTCAAGACATTGCTCATGTCTTTTGTTTATAGGAATGGTAGGAGTGTAATATTTCCTAGCCATTACAATGAATTCATATGTATCTACATATCTATATATTGCAACATTCATCTTGTATTGGCCTAGCCAATCATTTAACTTGTCAAATGCATTCTTCCCAATTGTGAAGTTGCATACACAGAAGTGTTTAGGGGTAAATGTAACCTTTCTATGGGGGGATAAATACTCTTTGTTAGTTAGCATTAGCTACCAAATAATCTCTAGAAATTCAATTCTTGGTGGAACAAAAAATGGTAGAACATGGGGTGGCTAGGGGCACCCATAAACTCTTATCATAGTAAATGTTTTCTCATAATAGAAGTCTCCCCAGTTATGGCCTTTAGCCCATTTGTCAACAAATTGTTGAGGCCTTAATAATTGCAGAGCCTTTACTAGCAGCTTGGAGAGATTCACTCCTAAGGTGAGTAGAATTGGCTATACCATCCAATTCTGAAAGGCACTAAAGTCACATTCTGGAAAAGTACCACTCCATGCCCTTATCCAAAATTGAACTAGATTGGGTTGTCCATTCCACATCATTTGAGGCCTGAGGTACTCCAAGTTCATAATGTTTTAATTATAAAACAAAATGAGGTGCATTAAGAGGGAATAATGCATGAATCTAGGTGAATTTTCTTTCTTTCTTATTTCCTCAAGTCCCTCATGCATTTTATTAATGACATATCCAATGTAGTCATATCCTTTTCTTGTATGCATGCTCTTTGAGTCTAACACCATCATCAGGATGTCAGATGAAATCCTGTCCACCCCACCATCTACCCCTAACACTCTATATAATCCATATGCAATATATTTCATGTAGAAACATAAGTCCTTGTAGAAGTATGGGGTTTCCCTGACCACTATTGCAATGTAGTTCCTGTTGGCTCATGGGACATGGTTTTGAATTTCCTTGGATATAAGGACAGATTCTTGAGTGTACCTATTGGCTTGGGCCTCTAAATTGATCTTTGTGGCCATGGAAATGTGGATACCAAAAGATCTCATGAAATAATTCTTGTCTAATGTGACTAACGCCAAGCCATCACTCCTTATTGTTCTTGACAAGGGGTCATAACTATTGGCTAATGCAATTAACAAATCAACATATAGGAAAATGTTTGGGATTATCAACCTAGCTAACCCTGAGGTCCAAGGGTTTGAAATGGGTACTGGACTATCAACATTCTTATAAAAATACCTAAAAAGTCACATTTGATTCACATCAGGTGTCCTGGCATCTCTACAGTAACTCAGATTATCAACAAAGCATTCATCACTAACCTTTTTGTTTTGTGATGATCCTGGTAGCAAAGTGAGAAATTCATCCGAGAAACTTTCCTTCACTTTTTCTTTTAAACCCTTACTGGTAGAAGCTCCACTAGTTGATGGTTGACTCATCTTGACTATAGATAATATTCTTCTAAAAATTCTGAAACTATGAAATCTCTGATTGCTAAATAACTCAAGAACTCTTGTAATTCTTTAGCTCTGGCTCTCTAGAATGCTTGGTAATTTTAGAATGAGTGATAGTTAACTATATTTATTCTGGAGAATTGAATGCAATTTCCCTTTCGAGACTTGAGCTCTTTAATTCATGTCACTTCTGCCATTGCTTGGCACGTTTTGAACTTCAATTCACTATCTATGAGCTGAGAAAGTGACAGATAATCAAATTTTATTTCTAGCGACCTAGTGACTACATAGCCAATCACAGTCATTGAAAGACTTGGTGATTTTTCATATTCTTCAGAGATTAGGTGACTAAAGGGAAATCTCTAAGTCACTGGATGATTTTACCTTTTATGATTTTATCTCTCAACTTGGAGACTCTTTGAAACTTTAATTTTTTATTCTGAGACCCATTGACTATAGTTAGTCTCTTCATCCCTGCAAAATGTATCACTTATTAATCTTATTTTGAGACCTGGCAACAAATGCCTTTCCAAAGTCTCAATAGCTTTTCTTCTTATTCAGAGACTTGGCGATTAGCAGTGAGTCTTTTAATTGTTGAAACCTGTTGACTTTTCAAAGTTTTTCTGGAGACTACCTGACTTCGCCCATCTGGAGACCTAGAAACTAAAGAGAAGTCTCTTACTTGCTAAAACTCTGTTCAAATCCTCATTTCTTCTCACAACTTTACGACAGCCACGGGATCTTAATCTGATAGTAGTCACTCAATATCTTAAACTTCACTCTGAGTTTGACTTTCTGAAGAGACCTGGGGACTGAGCCTATCTGGAGATTTGGCGACTAAAGGTAAAACATCTTTGATTTATTACTTCTGGAGACTCAGCGACTATAGTCCATCTCATAATCACTGAGAGGTTATTATTTCTTTATTTTACTCTGTGACCAATCATGAATGAACACATCATCAAATCTGGCAAACAGATTCATATCTTTTTTCATTTTTTGACCTCTGCAAATGCTTAACCCTTATTCATCTGGAAAATGTGCGACTAAAGTTACCTCGCAATCACTGAATGATTTCCTTAACCTAGGTTTAGTCCATAGACTGGGCGACAAAGAATTTCTCACGGTCACTAAAAATTTTCTTAACCCATGGTTTGACTTGGAGATAACGCGACCACCGCACAATCAAAACTGCATCAACAGTTCATAGTTATCTTGTGAAAACCTTTACCTTAACTCATCTCCTTCTGGAGAACATGTGACTAAAGATATCTCATGATCTCTTAATACTTTCCTTTACCCTGGTTAAATCTAGAGACTACGCAAAATTGTTTATTCTCCAACTCATTAGATATCCTGCTTAACTTCAGTTAGATTATGATATTAAATGTCGACCGTTGATCTTTCCTTAATCTTACAATTATCACTGAGTCGCTGAACATTTTAAGACTTAACCACTACATCATGAGATTAAGAGATAACCGTGTTGCTGGATCGCTAAATGTTTACAACATAGCCACTAGGATTCTAAGGATACGCGTCTACTATAATCACTGGGTTGCTAGATAAAAACACTAACCGCCTGAGAACTAGGAGACTTGGCGACTAAAAGAAAACATAACCACCAGGATTCTGGAGACTCAGTGACTATAGGAGAAGTCTCATAATCACTAACTACTTAATCACTTCATCATTAAATTTAGAGATCACTCGACTAAAGGTATTTCTAATCTGGAGACCGGGTGACTATAGTTGCCTTCAAAATATTTATCAGTGTAGTCGCTGGATCTCACATAAAACATTCAGAGACTTGGTGACTGAAAACATCCACTGAGTCTCATGAAGAAAAGGAATATTCTCTATACTTAAAGAGATCTCGTGACAAAGGGTTTTAGGAGATCGCCAGCTAAAAGGAATATGTTGAACTCATTAGTAGACTGGGTGACTAGCTGGTAATTATAAAGCGCACATGCTTAAAGGCTCACTTAAGTGATTTGAAAAAGGTAATGGCAAAAAAGAACTTGGTTAAGCTTTCCTAGGGTTTTTGGATTTTTAGAAGCATTTTCAACATAGCACTTAGGGTTTTTCACCATTATGAACAATTTGAGAGCTCTAGGAGAGGAGATTGCAGGAGATTTATCACAAAAATAGGGAAAACCTTCAAGGAGTAGAAATTTAAAATGCAACCTTGAAATATTGAAAAAATCCAACCAATAGTGGCTCTCTCTAAGGATGCTTGAATGTTAGTTTATGGCAAGAAACCAAAATCTCTAGCTAGCAAACCAATCAAAACTTAACCTACTACAGGAAAATAACACACGACTGGGAAAGAAATCATACCTATACACTACAAGATGACTGTGCATGGAATAAAAGCTATTTCAATTGAAGAAAAAATTCAAAAATTGTCCATGCACTGGCAGTTCATGTTCTTCACCATCCATATTTTTCAAAAAAAATGAGTCTTTTCCATGAGCCTGATGGATGATATAGGGACCTAACCATAATGATTCAAACTTCTTATGTTTTCCCTTATCCTCACCCCTTGCATTCTATTGGAGGACCAAATCTTCAGGCTGGAACTTCCTGATAGTTGCTCTTTTATCAAACAAATATTTCATCTTCTGTTGTAGGCTAATGTTTTCCTTTTGACCTTCTCTTCTTGTTTCATCCAATTCAACAAGCTAGAGCACCCTATCTTCTAGAGGATTAGATATTTCCAAATCTTCCACTTGCATGAATTTGTGAATAGGCAATAAGTTTTTCACAAGCAACCTTGATTTAATACCATACAACCATTTCAAAAGGATACTTTCCTGTAGCTCTCTTTTATGTGATCCTATGTACCCATAAAGCTAATTTCAGCTTTGAAAGCCAAGTTCTTTTGTTCTTTTCTAAATTTTTCTTCAAGATCTGTAGAATACTCTTATTTCTTGATTCTTCTTGCTCATTAGCTTGTGGGTGATATGGGGAATAATATGACATCACTATGCCCATTTCTAGATAGAAATCCTTGAATTCTTGTGATCTAAAACTCATGGCATTGTCCATCACTAGCTTAACAAGAACACCAAACTTTGTAACAATGTTATCCATCAAGAATTCAATAACCAATGTGCTTGTAGCCTTCTTTTTTGGGATTGCTTCAATCTACTTGGTAAAGTAGTCAATGGCTACAATTATCCAACTGTGTCCTCCACTGGACTTCTCACTAAACTCCCCAATTAAATCAATACCCCACATAGAAAAAGGAGCTTCTACCACTACAGGGTTCAACATCAATGCTCTTGAAAACTTTAAATTTTTTGAGAAGCTTTGGCATGGTTCACACTTTCTAACAAATGCATGGGTATCTTTGAATAACACGGGCCAGTAATATCTAGCCCTCAAAATTTTATGAGCACTTGCTCTGGCTGAATGGTGTCCTCCACACATTCTAGAATGCATCTCTTTTAAAATCCTTTCAGACTATCATGTATCTAGACATGAGAGAAAGATCCCATCATTATCCTTCCAATACAAGTCACCTTGTAGTAGTATATACCTTTGGACTTGCAATTTCAAGCTTCTTCTTTGATTGTCATTAAGGCCCTTTGCAAATAGCATTCTTGAGAATAAAATACAAAGTTTGTGTACCAAGGCTGCATTTCAATGCTAGTGACATCTCTTCCATTAATATCAACATTGTTGACTTGAATTAGGTCCATATTTTCTTCAGTGAGTAACTTTGCTAGTCCTAGACCTCTGACAAGTTTAGTGATGTGAAGTTCCAAATAAAACTCCTGGATTCTATTAATCCACTTTCATCTTTTTCTAGTGACCTCACTTTGTACTAGAATATCCTTGACTACATCATGAGGGACATATGCATTTACTTTTGCACATACCAGATAAGGTCTGAATGCTTTGACAACTTTTACTAAAGCATAGGCCTATTTTTCCATTAGCTAATAGTTCAGTTCTACTGATTGTAATGACTTGCTAAAAAAGGCAATGGGATGCTCAAATCCTTCATCATCCTTTTGTAACAAGACTGTTGCAATGGTGTGAGAAGATGCAAAAGAGAATAGAGAAAAGGGCTTGGAATAATCAAGAGATGTCAGAATAGGAGCTTCTTGAATTGTTTTCTTTATCTTCTCAAAGGCTTCTTTTCCTTCTTGATCCCAAATAAACTTTACATCCTTTTTTAGAAGCTTGAAAATGGGTTTGACTAACTTAGCAAAATTTGCAATTAATCTTCTGACAAAATTTATGTTTCCAAGGAAATACTGGACACCCTTGAGATTTTTAGGGGCATGGACTTTCTTAATAGCTTTTACCCTTTCAGGATCAATCCTTACTCCTTCTTTGGACACTATATGACCTAGTAAATTTCCCTCAGTAACAACAAAATGGCATTTCTTAGGATTCAAAGAGATACCATACTCTAGAGCTTTCATCAAAAACCTTTTCCAGGTGATTAAAATGATCATCAGCTATCTTAGAATATGTAGTCAAATCAACTTGGTACACAACCATGAGGACATCAATAAGTCTTCAAAAGCTACATCCATTGCCCTTTGAAAATTTGCTCCAGCATTTTTCAAACCAAAAGGCATCCAGACATACACATATGTTCCCCAAGGAGTGGTAAATGTTGTCTTAAACTACTTTGATTCTTTGACCAATACCTGGTTGTATCCTGAAAATCTATCCATCATGGACAACAAATCACATCCAGTCACTTTATGAAGCATAGCTTCCATATTAGGTACTCCATAATTGTCCTTGAGTGAAGCAACATTCAAATTCTTGAAATCTACATACAACCTTATGTCACCATTCTTCTTTCTGACTGGTACTTAGTTTGAGACCCAATAAGAATGTCTAATGGGCTCAATGATGTCTGCATCCCTTAGCTTGGTCAACAAAATTTTCATTTTGGTAGCTAATAAGGGTTTAATAGGTCTTTTCTTTTGTCTAAAAGGCTTGGTGTCTTCTTTCAAGGGAATTTCATGCTAGAACAGGTCTACCCTATAGGCTTTGAGATCATCATATGACCAAGCAAAGACATGCTTATATATTTTCAGAAATCTTATTAAATTATTCCTTACATCCTTACTAAGACATTTCCCAATGTAGACAACTTGAGGGGAAGTTTCTAACCTTAGGTTTATCTCTTCTAGGTCATCCACCTTAGCATTGGATTTCTTGGACATGCGATTGTCATTTATTTTGAACATGCCTTCTAAATCCACTAAACCTTTGGGGATATGGTTAGAGGGAAATTGAACAACCTCATTTCCCATGACACAATCTT
This sequence comes from Chamaecyparis obtusa, assembly GCA_027943335.1. NCBI lineage: Eukaryota > Viridiplantae > Streptophyta > Pinopsida > Cupressales > Cupressaceae > Chamaecyparis > Chamaecyparis obtusa. The sequence goes on from BSBK01012303.1 coordinate 85,355, forward strand.
TCCCATCAACAATTTCTTGAGAGGCATCAAAATCGATTTTCTGACCTTCATACATATCCAAACCTTGAATAAATCTTAAGATGTCATTGTCATCCTCAAAAACTTGCCAATTGCAAACATTATCAAGACAACTAGCCTACTCTTTATTTCCAATTTTGATACTCCAGTAAGGGTTGCATCATTTCTCTTTAATGCAACATTTGCAAGCAAGGCTTCCATAATGTTTTTTGATCTTTCTACCCACAGAATATTGAAAGCATCAAAAAATTCAATTATATCCCAGACAACATATTTGTATAACTTAAGTTTGTCATCCTTAGTAGCATATTGTGATCTAATCTAAGCAATGATTAATTGGGAATCTCCATAAACTTTTAAACATCTTATACCATGTTTTAATGCAATATCTAATCCCAATATCAAAGTTTCATATTCAACAGTGTTATTCATGCATTGGAAGGTCAACAAAAAAGAGTACTTAAAGGTAATACCTGATGGGGATATTAGTAAAACACCAGCTCCTGATCCCTCTTTAGAGCATCCACCATAAAAATATAGTTGTCATAGTCCATCTTGTTGTAAGAGAAACTCATCAACAATTAGATCAATATTTTTAGGCTGAGGCACAATTTCTTTTATCATGAAGTTATTCATGTCAATATCAACACAGCAATTTAGATCCTCTAGAGCTACCATCTCAATCATTAGTGATGAACAAGGCTCTCTATACAACTTTACCTTAGTACCATTCATAGGAATTGTAGCATATGATAGATCTAATTGTAGCTTCCCTCCAACTACTTTTGCCCACTATCTAGATAGTAGCATACCATAATGAGGTTTGGTATCAACTACAACAACATCCATCTTGTAAGTGGCTTCAGGGAATGCAGAAACTCTATTCCAACCAAGGTCTCTACCATAGGAACTAATCTATTATCCATAGCATAACATCTTCCATGAGATGTATCAACTTTAAGTCCTAATTCCTTCATTACATGGTAGGGCATCACTGTAGCTGCAACACTTGAGTCTATCATACAATTTTTTAATAATAAATTATTCACAATTTGAGTGACATAAAATGGATCAATGGAGGATGGCTCTTGACTTACAATATTTCCAACACAGAAGTTGGAGACTCCTTTAGTTATCTCAGGTCGTGCCACTGGTTTCACCTTTTCTATCACAATAGGAAGGTCTTCTTGTTCATTAATCAAAGCCAAAGCTAATGCCTTATGCTCCTTTATTTTTAGCATTTCTAACAAAGGGATTGATACCTTCACCTGAGACAAAGCATGTCTCATGTCAAAAGTTGGGGCCTCGATAGAAAGATCAGACATATTTATTTTCCCACCAGCCCCCTTATTTCTCTGTTCTGTGATATTTTCCTCATTTTTCATAGTATTTTGAACTATAACAGGTTGCTTCTTGTTATTGCCATCCTTCCTTGGGGAAGCAACTGGTTTAGGAGAAACCTTACTTTGAGGATCATCCTTGACAAAAATTGATCTAGGGACTCCTTGATCTGCATCAACCCTTCTACCCCTTAAGTTATAAGAAGATCTAGCTTGAGAAATAGCAGCCACAGTCAAATTCTTAATTTCTTCCTTACTAGGCTTTCTCCTATGAGTACCTTCTATCTCTAGACTATTCATATTTGTTTGACCAGTCTTAGTATCAGATTCCTCATGATCAAAATGGGAAAATATTTGTTGCTCATAGACAGGGAGAAATCTCCTTTTATGGTCAACATCTTCTAATATATCTTCATCATCTGAAGAGGTAGATTCATCCACCCTTTGAGTGGTGAACATATTTACTACAGAATTTTTAGAGACTTCATGGTCTCTTGTAGGTAGATCTTCTGGCTCATCTTCTAAAGATTGAGCAACAACACGTTGAAAAGGTGAGTGAGGCATGTTGCAGGCCATACACCATGGAATATTTTCCACATTGTGGGTTGTATTCTTTTTTAAAGGATCGGGAGTATCTCTGCCTTTTTGTGGCTCATGGCTATCAAAAATAGGCTTCCCATCCTTCCAATTTTTCTTATATGGCTGGTCATGTAATCTAGGAAATCTCTCCCACCTTTGATAAGGTGTTCTATTATCTTGGAAACTCTTCCCACCTTTATCAAATCTAGTAGACAGATCCTTAATGACATTGGCCAATTTTTCAACCTTATCATCTTCCCAAGAAGGTTTCACATTATGTGGCCTAGTCTCTTTCCATAGTCTTCCTTCATCCCTCTTATACATTTGACCAAATGCTTTCCTATTACTTTCAAGATTTATTGCTAATTTGAAAGCATCTCTCAAAGTACGTGGACTTTTGTCTCTTAAAAGCTAAGACATCTTTCCCTCTACAACATTGAAGTATGTAGTCAAACAAACTTCATCATCTAATCTTAAGACCTGGAATAACTTGTACATGGCTTTCTGGAACCTATTATTGAATTCTGACATACTTTCATTTGCATGCTTCTTGATATTATTGAATTCATTTAGCATGTAACTAGAGTTGACATGTTCAGCATACTATTCTTTAAAACTCCTTATAAATTCATCCCATGAGGTAATACTATTTTCAGGTAAACCTCTGTACCAATCCCTAGCATCTTCTATCAAAGATTGAACAAAAAGTTTCATGACAACATCTTCATTCTCTATTTCATAATCATTTATTTTATCTCTAAAAGATTTAAGATGTTCTTCACAAGTAATAACATTGTTACCATTGAACTTAGGGATCTTTTCTCTCACCTCACTTGGGATGACATTCAGCTGACCAGGAATACCATCAAAAAACAATGGCCTGTATCTTTCCAAATGAACTGGCCTTCTTTGAAACTTTTGTGAAACTTGGGCCCCACCTCCTCCAATATTCTAATGCACAACATTTCCTGCAAGATTTCCAGTTAATGGGACTGTATGACTTACACTTTGAAGTGGTCCTTGGACCATTTTATTTGAGACCAAGGCTTGGGTAATGGGGACAAGACCAGCTAATTGATTTTGTGGTATTGACCCATTGATAACAGGGACTGAACTGCTAGCATTTGTATTCATATTAGTATGAAGGAAAGCAATCTTTCTCTTCATTTCATCTATAGCAGCTTCTAATTCTAGCTTCTCTAATTGGATGGCCAAGTCTTCCTTGGCTTTTCTAGCCTTTTCTAGATCTAAGCTAGCCTGAGATATTGTAGTAGGATTAGCCCCATTCTTTTTTGAATCATTTATGCTAATTCCAACTACCTTTTGTTTTCCCTTGTCAGATGCCTCCATCACTTTACTTCTAAGATCCTCATTTCTTTTGATCTCTGATGGATGCAACTGTCTCAGGACATGGCCCTCACCTTCAAATTCATTTTTCTTGGGATTTAACTTATTGTTGCTTACTTGTTGTCTAAAAATTGAACATCTCCAAACAACTCACTATCTAAACCAATAACTTTATGTTTTAGATTCTTTTCTTGGATCTCATTATTTTAGTCTTTCTTATGAGTTCTTGCCTTTCCATGAGTAACTCATAGATTTCCCATTCCCACTCTTTTTGTCTTTTAGTAATTTATAACAACTGTTCCCGATCTATTTTCCTCAAAGTCATGACTTCTTCCCGCAATTTTTCAAGATCATGAGATTTAGTTTTAGTTGCAGAAGCATATTTTGTTTGCTCTAGATTTTCTCATGCGGGGAAAAAACCAATGTCTATGAATTCATCCTCTTGAGGAGGATTAACAGACTCAGGGTCCATTCTCCTAAGGAATTTAGTACTCTTAGAGAATGATAGGATTTCATTTTGGGTGGGAAATGGAACTTGTTCCTAGGTTGGCCTGGGAGAAACATTAGTGAATGTCCCCCTTCTAGACCATTGCTTTATACTAGGTGTATGTAATTCCTCACCCATTTTTCTTTCAAGCTGATCCCTATATTAAGACCTAGTATTCCTTGGCCTACTCATACTATCTTGACAAGATAATCTCAAAATTTTAAAAGCTTTTACCAGCAACTAGTAAACATAGAGCTTAGATCTGCCACCCACAAATTTGTGGGAATAGATTGATAAACTGGTCTTCTATATACAACAATAAACCATTAGCAAAACTATTAGCAAATTTATTGGAGAAAATATTTTAATTCCCCAGTAGAGTTGCCAATTTTGTTAGTGCTCAAAATTGTAGATGATCAAAATTTAATTAGAAAACCCCTGATTCAAAACTCTAGTAGTCCCAATAGATGCATCAACAATAGTAACCACTAAGGTGTTAAGGATTTGAAATCCTTCTTCTCTTTGAGCCTTAAGCTATACATGGGTATTACCTTTTAGAATGAATTCTTTAAAAATCACAATAGTCACATGTATACTTGATATAGACTTAATCATATAACTCTCTCACAACTTTAAAGTAAATCATTGTTTTAAATTGATTGATGGTGAAAATAAATGTAAACTAAGTAATGACCAGTGACAAATCCTAGGGCATAAAAGTCAATAAATTTATATCTACAGCAAACCTGTCAAATCAAACACACCCAAAACTTAGATAAAATACCTTGCACATTACCCTCTTATGCATAAATTGGATCATCAAATTCATATATGAAAAATGAAATGTCAGAGACCTCACTCAAGATTTACCCCTCCCTTGAAAGGAACTCAAGTTTTAGCCCCACTATCTACCTTGTAGAAAGATGTATCTAAAATGCCTTGCAAATTTAAACACACAGAGAAATCAAAATCACACATGAAGACAATAAAAGATATACATGGAAACTCAATATATTTTATTGATAAATTTCATGTATCAATACATTCAGAAAAACTAGATTCCTGAGAATCAAAAACTAAATCTATATGCTCCTATTACAACAACTATTTTCACCACCCTTTAGTGTGAGTTAACATTTTCTATATAGAGAGAAACCACTATGGGATCCTTGAGAAAAGGATCCAACAAACTTCAGGTGGCTCTGATAGTGACTTGCACTAGATTAAAAAATATTTAAATTGGTAACGGAAAAAGAAGGAAAGGGGCACCAGAAGTTTTTTCTTCAGTTTTTGAGTTCTCCTTTGAGATGCCCCTTTGTCTGTCGGTATTCAGAGCAACTTCCATAGTTGTTATGTGAATGATGACCACCAAATTGCTAACTTAGATCATTCTCTTCATGATTATTTGTTCTCCCTTTGCTCATAGGTTAGGTGCATTGCTGGAGCTCACTCATCTTCTATATCCTCTATGTCATCTATTGTAGGCCTACTCCTTTTGGGCTTTCTCATATTGTCCCATGTAGTCACCTATTCCTCTGTAGGCCACTAGAATTCCTGAATGCACTACAATTGTTCCTTATGCCTTTCCCATCTAGCATTAGCAACCTGCTTTATATCTATGTTGAACTTATTGAAGTCCATCTCTACCTTGAAAGATTCATCAAGAACTTTATTGAAGTGATCCATATCAACTTCTTTTCTATTATTAAGAAAAATCCTCCTTCTTAGGAAATAAGAGATCAAAATATGATCTCCATGTATCCAAATTCTTTATCTCTCCATCCTCTGTTTTTATCTAAGGAATGAACCTACTAAAACTAGGTCCAAACATTGTCATCTTTTCTTCAATTTGATTTGATTTACCCTTAAAGAAGGATGAAGAAACACCTATCTTTCCAATCTCATCTCCTACTTGCAAAACTAATTTTGGGATATCATTCCTTAGATACCGTACTACTACTAGTCTTTCAAATAATGAATCCCTTCTTGATCAAGTTGTATGATAAGTACTTAAAATAGAAACAAAATTATTCACCTTTATCTGCAATCCAGGAAATTTATTGTATGTAGTATAAACTGCCTCTTCCTTCTCCTTTAAGATCTCAATTCTATGCTACAAAATCTTCAAAAGGGCTTGTAAAATAGCCTCATTCTTTTCTAGGTTCACCTTCTCTATTGTTGTAGTAGCTTCCTCTACATCTACACTTTGGTTCTCTATCTGAGGGGGTTGTTCTGGTGGTGCAGGGGTAACCATAGGCATATTGAGGATTTTTTGTTGTAGATCATCCACATATTTTTCCAATTCTTTTTCCTTAATAATATGCACCTCCCTATCTCTCACAAGTGCAATATAATCATCAAAAAAAATTTGGTGCCTCTCTGAGAGCTACTTTGTCTTGTCCTCATTTAACCTTGTAAAATGAGTGAGTAGTTGTGATATCTCAAGATCCCCGGTATTGTGGATTGACCACATAATCTTGTCACCATCCATCTTTTCTTTTATATCCAATAGGGAAGGCTTTTGATCATTTGGATAGAAGCTCCACATAGCCAGTGCCTAGTTTTTAGGGCTATATCCAAACCCTTTTATCAAATCCCCAACTTGGGTTTCTGATGTCAAGTTTATATTCTCTTGCTTTCTTATTTGGTCTATTATGAAAGTTGAAGCCAGATCCCACCCAAGTACAAGCAACATATTGCTGGCCTTTACTAATATCCTAGCCTCCTCTAGAGTGATAGTTTCTAACTCAGGATCATATTATTTTAAGGTTTCGATGACCTCATCATGTATTCGGCCATCTTCACTAACCTGTACATTAGAAGCAACCTATTGTTGTTTGTGCCCTAATAGGTGTATGCACCCTAAAATGGTCACCTAGACTTTGGTCCCCAATTCAGCAAGTTATCAAATCCCTGAATCAATATTTTCAAAAATCAACATTTTTCAATTATATCAATTTCCTTTATCAAATCCTAGTGCGATCATTTATTCGATTATTCTATGGGATAACTATTTTATCCTAAAGTATTTATTTATTTAAAAGGAATTTCCTCCCCTTTTATTAAATAAAAGGCCCCCACTTTTCCTCTTATCCTAAAGTTGCACAAATAAAACATTATTCTTATTTTATAAAAAGAAGAAAAAGCACTTTTTTTTCTCATATGGACACAAAAGTCAACTCTTATTTTCTCATTGGAGGATATTTGTGCACATGGATTTCTCCTCTTTCAAGCTCCACCCTTTATTAAATCTTTTACCTCTTAATCTCCATGGTCCATTCCTTTTCAATTCCTTTAAAAGGAGAGCTCTTTTCTCATTCTTAGATCCCAAATTTTTATGCTAATCTTATGCTACAGGATTTCTTGGAGACTTTGGAGCTTTTGGAGATCATTGTTGCATTATAGTTTCTTTCTTGCATCATAGCTTTCATGGCTTCTAGCTTAGTTTCCTTTATGCTTTAAACTAGCTCACATAGCTTAATTAGCAAGGGTTTGTAATACTTTCATTTCCTAGTTTAGCTTGCATCTTCATTCTTAGCATAGCTTGAATTGCATTGCATTTTCTTTGATTCTTGAGGATATTGGCATTCTTGCCCTTGTCTCATTGAATCTCCCATTGTGTGGTTTACTAGCATGGTTGCATGCTTCAATAGCTCTAGCTGAGAGCACCATCAACATCCTTGTGACTCCATGCCTAGGGAGCTCTAGGTCACTTTCTCAAGGTTTCCCATTCATGGATTTCCTTGGAAGTAATGACTTAGAGAAGTGCACTATTTAGTGTGTATAGTTACAATGTGGCATACACCATCTCAAAATATGTCATATGACATCTCAAAATAAGAAGTTCAACTACAAATATTTTTTGCGCCCACCGTGGGGTAGAACACTCTTGTTTTGTCCTTCCTTTTATGCATTTCCATCATTTTTTTCATCAATATTTTCTTGCTATTTCATCAATATTTGCTCCCTAGTTTTTCTGATCGAATTATCATGTGATAATTTTCTAGTGTCGTATGATAGTTTCTTATATACTAGTGTGGTATTTTACTAGTTCAAATATCACATGCTTTGGTAGACTCTATCACACTGTTGTTCTATTCTCTATCACATGCAAGTATCATGAACTATCATGCAGAGATAAAGTATCACACAAGTACAGAGTGAAATATCACATGACTCTTCCTCTAACAGAAGTATCGCCCAGGCCTGGCAATGAGCAATTTTTGTCATTTCTTTGCAAGATTTATTTGGTTTGATTTGGATTGTTGATTTTTTGTGGTAGAACAGGGGTCTATTTGCAGATTTCATTTGGTTTTGATGTGCTAACCCTTGTAGGGCTAACAATTTCTGCTTTTAGGTGCTCTCATTGCTTGATTATTTGCTTAAAAGAATGCATGTCAAAGCTCCAAATGCACAAGGGCTACTAACAGTTTTTGTAGGGCTGACCAAAGCATAAAAACCAATCAAGTGCTTGTTTAAATTGATTTCTTTTGAGTGTGGCATCTACTAGTTGTTTCATTTATTAGGCACTTAATATATTGTTGTAGGAATCTTTGGGTGGTGGGAGAAGTATGCTCTTCACCCTTGTGGTGAACCAGAAAATCTTGACCCATCTTTAGATTTTGAAAGCAAAAGGGTAATTGAACCTTTGCTTGGTATGTTTGGGAGAAATTTTGGAGCTAGGAGATTATGCTCTTCACCCTTAAGGTGAAACAGAAATCTTGACACTCAAAGGTTGATCCACTCTTTGTTTAGCTTTTAGAATCCTTTAGTGGGCCTACTCCTGAGCAATCAAGAGGAACGACCCAAGTGGGGACAAGCTTTTTGCCAGCTATTCTGACCCACTATACACTCAAGGCTATCGAGGACAAAAAACCTTGGTAGACATAGTACTTGTCTTCACTTTATGTGAGTACTTGTGGGATTGTGACCATGAGGAAAATGTTGAGCAAGAATGCTTAAGGTACTCTTGTGGCTGCGAGGTCTGTTACTTGTTGCAAGGTAAGGAGTCCCTTTGGGGAGCAAGAGGGGTATTATGAACAAAAATCCTTACTAAGAACCATAGATAGAAGCCACCCTATTTTTCCGCTTAGCTTCTTGGTGCAAGGATTGATCCTAGTGGACTAACCTAGATCACCCCAAGGTTACTCACCATCTATGTTCCTTTGGTTGTGTCATTGGCACTTCCACGACAAAGCCAATATCTATTGTGGGAACCACTTTGTGTGAGGCAATGGGACATCAAGTGTGGGCCAAGTTGTTAAGTATTGAGCCTTTGTCTTTTTAGGCTAGTAAGTGTTTGAATTGTTCTCATTGTGATCTACTCGTGTAAACCTTCTCAAATATCAAACATCACGGTAGCATTCATAGGATTTTATTGCTTTGATATCACAATTGCTTGTCTTGGCAAGGTTGCTTTTTCCCTTGTGCAAGTGTTTTATGACATGTTTGATCACCTACTATTTGCAAACCTGTCTATTTACTGCTGTCACTGTGCTTGAAATCAAAAAATTCAACCTTCAAACTAAAGTTTTGACCAAACTACCCTTAAAATTGAGATTTTTTAGCACTCACTAGTCAAGAGTCATACGATCCTAAAATTGTATCACACACTATACTGAGAATTATCGTGCGATAGTTTGTCACTAGAAGACTATCGCACTGCTTGCTTAGAAAGTATTGCACAAGCTACCTAGAAATTATCGCATTGCTTACTGCAAAATATTGCCTAGTTAGAAATTATCGTACTGTTAGCCTGGAAACTTCACACAGAGTCTTTCTGTTGTCTATCTGGTTTGTGCAATTTTCAGTCTTTCCTTAGTCGACCAGATTTTAGTAGGTGACTTACTCTACTGCTAGAAACCTGTTTGTACCTTAGGTTCCTAATTTTTAGACCCCTTGAATTATTGTTCTCTGATTTTACAAAGTAGTCTTGATTGGCATCAATAAGTTAGGAATTATCCTTATTGAAAAAGTACACCTTTAGATTCTTTGGTAACACACTTGGAGAGTTTCAGTACTCTTTTGTCCAATTCAGTTCCATCAAAATTTAGTTTCAATTTCAATTATATATGATGCAAGAGCATCCTGGGTGTAAGAGCAATCTTGCATCACCCAAAAATATTTCTGTTTTTGTATTCAATAAGGGCTATTTTGTGCAGAGCTGCTATTTATGGAAAGTTACTATTTTTGGTAATTTTTGTATGTGCTCAGAATGATCTGATTTCTTTCTTGGAGGTTCATTTTGGTCATATAAGTCTGCCAGTAAAGTTTCATTGCCAGATCAAGTGTATATTGGAAGATATTGAAGATTTTCGGTATTGGCAGCAGGGTACAGAAACTTTGAACTCAGTTTTGAAGGCTTTAGAGGCCTCGGATGAGGTCAAAAATTTGGGGGACAAGCGCTTACGCCAATCAAGCCTATAGAGTGCTTCGTGGCGTTTCCGAAATGGGGTTATAATAGCCGATCGGGTCAACTGGTGATGACTTATGGTCTTTGGAAGTTGGGCCACCTGAAATGGCAAAAAATAATTTTCTTCAAAATTTCTGTTCAGGTTTCAAAGGTTATCTTGAGCTGACTATGATGTAATAAAATGTAAAATAAAATAATTCTAAGTTTGGTCGGCCTTATTGGCTAAAATTCTGGAACCTTCCCAGGCGGTGGAAAATTGCCTATATAAGGAAGGCTGTATTATTGTCTTAGGAGTTCAGAATAGTTCTGGGTAGTAGATCTGGGTAATAGTTCGAGGCTTTGTCCTACAGAATATTGTAAGGGAATGCCCATGTGGCTTTGCATATTGTAATTCTGAAAGTTTGTAATTCCACATTTGTGGAGATAATAAGAAGCCAATTTTCTGTTCTTGCATATTGTTGTTGTTTCTCTATTTCTGTTATGTGTTTGTGGTATTAAGGGGAGCACCCTTCATCAATATATTTGGGTAAATCCATCCTCATGGTCCATATGTGTTAGGATACTAATCCTTTTATTATACACCTCTTTGGAAGTGTTAGTTTACACCTTTTGTAGCTTTCTATCGTAACATCTCTTTTTGGACAATTGAACACTTTTACTATCCTATTTTGGTATTGACATTTCATAAGGTCATCTTATCACCAAGGGTCTTTTTCTTTCATGTCAGTTACGACAAGGTACCAAGTTAGTCAAGGAAAATGACCTCAAGTTGTCTTCAAATAGTTACACTTAGTCCAAACTCGTGAAAAGTGAAAGGGAAAGAAACTCATCTTTGATCAATCACCTAGGAGCGAGTCTGAATCTTGGTTTGACCCAAAGAGAATCCTAGTGAGTTGAGTACCTCTTTACCACCTTCTCAATCAGATATGGACATGAGCTACACCATGACTAGAAAATAGAGAGAAGCAGTGGATCAAACTCTTGATGACATTTTCCAAAGACATAGGGATAACATGATGTTTGGTGATGACAATCAACATGAATTGCCCCCTATTAACTCAAGATATTTAGACACCCATCAAAGAGCTGAAAGACATTATGGGAAAGCTCACCAAGATGCACGGTCACAACATGAAGACCAAAACAATGAATCTAGTGATACTCATGTGAATGCCATATTCACTAACAACTTGTTTAAACATTCAAGGTCCAACTCTCCACTCAAAACAACCTCAAGATATGCAAATGAAAGACTTAAAAGAATTGAGCGTGAAAAGAAAGCCTTTTTGGATGAATAAGCCACTAAAGAAGAAAGGTTTAGACACCTAGAGGAATAGAAACAAGCCTTGCAAGAGTTGAGAAGAAAAGCATTCCAAGAGGAATAAGATAGGCTTTTATCCCAACAACTCAACTATCAATTCAACAATAGGGGTACCAATAGTGGAAACAACTCTCCACCCTCTACTCCCTCAAGAACCCCAAGAAGTAGAAGGAGGTCAAGGACCCCTTCAAGATCTCCTAGTCCTAGAGGAAGGAGGATTTCACAACATAGGAGATGAACACCTCCTAGGAACTCAAGACAACCCTCCCAATGAGCTCATCATGGCTCTCAACATGGAGGATGATGAAGGGTGCTCCCTTTAATAACCCAAACACATAACAAAAATAGAGAAACAACAACAACAATATGCAAGAACAGAAAATTGGCTTCTTATTATCTCCACAAATGTGGAATTACAAACTTTCAGAATTACAATATGCAAAGCCACATGGGCATTCCCTTACAATATTCTATAGGACAAAGCCTTGAACTACCCTAGACAACACTATGGGCCTTCTTTATATAGGCATTTACCACCGCCCGAGAAGGTTCCAGAAATTTAGCCCTAAGGGCCAACCAAACTTAGAATTATTTTATTTTTCAATTTATTACATCAAAGTCGGCTCAAAATAACTTTTGAAACCCGAACAGAAATTTTGAAGGAAAATTATTTTCTGCCATTTCAAGCAACCCGACTTCCGAAGACCATAAGTCATCACTAGTTGACCCGATTGACTATTATAACCCCATTTCAGAAATGCCACGAAGTGCTCTATAGGCTTGACTTGCGCAAGCACCCATCACCCAAATTTTCAACCCCATTTGGGGCCTCTAAAGCCTTCAAAACTGAGTTCAAAGTTTCTGTACCTTGCTACCAATATCGAAAATCTTCAATATCTTCAAAACTAGACCTGATCTAACCAAGAAACTTTGCTGGCAGGCTGATATGACTGAGATGAACCTCCACATGTAAAATCAAAACATTCCAAGATCGTAAGACCAACTTACTAAAAATAGCAAGTTTCCATAAATAACAGCTCTGCACAAGACAACCCTTATTGAATATAAAAATTGAAATATTTTTGGGTGATGCAAGATTGCTCTTACACCCAGGATGCTCCTGCATCAAAGGAAGTAGTGCAAGTTTTGATGATCAAGATTTTATGAGAATGCAACAAGAGCCACTATTCCAACAATATGTGGAGAAGTACCTTGATCAAAACAAAGATAGGTTCCTAGAGAGCTTGATTAACAAGGGTGCTAGAGTCCCTTACAACTTTGATGTGGATAGGAGAATCAAGAAACAAGGACCCTCTTAGGAAGAGGAGATCAAGAAACTCAAATGAATGATGGAAAAGGTGTTGGCACCTAAAAGTTCCTTTTCACTTGATTCTATTTGTCCCAATCCTTTCGACAAAAGTGTGACTATGACAGATTTTCCTAGGAAAGTTGAAATCCCCCAATACGACAAGTATGACAGAAATGGTGACCCACATGATCATGTGCATCAATTCTACAGCATGAGTTTTGAGTTTCACCCAGATGAGTCCTATCTTATGAGATTATTTCCAAGAAGTCTCAAGGGCCAAGCCATGGAGTGGTTTACCAACATAACTTCTCCCATCAAAACTTTCAAGGAACTTGTCCATAGATTTGTTCAATATTTTGCATACAACTTGTCAAGATCAGTCACTATGTTAGACTTATGCAATTTGAAATAGAACCTTCTTGCAAAGGTGGAGATGATTGTGCTCCCACTATTCTAGGACTATTCCTGAGCATGAAAGGATTGACATCATTGTTAGTAATTTAGTGCCTAAAATGCATTATGAGGTTCAGAAGATGGTCTTTGATTCCTTTGATACTATGGTTGAAACCGCATGTCGAATTGAGGATGTCTTGAAAGAGCAAGGCATTTGACCAAACATAGCAATAAAAACAATGGTTAGAATACTAACAATGCTAATAAGGACAAAGGAAAACACTCGCACTGAAACAAGAATAAGCAAGTAGTCAATGACAAAGTTGTGGACTCTTCCCAACTGAAGGATCAAGGAATCCTCCATTTGTCTAGTGCAGTCCAAGCTATGAAGCTCAACACATCCTCCAACCAACAAGATCATAAACCAAAGTATCAAGAAAAGCCTAAGAAGGAGAGGCGATAATTTTCTAAACTGGGTGACTCCTATGAGGATGTTTTCAAGATGCTTATTTCCAATAACCTTGCACAACCACAAGATCCAACAAATTTCTGCATACCTAACATTAAGCCACATTGGTGGAATGAAAAAGCTTTCTACAAATTCCACAATGGCATTGGACATGACATCAAACATTGCTGGAAACTCAAACACCTTATTCAAGATCTTATTAAAAGTGGAAAACTTTAGATTGATGGGTTGAATACCAATGCAGACCACAAGGAATTCAAGGAGCCTTTGCCCAAATATGAAAAGGGGGAAACCTCTAAACCCAAGAATGGCAAGGCCAAAATCAACTATACCTACACAGGTGCAGAAAATGTGATCAATATGCTTGAGGTTGTCGAGGAAAGTGTCAACATGATGAGAGACAAAGATCCTTATGGTTATGATGTGGACTCTCCTCCTATATTTGATGAAGAACCTATGGTGGTGCTTAGGGGTCCTCACTCTCAAAGGTCATCCCAAGCTCTTAATGTTGTCACCAGAAGCCAAGGTCAAGGTCCTGTGGTTATTAGAGGTCCTAGTTCCAACCAGTCCAGCAAACCCAAGCAAGTGACATCTAAGAATGTCACCACCAAGTTAGTAGTCAACCTTGAAATGAGCTATAATCTTGTTGACCAGTTACAAAGAATGCCAACTCAAATCTTAATCTTTGAACTCTTGGAATTATCTCCAAGACATAAGCATGTCCTTGAGGATGCTTTGCGTACATCCAATATTCCTAACAACATAGATGCTGACCAATTCTAGAACATGGTTAACCACCTTGCCATCCCTCATTACCTCACATTCTTAGAAGAAGATGACAAAGCCTTGAGCCATCGGCATAATCTTGCCCTTCATATCGAAGTCATGATCCACAAGACCCATGTCAGGCATGTGTTGATTGATGGGGGTGTTGGGCTCAACATTTGTTCTTTGAGTTTTTTGAAGATACTAGGTTATTCTAAGCACGTTATTGATACCCGGAAGAAAATCACCATTAAATCCTATGATGAGGCAGAGAGAAGCTCCAAAGGCTTGGATGTCCTTCCTGTCAAGATTGGCCCCATTGAAAAGGACATTTTCTTCCAAATTCTTAATGCTGGTCCTTTAGTATATAATATTCTACTTGGTAGACCATGGATCCATGACATGCAAGTAGTGTTGTCCACCTACCACCAATGTATTAAGTTCCCCTATAATGGAGTAGAAGTTTGTATACCCATGGATAACACATTATCTGTAAATGCAATTTCAGCAGGGACTTATGTTCCTCTCAACAAAGAAGCAGAGGATTTTGATGCCACTTTAGCACAATGCCAAAATAAGTTTAAGGCCATAGACCTTGGTATGGGGGGGTATTAAATTGACTCCTTTACAAAACTACCAGTCTCACCTAGGTCCTATGGTAAACCTTCGCAAGAGATGCATCCTTCATCTTTAGCAATGACTCTATTTGGTACATTTGTAGAGTCCTCAATGCCCATCTAGGATGAAAAAGAAGAGGTGGCTATCAAGGACTGGATCTATAGAGAAGACAAATACATGCATAATGAGAACTTCTCTCCCTCTCCTAAGGTCTATGGAAGAGGGTATACTCTTGTCAAAATTATGGTCTATCCAGGTCATGGCCCTCTCAGTCACGGATTAGATGCCAGAGCTAAACCACTTGATCATGCTCTTTTTGGATGCAGGTCTAAAATAATGGTTGGCCTAGGCTTTAAAAGTCAAAACAAGAAAATTTCTCCTATCCTTGCTATGATGGATAGTGATGATGAATCAAGCTACATACCCAATTTGAAAAATCAACAATATAGGTGTGAAGATTGGGTCCCTTCCACCAATCTCCTTTAGGGAGATTCAGATACTCCATTTATCAATCCAATAGTTTCAGACCTAGAATAAGAAGTATCCACTACTGAAGATCATGTTGAGGATCCTATTGAAGAACATAAATACACAAATGGAATTCAAGAAGGTGTTACCCTTGGTGACATCAAAGCCTCTACCTCAAGGCCCAGAAAATATGCTTGGTGTAAACATCCCAGTCGGGATTCAGATACAGACTCACATGAGTATGAATGGGAATCTCTCTTCGATTGTTCTATAGTTGACATGGACATTGATTTTGTGCATACATATGGTTCCCAACCCAAGGTAGCTAACAAGTCTAGTGTAGGATTAGAGGATTGGAATCCATGAGTCACTTTAGTGGATGATGCCTTTCTTGGTAGGATAAGCCCTGATTTGGGCACCTTAGAGGGATACTTGATAGACCCTAACTCTGCAATCACTAGAGATGATACCATTCACATACACAATATTGAACTAGTCATTGACCTACCCCTTGACAATCCTCACCTAATTGATTGGTCTCAATGCTATCAAGAGCCTTAGCTCCTAACTTTTCAAAATGACCATGAGATAGCATGTTACCTAAATACTCTTGAACCTGTAGTCTCTTCCACTAGCGAACCAACTACAAGCATGAAAGAACTATATATCAAGTACCATAGTCACAAAATGAAAAGAAAAGAAAAAAAGAATAAGAGTTATGATGGAAAAAACCACTGTGTGGCGGTGTCAGAACCTAAAAAAGTAAAAATAAAGGACATATCTGAGGGTGAAAACCTCTTCGAGGCACCTAAGGATGAAGTACTTGATCATCTCCCAAGTTACTTTCAGGATAGGTCTTCAATACTTGTTGAGCCTACATAGCCAATCAATTTGAATATGCAAGAGGCTCCACAAATAGTGCATTTAGCTCAGTCTCTATCAACATAGGAAAAAGAAGCATAAACCAAGTTCCTACAGACTAAGAAGATTAATTTTGCTTGGACTTACTCAAACATGCTAGGATTGGACACTAATCTCATTATGCATCACTTGTCCATAGCTCCAGGTATAAAACTAGTAAAACAAAAATTGAGGAAAATGCATCCTCACATAGCTCTTCTTGTCAAGGCTGAACTAGAAAAACTCAGTGCAGGATTTATAAGAGCCATTAATTATGCCAAATTGATATCCAATATTGTACCAGTTTCAAAACATGACAAATCCATTCGTGTCTATATGGATTTTAGAGATCTTAATAAAGCATGTCCAAAAGATGATTTTCCACTTCCAAACATAGACATGATAGTGGAGATGACTGTGGATTATGAGATCTATTCTTTGATGGATGGTTTTTCTGGATCTAATCAAATCAAAATAGCTCCTGAAGACCAGGAAAAGACTGCATTCACTTGTGCATGGGGAACCTATTGCTGGAACATCATGCCATTTGGACTAAAAAATGCAGGAGCTACTTACCAAAGAGCTATGACAACTATCTTCCATGAAATGATGCATAAGAATATGGAAGATTATGTGGATGACACCTTGGCAAAATCTAAAAAAAGGGATACACACCTAGGTGATTTGGAAGTCACTCTAGATTGTATGGAACAGTTTCAATTAAGATTAAATCCCAAAAAGTGTGCATTTGGAGTCACTTCTAGAAAACTCCTAGGATTTATCATTTCAGCTAAAGGAATAGAGGTGGACCCAGAGAAAGTTCAAGCAATATTGGATATGCGGCCTCCCAAAAACATAAGCCAAATGAGGAGTCTTCAAGGACACCTTCAATCTATAAGGAGGTTCATTTCACAACTGGCTGATAGATCTCAACCCTTTAATAGGACTTTTTACAAAGGGGTTAAATGTGTATGGAATGAAGATTGTCAGCAAAGCATGGACCAACTCAAGCAATACTTGGCCAATCCTCCAATTTTAATGCCTCCTATCCCAGGAAAACCACTCATATTGTATGTGTCAGCAACAAAATCTTCCTTGGAGGCATTATTGGTTCAACTTGATGATACTGGAAAAGAAAGAGCTATATATTACATCAATCATACTCTTGTGTCATATGAGGTCAACTACACTAGTATTGAAAAATCTTACCTTGCAGTGGTGTTTTCTTCCCAAAAGTTGTGACATTACATGCTTGCACATACAATAAACCTCATTGCAAAAATTGATCCTCTCAAATATTTGCTTGGGAAGGCTGCTCTCACAAGTTGACTTGCTAAGTGGATGATGATCTTATCAGAATTTGACATAGAGTATATTGAGTGTAAGGCTATAAAAGGACAAGCCATTACAAACCAATTGGCTGATTTTCCAATTTGAGATAAAGCACCAATTCAAGTTGAATTTATGGATGAGCACATAATGTACATGACTGCAAGAACATGGAAGATGTTCTTTGATGGATCTTTCATGCAAAATGGTTCAGGAGCAGGAGTGTTATTTGTCTCTCCTGATGGGTACACAATCCCTAAGTCCTACAAACTATTGTTCCCATGCACAAATAACATTGTTGAGTATGAGGCCTTGACAAATGGATTAAAAATGGCTATTGAATGGAGATTCAAAGAGCTGCATATTTTTGGGGATTCACAATTAATAGTCAACCAAGTTAATGAAGCCATAGATGAAAAACTGGTACCCTACAAGAAAATGGTTGATTCATTGTGACGATATTTCACCTTTGTTACATTTCAACAAATCCCTAGAGTAGAGAATAAAGCAATTGATGCTATGGCTACATTGGCTTCACTTCTTCAGCTAGAATAGCTTGAGTCCAGATTTGAATTCCTGGTGGAAGAGCTACGCTACCCTATCTATGACTCCCAAGAAAGCCAAGTTGTTTTTACCCTTATTGGCCATGAGTCATCCCAGTATGGTGCCATTTACTCATACCTCCATGATGGTACTATTCTTGAAACCTTCAATCATTCTAAATGAAGAAACTTAAACCAAAATGTCTCTCACCACACCCTTATCTCTGGTGATCTGTATAGGAGGGGTTTAGATGGGACACTTCTTAGGTGTTTGGAAAAGGATGAGTCCAACCAAGCATTAGCTGACATTCATGAGGGAATTTGTGGAGGACAATCTAATGGTCTTGCCATGGCCCGAAGGTTGCTTAGGGTGGGGTACTATTGACCTACCATGCAGACAAATGCAATATCTTTTTCTCAAGCATGTGAAAAGTTTCAGAAACATGGTAACCTAATACATGCTCCAGGCAGGGAGCTTATTCCTTCTATTTCTCATTGGCCATTTCAGTGCTGGGCCTTTGACCTTGTTGGGCAGATTCATCCAAACTCATTAGGTGGAAACAAATTCATTATCACTGCTATTGATTACTTTACCAAATGGGTAGAAGTTGTCCCACTTTTTGTTGCATCAGGCAAGATAGTTTCTTTGTTTATTTTGAGCCATATCATCTATCGGTATGGAGTGCCTTCTGAAATAATCACTAACAATGGAGGTCAGTTTAAAAACAAGGACCTTAAACATCTCTACAAGAAATTCATGATAAAATAGCATTGGTCCTCCATTTACTTCCCACAAGGAAATGGACCAGTAGAGGCTTCGAATAAGACCATTCTCAAAATTCTCCATAGAATAGTGCACAAGAATGGTAGAGATTGGCATCTACAGATAAATCCGGCCTTGTGGGCCTATAGAATGAGTATTTGTACTCCAACAAGGGCTACTCCTTTTTCCCTCACTTATGGTGATGAAGCAGTGTTACCTTTAGAGGTGGAGATTCCTTCACTTAGAGTCTCTCTCAAATGTCTAGTTACTGATGAAGACTACCATGCCATGAGGCTACAACAACTAGAAATTCTAGATGAAAAGCGTAAAGCATCATTTGATCACATGAGAGTTTACCAAAAGTGTATGTCCAAAGCATTCAACAAGAAGGTTCACCCTAGAGAATTTCAAGTGGGAGATCTTGTTTTACGAGAAAACCCTAAGAACCAACAACATAGAGAGCAAAAGGACAAATTCAAACCTAATTGGCTTGGACCATACATTATTATTGCTGCTTTTGGGATAGGTGCTTATTTACTATCTGATCCAGAGGGAGAATAGCTCCATGATCCTATCAATGTTTTGCACCTAAAGAAGTTCTATCCATGATGCCTATTCTATCTGGGGGCATCCTTTGTACATATTTTATTGATCCTAAAAGAAATTCCAAAAAAAAAAAATTCATATATGATGCTGAAAAAATCCTAAAAAGCATATAAAGTCCTGAAAAAATACAAAAAAATAAAAAAATTGCAAAAAATTCAAAAAAATAAAAAAAGTGCCTTGCTAAAAACTTGGAAACAGGCGCCTTGGTAGCAAAAATACAAAAAAAAATTAAAAAATCAAAAAAATCTCCAAGTGGTGAAAACTTGGAAACAGGCGCTACTTGAGGCCTTTGCACCCTTGTTTCTTAGCATGCATCCTCGACACTTAACCTTTTTCCATCATGCCTTGACCTTGTTGCCTTGGTTTGGAATTGGTCTTTATCTTTGTCTAGGGGGCATCACTGTGTTAGCTTTGGTCTCTAGGATGTGTTGGTCTTTAGGAAATCTTACAAATGGTGTTTTTCAACACCACCCAAACTGTGTTTTTCAACACTACCCTAGCATCAAGTGTTTTTCAACACTTATCAAATATCTTACCCGTAGTCTAGCATGATATGATATTCTCTCACTGGCAGATGTGATACTCAAAGTTTGACTCTATGACTTACACACACGCACTTAAACACTAAACCTCTTGAGACTTGTTTGACTTTATTTCTTTGTGTGCTATCTATGATGATTACTTTGATGAGTGGTCTCTCCCTAATAGTTTTTGATGATGCCGAGCTAGAAGACTGGGGGCATGAGGACATGTTTTATTGCTTTTTCTACTTGTGGGTATATTTTGTTGGTCCTAACTATCATTAGAATTTATGCTAGTTCCACTTGATATTAGGGTCTACAAGGTATTATCCTTGACTATTTTTGCAAGTGCATGCTTATAGTCATCTTGACTTTCCTTGTGTCTCGATGCGAGTATAATCTTGCCATATTAAACTTAGGAAATCTCACTGCACTAGTCATCTTGACCTATATGTCTTTGATACCTAGGTGGGATTCCCACATATCTATCTGATATAGATCATATTTAGTTTCATGTAGTCATACTAGTGTGTATTGTATGATCTTGAGATGCTACCAACAATGCTCAACAATGAATATTAGAGTCTAAAAGCTTTGTGACCTTGCAAGTAAACCACTTTTCATTATAGCTTGCATTTTTTAGGTTCATGATTAGTTTAGTTATGCATCTTGCATACAGAGAGAGCTCTCATTTTCATCTTTCATGGACCTATCGGTCAACTGCACTCACCTTTCCTTTTCTCGATCATGTCTTTCACTCCTTTTCTTTCACATCACATCCTTTTCCTGTCATCACAAAGGATTAATCTTATCATCATATCTATATCCTAAAATGATCATTTTCACAAACATGAGTCTATATCATAAACATGAGAACTAAACATACATCTATGAGAGAGATTTTACATGAGCATATATAACATACATTTTGAGCAATATGACAAGACAATATAAAAATAGAAACATCCATCACAAGTGGGACAAGTACACAAGATCTATCACAAATCTAGTAAATCTCATATATATATGATAAATGTTATGATACAAATACAATGTGGGATCCAAAATCTAGATAATGTCCCAAGGTATGTCTCTATACATCTATCCTAGCCCTAGGTCTGACTCTCCCCATCATGTGGAGGTGGTGGTGGTGGAGGTGGTGCTGCTACCCTGTCAAGTACCATATTAGATCTCCTAGCCCTCTTAGAGTAGAGTGGCACTCTTTATCCCTCAAGTATAGCCTATATGTAAAGTCCATAATAATATGCATCTCATGCTGCCTCTCACTAGATCTCTGCTGCATCGGCCTGTGCCACCCTCTCATGCTACTCTATCTCAGCTCTTAGGTTAGTCAGCTATTGGTCTCTCATGTTAATGGTGACCCATAGCTGCTACATCTCCATCTCTAGAACATGGATCCTCACTCTAAGATCCTCTCCCCCTATAGGCTAATCCTACCTAGCATCCACCTATCGGCAAGATGGTCTCACCATGTCATCCCCCTCATCAACAGAACCTTGTCTTTGTGACCATTTCTGGCCACCCGATCTAGGGCTCTGTCCCCTCTATCCTCTCTCTCCTCTTCCTCTGTCCCCTCCATCCCCATCTCCATCATCTCCATGTGCATCTGGCTATGCATCAAGTATAGTAAACCTAGGGAATGGATGTCTCCTCCACTCTACCTTGTACATCACATTCACCCCTACATCTGCCATATCTAGGAGATAGTCCCATGGCTCCTGTGGATAGCTATTATATCCTATATTGCCTGCTGGTAGTCCAGCATCGGCAGCCATCCCTGTGTCTCCTCATCTCTAACTCGAGCATAGGTGGTGGTCTCGGTAGGCACCCTTTGCTATCACCCGAACTGTCTCTAGACTCAGGTGATCACGAAACACTCTACTATATCAAAATGTTACCCTACCAGTGGCTAGCTACATAGCATATGACCTAACTCCCACTCCTGATCACCCCACTATGCACAAGCCCTATATGGTCTCCACTAAAATGAGGTGAGCTCGTCCAGTAACTTGTGGTAGTAAGTCACACCCCCGCTATGTGGCTGTGATATGAAACCTGTATATCTATATATATAGGAGCATCTCCACTCCCTTGGCTGCACATGTGGGCACACAACAATGATGTGTTCCCATGCCCATACCTATGCTAACACATCCCCGCATGCCCAAGTCCTCCTCTCCTGATATACGATCTCATGGAGCTCATGGTACATATCCGCTAGGATGGCTGGGCCCCATGCCTTCCACCGTGGGTGCGCTATAAGATCTTCTACCAACCTGCCCCAGCCTAGTGGGAATCCTCTGTAACTCTTGTCTGTGATGAGATCCTATGCCACTATGGAGCACACTATACAAGGAATAGGGAAGTCTTTGCCATACTCCTCCATCAACCTATCCCAGCTGAGGTGCCTGTCAATGAAGGTGACATCCTGGAACATGTCTTGCATGATATGTCACCCCTCAATCGGATCCTAATCATAGTACACCTATGCAAACAAAAAATCATGTCAATTTCTATCATATGAAAACTTTACATCTATGACTATCTATAAACATGATTATACTCACAAGATCTTTGTGGCTAGGAACTCGCAGGATCCAATAAACATCCTCTAGGCTAATAGTAGCCTCTCCAATCAACAAGTGAAATGTGTTATGCTCACTGTGCCACCTCTCAGCCAATACTATCGGTAATTTGTGATCAGCCTGAATGTAGGGTATCTGTAGAAAATAACCAAAGCCCATCTCCCCCAAGTTTGCCCGTCCTGGATCATCAAGATCTCAGATGCATCGTAACCCGATCACTCTCAGCACTCTAATGAGCAATGCTAGAAAGTGCTCCTACAAGCCATTAACCCAAACCAGATGCCAGAATATATCATGATGGATGTATAAAATTAGTATGAAACATCTTAAAAGGAAAACATTATCTAGACCCATGTCATAGTGCTCAAAAAATTAAAACATGTCATTTTTTTCTACACTGTGCGATACTAGTTTTTGAGAAAATATCGTGTGATGTTTTCTTTGATAACAGTGTGATAGTATCTTTGCATGCGATATTTCACATAGTACCACATGATGTTTCATCTGATATCGTGCGATATTGGATCAAATGCCTGTGCAATACTATTTTGACCCATGAAGTATCACATGACAAAAACTATCAAAGAGTGTGATACTTAATAAATATCGTATGATATTTCGCACGAGAAAAATTTGAAAATTTTTTAAAACATTAAAAACATGTTTTAAATTGAAATAAATGCTCATAAATGACCTACAAGGTGATTTTTTCTGAAAAAATATCGAGGCACCATACTACGAAGGCCGGTTATGCAACCGGGCGCACTTGAATCGATGCTTGTGGACTGGAATCACTAAAAGACAAATAATTTTGAAAATGACCTTTTTACCCCCTTTTATAGCATTTTAACTTTTTGACCAATTTTCAAAACACCTTAGAATTGCATGAAAATTGCACCCCTAGCTAATTTTGATGTCTTGGATCCATTTTTGGGATTGAAATCGAAATTCATGTTAATCTTGATAGTCAAAATCATGTTTCAAAATTTTCACCCTCTTATGCACAGTTGGTTGACCATTTGAGGTGTAATCCTTCAATCTTTGTTGGGGCATCTTTATTTCTTCATCCCCATCTCTTTCAACCTTCTAGTCTTCCATTCATTTTCATTCGCTTCATCTCTCTGAGGTTTGACTTCATATCTTTCTCAGTCAAATCTAGTCAAACTGGGGCATATCTTCACTACTTGATGGTTATCCTATCATCTTTCACCTTCGATTATGATTTCTTGTGATTTGATCAAGTTTATAAATTTGCTACTTCTCCTCTACCTGATTTTGATTTTGATTCCGAGGGGGTAGTACCTATCATCTTCAATCCTTGATTCAACTTATCAATCAGCTTTGCTTGAGATTCTTATCTCTTATTTGAGACTTGATTATCACCTAGCTATATAGGTGTTGGTCTTGTCTTTTAGCTTATCTTTGTTAGCTTATGCTTATCTTTGTCCTGATGTGTTCCCATTTGTCAAACACACGTCTAGGTTGTTTTGTGATCCCAAATTGATCTCACATTTCAATTCTATTCTTTGACCACATGTGATCCCAAATCGATCTCACATTAGTCAAAGAGGGACAAATGTATGCACCCTAAAATCGTTGCCTAGACTTTGGAGCCCCATTCAACAATTTATCAAATCCTTGAATCAGTATTTTCAAAAATCAACATTTTTCAATTATATCAATTTCCTTGATCAAATCCTATTGCTATCATTTATTCGATTATTCTATGGGCTAACCATTTTATCCTAAAGTCTTTATTTATTTAAAAGGAATTCCCTCCCCTTTTATTAAATAAAAATCCCCCACTTTTCCTCTTATCCTAAAGTTACACCAATAAAGCATTATTCTTATTTTATAAAAAGAAGAAAAAGCACTTTTTGTCTCATATGGACACAAAAGTCAACTCTTATTTTCTCATTAGAGGATATTTGTGTTGGAAACTGATTTGAAATAATTTTTGTATTGTCATTGATGTCAAACCTTAATTGGTAAGACTGTTGCTACTTAGGAAAGTACTATATCTATTTGAGTGTTGCTAAGGGACTAAGCAAGGTTGGTAACAATAGCAACTAAGGAATGGTTGAGTTATCTTCATACTAAAAAGTGTACTTGACTATGTTGCATTATGATGAGATAATGTATTGTTTATCTTAGTAAGACTGAAGACTAAACTGGTAGGCTTAACTGAGCAAAGAATGGAAAAATCATGTTTAAGCCGAGTGATGTTAGTGTCGACCGAGTTAGCATATGTTGAGCAAAATTATAGTGTCGACCGAGCATCAGTAAATTGCTAAGGAAGACAGTGCAAGCCGAGGAGACAATTTTAGTATTGACCAAGCATTCTTCTGAAGACCGAGTGAACAATCACAGTATTGACCGAGCATCAGCAATTTTATATTTGAAGAGAATTTAATTTTGGAGCCAACATTGCTGAATTCTTGGATTATGTAAAACATGTTGACTTTATTTATTGATTGTTTGGAAGCATTAAATGCTTTGTAAAACATTTTATTGTAAATATTTAAGAGATTTGAGATGATTCTAGAAAAGGAGTTGAAGAACATAAAGCGGGTAGATTCAATGAATCTGACCTAACCCTAAGATCTATGAATGAGATTGAGCGGCAAAAGATGAGTTAACCTAATTGAGGAAAATATAAGGGAACCTGAACATTGTGATATGAATGTACATGGTGAACAGAGAATGCTGGAAGAAGAAAAGTTTTATTGACTGATTAAGAAGAAAAGGCTGAAGGAGAATGGTGGTGATTGCTTGAAGAAGAATTCCGAGTAGATCAGAGATGGAAATGACAAAGTTTCAAAGTCAATAAACTAGCATTAGTGTACAGAATCAGATCTGATATTTGCAAAGTGAGTTGTATATTTTTCAGATAATACTACTACTACTTTCTAACCATTGTAACAGTTAAAATCCTTTTAATAGAGGTTGACCTAATAGTCATATGGTAAATCCATTGAAAAAAGTTGCATTCTAATGGAGTGTATGTAAGTCCTATGACTAAGCTCACTTTTAACAGGGTGCTTGAAATCCTTTAACCGGGTCACATTTGACAGTGTGTATTGTAACCTTTGATAGGGTTGGCTTTTTACCGAGCTCACTTCAGAAGAGTGAAAATAATAGTAGCATGTTACAAAGTGGTTTTTCTCAAATTGGGTTTCCACTATAAAACTTGGTGTTTATACTTGTGTGAATGTTTAGATTTGAAAATTGCTATGTTTTACAAGTTAAATTATAGTTGGGAAGTGGACTGCATTGTTAGATGTTTCTATTACTGAATCAGTAATGACCGAGTTTATTTTGGATCTGATTTAAGGATAAGTTTATGAGATTGTTTTATACATTAGGACCTAAGAACAATTGATTCACCCCCCCTCTTTGTTGTTCTAAATCATATTAACAATTTGTATCAGAGCCTAGTTGTTTATTATTAGTGTTGACAGATATTAAAGGGGCTTGAAGCAAATGATCAAGATGTATAAGAAGGAGGTACTGAAGCTGAACAAAGAAAATTTCCTTGCATGGCAAAGCTTGATGAAGCTGCATCTAGCCGGTATTGGTGACTCTGCAAAGTACTAGATTGAGAACAACTATGTCTCACCTGTTGCACCTTTGACTGCCGAAGAAATGAGAGCTAAGCAAGAACATAATCAGGTAATGCTGGAAATTGCATTTGCCCTAAGCTATCCAAAATTTGAGGACATTAAGGACTGTACAACTACAAAGGATATGTGGGATACTCTTGCAAGAATCTATGGAGGTGACTTTAATGTGTTGAAAGAAAAGCCCGAGAGTCTTAGAGGTAAGTTTGATGAAATGAGAAAGAAAGAAGGTGAAAACATTGCACAATATTGTAGTAGAATAAAAGAAGTTGTGAATGCTATTAGAGGAGGAAATGGGACTATTGATGATGAAACTATAATTGGAAAAGTATTAAGAACCCTGCGTCCTATATATGCTATTAAGATCTCAGCTGTTCAAGAATCTAGATGTCACTCTACTAATGTGCTTACTTTGGAAGGTTTGGTTGGTAAGCTGGCTGCTTTTGAACTCTCTAATTATGATAATTTCACTGTTGGAAGTATTGGAAATGTTGAATCTGCTTTTAAGTCACGACTAGTTCTGAACAAGCCAAAGAAAGAAAAAGAAAGATGCATCAGTGAAAGTGAAAGTGAAAGTGATAATGAAAGTGACAGTGACACTTCTGATGAAGACCTAGAAGATCTAGAAGCTCTTATGGCTAGAAGACTGAGAAGGGGAAAAGGAAAGTATAAAGGTAAACTCCCTATTATATGTTTTGCATGTAATAAAGTTGGTCATATAGCTGCTAGATGTCCTAACAAGAAGGATAAAGATGATGAAAGGAAAAGAAAACACAAAGATAGAAAAGATGACAGAAGCTACCGATGGAACAAAGACTACAAGGGAAAAGGTAAGAAATCTTGTTACATTGCTAAAAAAGAGACTGACACTGATAGTGATGATTGTGAAATTGAGGTAGTTTATGTGGCAATGAAAGATGAATCTAATGAGGATGAGAAAACTGCATTGATATCCTATGTGAACAAGAATGATAAATGGATTATTGACAGTGGTTGTTCACATCACATGACTGGTGACAAAAATAAGTTTGAGACCTTACATCATTACAAAGGTAAAAGTGTAAAATTTGGTAATGATGCACCATGTCCTGTTAGAGGAAAAGGTTTGATTAAACTAACTAATAAGATATCTTGTGAAAATGCATATTGGGTTGAAGGTCTTAATTACAATTTGCTAAGTGTTGCTCAGCTTAAAAAAAGTAGTTACCAAGTAGAATTTCATCACAACCAAGCTAAAATATTTAATGCTACTGGAGAACTAATTGGAAGTGGAGATCAAACTAGAGGTAATTTGTTCTATCTTGACCTATCTGACAAAACATGTTTGATTGCACAACTTGATGATATTTGGTTATGGCATAAAAGGTCATGTCATATTAACTTTGACAATCTAGTAAAGATAAGTAAGAAGAAAAAGGTAAGAGGTCTACCTAGATTGAAGAAACCTAAGAATGTGATGTGCAAGGAATGCTAGTTAGGAAAAATGACAAAGTCAAGTTTCAAGAGAAAATCCATTACTTCAGAAAACATTTTAGATTTGGTTCACACTGACCTTTGTGGACCTATGGGTGTACAAAGTTACTGTGGTGCTAGATAAATTATCTTATTTGTTGATGATCATACTAGGATGATGCATGTGATGTTTTTAAAAGAAAAATCTGAAGCTTTCCAATATTTTAGGTGGTATTTGGCTAAGGTTGAAAAGGAGATAGGTAGGAACCTGAAATTTCTTAGATCTGACCGAGGTGGAGAATTTACATCAAATGAATCTAATCTATTTTGCAATAATAGAGGAATTAAAAGATAGATGTCTGTACCTAGAACACCTTCATAGAATGGTATAGTAGAAAGGAGAAATAGATCTATCTTGGATTGTGCAAGGACATTGATGATTGAAAATAATGTGGCACAAAAATATTGGAAAGAAGCTATAAGCACTATTGTCTACACTCTTAACCAAGTACAGATCAAGAAAGAAATAAATGAAGATAATAGTAAAAGAGAACCAGAAGATTATAGATCTTTTGTGTACATTGAAGAAGAAGAAGAGGCAAGTAACTGACTTGCACCTGATGCCGAGTCTCGGGTAAGCAATGTCGAGCAACAGATAGAAGTTGTCGAGCATAAGGAAAATAGTGCCGAGAGAGAACAAGAACATGCCGAGCTACAAGAAAATGTTGTTGAATATCAGGAAGAGGTTGCCAAGCATTCTAAAGTTGAATCTGACAATCTTGTTGAGGAACATGATGAAATAGAGGAGAGAACAACTGAACCTATTTTGGAAAAATGATGCAGGAGCATCCTGGGTGTAAGAGCAATCTTGCATCACCCAAAAATATTTCAAAATATTTCTATTTTTGTATTCAATAAGGGCTATCTTGTACAGAGTTGCTATTTATGGAAACTGGCTATTTTTAGTAAGTTGGTCTTACGATCTTGAAATGTTATAATTTTACATGTGGAGGTTCATCTCAGTCATATCAGCCTACCAGTAAAGTTTCATGGCTAGATCAGGTCTAGTTTTGAAGATATTGAAGATTTTCGATATTGGCAGCAGGGTACAGAAACTTCGAACTCAGTTTTGAAGGCTTTAGAGGCCCTATATGAGGTTGAAAATTTGGGTGATAGGTGCTTCACATGGGTTAAGCCTATAGAGCACTTCGTGGCATTTCTAGAATGGGGTTATAATAGCCAATCGGGTCAATGGGTGATGACTTATGGTCTTCGGAAGTTGGGTCACCTAAAATGGCGAAAAATAATTTTTCTTCAAAATTTTTGTTTGGGTTTCAAAACTCATTTTGAGCCGACTTTGATGTAATAAATTGTAAAATAAAATAATTCTAAGTTTGGTCGGCCCTAAGGGCTAAATTTCTAGAACCTTCTCGGGCGGTGGGAATTGCCTATATAAAGAAGGTCGTAGTGTTGTCTAGGGCAGTTCTGGGTAGTAGATCTAGGTATTGATTCGAGGCTTTGTCCTACAGAATATTGTAAGGAAATGCCCATGTGGCTTACATATTGTAATTCTGAAAGTTTATAATTCCACATTTGTGGAGATAATAAGAAGCCAATTTTCTGTTCTTGCATATTATTGTTGTTGTTTCTCTATTTCTGTTATGTGTTTGTGGTATTAAGGGGAGCACCCTTCATCACAAAATATGTGAGAAAACATCATAAGCCTGAATAGATAATTGGAGACAAAGATATTGGAATCTAGACCAGAAGTAAGACTAAGGATCCAACATGTCTACTCTGTGAATTTGAACCAAAGACAACTAGAGAAGCATTGGAAAATGAAGACTGGATACAAGCAATGAATGAAGAAATTGACCAGATTGAGAAGAATGATACTTGGACTCAGGTGCCGAGAGCTGAAAAGAAGAATGTTATAGGAACAAAGTGGGTGTTTCAGAATAAGATGAATGAAAATGGTGAAATCACTAGGAACAAAGCTAGGCTGGTATGCAAAGGCTATGCACAAGAAGACGGAATAGATTATGGGGAAACATTTGCCCCTGTAGCTAGATTGGAAGGAGTAAGAACTCTGCTTGCATATGCTGCTTATAAATATTTCAAGGTATATCAAATGGATGTCAAGTTTGCATTTTTGAATGGTATACTAGAAGAAGAAGTTTACATAGAACAACCAAAAGGTTTTATTGATCCAAATAGAAGACACATGGTGTGCAAACTGAACAAAGCATTGTATGGATTGAAGCAAGCACCTAGAGCATGGTATGAGAGGTTGCACAACTACTTGATACAGATTGGATTCTCAAGAAAAAATGACACAAGTAATCTGTACATGAAGGATGAAGAAGGTAAAGGTATCTTGTTGGAAGAAAAAATTGTTGATGACATTATTTTTGGTGGACAAGATGCATTATGCAAAAGTTTCTCAAATGAAATGCAAACTGAATTTGAAATGAGTATGTTTGGTGAGATCAAATTCTTTGTTCGTTTACAAGTATATCAGAGGAAGAATGGAATTTTCATTACATAGTCTAAGTATGTTAATAAAATACTGAAAACTTTTGGGATGAAAGATGCTAAACTAGTAGGAACTCCTATGGTTATTGGACAAAACTTATCTAAGAATGATGATGTTGTAGAAGTGAATCAAACTCTATACAAATCTGTGATTGGAAAATTGCAGTATGTTGAACACACCAGACTAGATATTGCATTAGCTGTTGGGATTATGGCAAGATTCTCTGCTAATCCTAAGGAAACACATATGATGGTCATCAAAAGAATTATGAGATACTTGAAAGGAACTGTTGACTATGGTCTATATTATAAGAAGGATGACAAATTTGAACTCCGAGTTTATACAGATGTTGATTGGGCAAGAAATCTAGATGACAAAAAGAGTACAAGTGGTGGAGATTTCTTTCTTGGACATAGATTAGTCTCCTAGACAAGAAAGAAATAAAATTGCATTTCCCAATCTACTGCTGAGGCCGAGTATGTTGTTGTTGCAATGAACTGTTCAAACTTGGTATGGATAAAATAATTGTTGATAGGCATGAAAGAAGAAATCACTAAACCTATTGTTATTTTCTATGACAACACAAGTGCTATCAATATTTCTAAGAATCCAGTGATGCACACTTTGACCAAACACATTGCAATCAAGTATCACTACTTGAGATTTTAGTACAAGACAAAGAAGTATGAATGGAATATGTGAATACAAAAGAACAACTAGCAAACATATTCACTAAAGATTTACCCAAAGAAGCTCATGAGTATTTAAGAAGTCAATTAGGGGTTCTTCCCCTAACTGAGGTTGCCTAGACAAGCTAGGAGCACTGCATCAAGTGTGCTACAACAAAACATTTGACAAATTGATGCAGAAGATTTTCACGCTTTAGGGCTGGCCTAGAGTTGTGAAGAGAAGAAAAGACATGGAATTAGTCATAAGCAAGATGACAGAGGGAGAAACACTGAGCTACACAGAGATTATCTACATCTGATGGATGTATGTTTTAGTTGTTGCTTTGACATTTTTATTAAAGAGGGAGAATGTACTGATATGATAATAATAACACATGATACTAAAAACTAAGAGTTGATGAGATGATGGAAATAAAAGAAAAGAGGATGATGAACTAAAATGAAGAATCGGGATAGAGGGAGATCTGAATAGGAGTGAGGCTTACAAGATTCTGAATTAGAATGAAGCTAAGGATATTATAAATAAGTTTATGATGGATAGATAAGATTTTAGATTGGTTGGTAATCCATGTGTTATTTGGTGATATCATATGGTGTTGCCATCAATGCCAAAGAGGGAGATTGTTGGAAACTCAATTGAAACAATTGTTGTATTGTCATTGATATCAAACCTTAATTGGTAAGACTGTTGCTACTTAGGAAAGTACTATATCTATTTGAGTGTTGCTAAGGGGTTAAGCAAGGTTGGTAACAATAGCACCTAAGGAAAGGTTGAGTTATCTTGATACTATAAAGTGTACTTGACTATGTTGCACTATGATGAGATAATGTATTGTTTATCTTAGTAAGACTGAAGACTAAATTGGTAGGCTTAACTGAATAAAGAATGGAAAAATCATATTTAAGCTGAGTGATGTTAGTGTCGACTGACTTAGTATATGCCGAGAAAAATTATAGTGTTGACTGAGCATCAGTAAATTACCAAGGAAGACAGTGCAAGCTGAGGAGACAGTTTTAGTACTGACCAAGTGTTCTTCATGAAGACCAAGTGAACAATCACAGTATTGACTGAGCATCAACAATTTTATATTTGAAGAGAATTTAATTTTGGAGCTGACATTGTTGAATTCTTGGATTATGTAAAACATGTTGACTTTATTTATTGATTGTTTGGAAGCCTTAAATGCTTTGTAAAACATTTTATTGTAAATCTTTAAGAGATTTGAGATGATTATAGAAAAGGAGCCGAAGAACATAAAGCTGGTAGATTCAATGAATTTGACCTAACCCTAAGATCTACGAATGAGATTGAGCGGAAAAATATGAGTTAACCTAATTAAGGAAAATATAAGGGAACCTAAACATTGTGATATGAATGTACATGGTGAACAGAGAATGCTGGAAGAAGAAAGGTTTTATTGACTGATTAAGTAGAAAAGGCTAAAGGAGAATGGTGGTGATTGCTTGAAGAAGAATTTCGAGCAGATCAGAGATGGAAATGACAAAGTTTCAAAGTCAATAAACTAGCATTAGTGTACGGAATCGAATTTGATATTTGCAAAGTGAGTTGTATATTTTTCAGATAATACTATTGCTACTTTCTAACCATTGTAACAGTTAAAATCCTTTTAACAAAGGTTGACCTAATAGTCATATGGTAAATCCTTTGAACAAGGTTGCACTCTAATGGAGTGTATGTAAGTCCTATGACTAGGCTCACTTTTAACAGGGTGATTGAAATCCTTTAACCGGGTCACATTTGATAGTGTGTATTGTAACCTTTGCTAGGGTTGGATTTTTACCGAGCTCACTTCAGAAGAGTGAAAATAATAGTAGCATGTTACAAAGTGGTTTTTCCCAAATTGGGTTTCCACTATAAAGCCTGGTGTTTATACTTGTGTGAATGTTTAGATCTGAACATTGCTATGTTTTACAAGTTAAATTATAGTTGGGAAGTGGACTATATTGTTAGATGTTTCTATTACTGAATCAGTGATAACCGAGTTTGTTTTGGTTTTGGATCTGATTTAAGGATAAGTTTATGAGATTGTTTTATACATCAAAACTTGAAAACAACTAATTCACCCCCCCTCTCTTCTGTTCTAAATCATATTAACAATTTGTGCACATGGACTGCTCCTCTTTCAAGCTCCACCCTTGATTAAATTTTTTTTCTCTTAATCTCCATGGTCCATTCTTTTTCAATTCCTTTAAAAGGAGAGCTCTTTTCTCATTCTTAGATCCCAAATTTTTATGCTAATCTTATGCTGCAAGATTTCTTGGAGACTTTGGAGCTTTTGGAGATCATTGTTGCATTCTAGTTTCTTTCTTGCATCATAGCTTTCATGGTATCTAGCTTAGTTTCCTTTATGCTTTAAACTAACTCACATAGCTTAATTAGCAAGGGTTTTTAATACTTTCCTTTCCTAGTTTAGCTTGCATCTTCATTCTAGCATAGCTTCCATTGCATTGCATTTTCATTGATTCTTGAGGATATTGGCATTCTTTCCCTTGTCTCATTGAATCTCCCATTGTGTGGTTTACTAGCAAGGTTGCATGCTTCAATAGCTCTAGCTGAGAGCACCATCAACATCCTTGTGACTCCATGCCTAGGGAGCTCTAGGTCGCTTTCTCAAGGTTTCCCATTCATGGATTCTCTTGGAAGTAATGACTTAGAGAAGTGCACTATTTAGTGTGTACAATAGGAAGTCCTTGAATTTGTCTAACTTGATAAAATCATCATCCTTCAAGAAGGAATCTTGCTCTAGCAGCCTCTCATCTTGTCCTAGAGCCAAAGGCAGCTCTATCTCTTCTACAACCATCTTTTGTTTTTTCTTCTCTTCCCTGATCTTCTTCCTAAGTTGGTGATCATAGGCTCTGTTCCCTAGAATTAGAGCTCCCATTCTATCTCTTTTCTTCTCAATTGTCCTTACTTGGGAAGGCTCTCCCACTTGCATTTTTTACCTTTTCAGAGGAGGCTCACTGGTATCCTAAGAGCTAGGAAGCTCTGTCAAATCCATAACGTTATTTTCTTCTCCTTCTTGGCCAATAGGAGGTGGTTTTTCCATGGTAGGAGGGCTATATACTAGGTAGCCTCCATCATTTTCCTCATAATCTGACTCTGAGTGCCTCTCCTTTTCCCTTTCCTTGTGATCAATTTGGTCCTCAAGTGAATTGACCAATGTATTGAAGTTATCCATCATTTTTTCTAGCCTTTGGAGGTAGGGAAATGTGGGGAAGAAACCCTCAAAATTCAATCCCTTCTATTTTATTCATTTCTCCAATGACCACAACTCACTGAGTTGTTGGGATCTCTTTTCTACCTCTTCATCTTTTTATAATATTCCTGATGACATCCTCCTCAGGACACTACTCATGTCTTTTGTTTATAGGCATGGTAGGAGTGTAATATTTCCTAGCCATTACAATGAAGTCCTTTGTATCTACATATCTATATATTGCAGCATTCATCTTGTATTGGCCCAACCAGTCATTTAACTTATCGAATGCATTGTTCCCAATTATGAAGTTTCATACGTAGAAGTATCTAGGGGTAAATGTACCCTTTCTATGAGGGGATAAATGCTCTTTGTTAGTTAGCATTAGCTACCAAATAATCTCTAGAAATGCAATTCTTGGTGAAACAAAAAATGGTAGAACATGGGGTGGCTAGGTGCACCCATAAACTCTTATCACAGTAAATGTTTTCTCATAATATAAGTCTCCCTACTTATGGCCTTTATCCCATTTTTCAACAAATTATTGAGGCCTTAATAATTGCAGAGCCTTTACTGGTAGCCTAGAGAGATTCACTCCTAAGGTGAGTAGAATTGGTTGTACCATCCAATTCTAAAAGGCACTAAACTCACATTCTATTGAAGTACCACTCCATGCCTTTACCCAAAATTAAACTGGATTGGGTTGTCCATTCCACATCATTTGACGCCTGAGGTACTCCAAGTTCATAATGTTGTAATTATAAAACAAAATGAGGTGCATTAAGAAGGAATAATGAATGAATCTAGGTGAATTTTCTTTCTTTATTATTGCCTCAAGTCCCTCATGCATTATATTAAGGACATATCCAATGTAGTCATATCCTTTTCTTGTATGTATGCTCTGTGAGTTTAACACCATCATCAGGATGTCAAATGAAATCCTGTCCACCCCACCATCTACCCCTAACACTCTATATAATCCATATGCAATATATTTCATGTAGAAACATAAGTCCTTGTAGAAGTATGGGGCTACCCTGGCCATTGCTACAATGTAGTTCCTGTTGGCTCATGGGACATGGTTTTGAATTTCCTTGGATACAAGGATGGATTCCTAAGTGTACCTATTGGCTTGGGCCTATAAATTGATCTTCATGGCCATGGGGATGTGGATATCGAAACCTCTCATGAAATAATTCCTGTCTAATGTAACTAAAGCTGAGCCATCACTCTTTCTTATTGTTCTGGATAGGGGGTCATAACTATTGGCCAATACAATTAACAAATCAACATCTAGGAAAATGTCTAGGACTATCTACCTAGCTAACCCTGAGGTCCAAGGGTTTGAAATAGGTACTAGACTATCAACATTCTTATAAAAATACCTAAAAGGGAACATTCTAGTCACATCAAGTGTCCTGGCATCTCTACAGTAACTCAGATTATCAACAAAGTATTCATCACTAACCTTTTTCTTTTGCGACGATCTCGGAAGCAAAGTGAGAAATTCATCTGAGAAACTTTCCTTCACTTTTTTTTTTGAACCCTTAATGGTAGAAACTTCGCTGGTTGATGGTTGACTCATCTTGATTGTAGCTAATATTCTTCTAAAAATTCTAAAACTATGAAATCTCTTATCGCTAAATAATGCAAGAATTCTCATAATTATTTAGCTCTGGCTCTCTGAAATGCTTGGTAATTTTAGAATGAGTGACAGTTAACTGTATTTATTCCAGAGAATTGAATGCAATTTCCCTTTCAAGACTTGAGCTCTATAATTCATGTCACTTCTACCATTACTCGGCACATTCTGAACTTCAATTCACTAGCCATGAGCTGAGAAAGTGACACATAATCAAATTTGATTTATGGTGACCTAGCAACTACACAGCCAATCACAGTCGCTAAAAGACTTGGTGCTTTTTCATATTCTTCATAGATTAGGTGACTAAAGCGAAATCTCTAAGTCACTGGATGATTTTACCTTTTATGATTTTATCTCGTGACTTGGACACTATTTGAAACTTTATTTTTTTATTCTGAGACCCATCAACTATAGTTAGTCTCTTCATCAATGCAAAATGTATCACTTATTAATCTTAATCTGAGACCTGGTGACAAATGCCTTTCCAAAGTATCAATAGCTTTTCTTCTTATTTAGAGACTTGGTGACTAGTAATGAGTCTCTTAATCACTTAAACCTATTGACTTTTCAAAGTTTTTCTAGAGACTACCTGACTTCACCCATCTGGAGACCTGGCGACTAAAGAGAAGTCTCTTAATCCCTGAAACTCTATTCAAGTCCTCATTTCTTGTCATGACTTCACGGTAGCCACAAGATCTTAATCTGATGGTAGCCGCTCAATCTCTTAAACTTCACTCTGACTTTGACTTTCTGAAGAGACCTAGAGTCTGAGCCTATATGGAGATATGGCAACTGAAGGTAGAACATCTTTGATTTATTGCTTCTAGAGACTTAGCGACTATAGTCCATCTTGTAATCATTGAGAGGTTATTGTTTCTTTATTTTACTTTGCGACCAATTAGGAATGAACACGTCATCAAATTCAGCAAATGGATTCATATCTTTTTTCATTTTTTGACCTCGGCAAACACTTAACCCTTAGTCATCTGGTGATTGTGCGACTGAAGTTACCTCCCAGTCTTTGAATGATTTCCTTAACCTAGGTTTAGTCTGGAGACTAGGCGAAAAAGCATTTCTCGCGGTCACTAAAAATTTTCTTAACCCATGATTTGACTTGGAGATAACACAACCACCGCCAGATCAAAACTGCATCAACGGTTCATATTTATCTTGTGAAAACCTTTACCTTAACTCATCTCCTTCTAGAGAATACGCGACTGATGATATCTCATAGTCTCTTGATACTTTCCTTTACCCTGGTTAAATCCAGAGATTGCATGAAAGCCTTTATTCTCCAAGTTTCCAAATATCATGCTTAACTTCAGTTAGACTATGAGATTAAACATCGACCATTGATCTTTCCTTCATCTTACAGTTATCGTTGAGTCGCTGAACATTTTAAGACTTACCTGCTACATCATGAGATTAAGAGATAACTGTGTTGCTAGATTGTTGAATGTTTACAACATAACTTGCAAGATTTTGAGGATAGGTGACTACTGTAATTGCTAGGTTGCTGGATAAAAACACTAACCACCTGAGAACCGAGAGACTTGGTGACTAAAAGAAAGCATAACCACCAGGATTTTGGAGACTCGGTGACTATAGGAGAAGTCTCATAATCATTGAATACTTAATCACTTCATCATTTTATGTAGAGATCACCCAACTGAAGGTATTTTTGATCTGGAGACTGAGCAACTATAGTTGCCTTAAAAATATTTATCAGCATAGTCGCTAGATCTCACATAAAAAATTCAAAGACTTGGTGAATGAAAACATCTGCTGAGTCTCATGAAGAAAAGGAATATTCTCTATACTTAAAGAGATCATGTGACAAAGGGTTTTGGTAGATCACCAGACTAAAAGGAATATGTTGAACTCATTAGGAGACTAGGCGACTAGCTAGTAATTATAAAGTGCACATGCTTAAAGGCTCACTTAAGTGATTTGAAAAAGGTAATGGAAAAAAAGAACTTGGTTAAGCTTTCCTAGGGTTTTTGGATTTTCAGAAGCATTTTCAACCTAGCACTTAGGGTTTTTCACCATTATGAACAATTTGAGAGCTCTAGGAGAGGAGATTGTAGGAGATTTATCACAAAAATAGGGAAAACCTTCAAAGGAGCAAAAATTTAAAATGCAACCTTGAAATATTGAAAATACTACCAACAAGTCTCACATGAGAAGATTGTAGGAGAAGTTATACTTACGAGTACACCTAGAAGATCCACAAGATCTAGCAAACAAAGAAGTCCTAAGAAGCAGAAGGTAGAAGTTGAAACAAAGAAGAATAGGAAAAATTAACTGAGAAGGAAGAAGAAAAATCAGTTTAGAAGAGGTCACAAGATCTATGGAAGCCATACATTCAAATGTTACAAAAGAGAGTGATAAGAGATGGGAACTTGAAGACAATAAACATATACTATGAAAGGTATGACCCTAAAAATCAAGCAATAATTGAGGACACTATAATTGAGCACTTGTTAGTTTTCAAGAAGAACCTATTAGAAATAGAAGGAAGCATTCCTAAGGAATTGTATAACAAGTTGGAGATTAGAAAATAGTTGACACAATCTGGGGATGAGAACATAAGGAACAAGGCTATTGAAGACATGTTACTTGTTGTCTCAATACAAGAAAGGGAGAGACTTCCAACATGGAAATTGATGCACCTCCCCTTTCTAAAGTTGAAAAGATAGTAATTCTTACTCTATACATAATTGATTTATCAGTCTCACATGAGAAGATTACAGGAGAAGTTATACCTATGAGTACACCTAGAAGATCCACAAGATCTAGCAAACAAAGAAGTCATAAAAAGTAGAATGTCGAAGTTGAAACGAAGAAGAAGAGGAAAAAGTAACTGAGAAGGAAGAAGAAAAAATAGTTTAGAAAAGGCCACAAGATCTGTGGAAGCCAGACATTCAAATTTTACAAAAGAGAGTGATAAGAGATGGGAACTTGAAGATAATAAACAAATACTATGAAAGGTATGACCCTGAAAATCAACTAATAATTGAGGACACTATAATTGAGCACTTGTTAGTTTTCAAGAACCTGTTAGAAATAAAAGGAAGCATTCCTAAGGAATTGTATAGAAAGTTGGAGATTAGAAAATAGTTGACACAATCTAGGGATGAGAACATAAGGAACAAGGCTATTGAAGACATGTTACTTTTTGTCTCAATACAAGAAAGGGAGAGAATCATCAAAGAATTGAAACCTTTGTTGAGGACTAAGGCTAGACTGGTGAAAATTATCGTAAGAAGGTATGATGAAGTCATAGAGGATACTCAAAAGGAACTGGATCAAGTCCTTATGAGTGACATGCCTGCAAAGACCTCACCTCCCAAGATTACCAAACCTACACATTTGGGAATTGGAGAAAGTTCTAAGACAGTTGAAAAGTGTGAGCAAGCAAGAAAAGCTGACATGCAACCAGACTTTTGTCTCCAGTGTGCCTATGACCCTTGACACCTTGTTTTATGTGAATGACCCATTTCTAGATAGCTTAGATAGTGTAATGACAGTTGAAGAAGAAGAACAAATATAGGAAGAGAATACAGAGGTAAAACATGAAGAGAAGGTACATGAGAAGGAGATACAACAAGAAGAAAGGAAGGTAGAAGAGATGGGAGTAGAAAAATTAGTTGAGGTAAGAGTTGAGAAAAATCAAGATCTGGACACCTCCTCTACTCTATTGTTGGCAAGTATGGCCAAACCAATGAGCGCAAATGTAGAGATCATGGATGAGGATGAACTCATGAGGTTATCCTTCATGGCTTTTGCTAAGGCAAAAGAAAGGTCTGAACAAAAAGGAGACAAAAGGGTAAAGGTGATTACTAGGGCAGTGGAGACAATGAACAAATTACTCCCTACACCTATTTTTTTTCAAGGAAATGATGAGGCGGAGAACCTGGCATGGAATTGGACATCTTTGACAGTCACTTTGAGTCACTACTAAAGACCATCGAGGATAAGGTAGGAAAGAGTTTCTTGAAGAAGAAGTTGAAGGAAGCTTGTTAGTCCATCTCATAGGACTTGAGAATTCTGAAAACAACTACAAGAAAGGCCAAAAGATGTGTGACAAGAGGAAGGAAGATATACAGTTATTGTATAAATCATGTTAGACATGTGAAGAATATTGAAGACATCATATCCAAGGATAGGGCTACCCTAGAAAACATAATGGATAGTTGTGAAACCTCTTCACAAACTATATTAGAGATGGATAATCAGGCATCCAAGATATTGGATAAGATTAGTTCTTTGAATGCAGATAAAGGGAGAGTAGTGGAAAGATTTGGTTTTCTGAAGAATCTAATCACTCCTAAGCTATCAATTCTTGAAGCTCATCTTACGAAGATGGATAAAATAGAAGGCTCAATGAAAAGTTCCTTACCCACCGAGTTAAAGGAAGTAGAGACAACATCCTATGCACTGAATGGATTGATCTATGTTAATGAACTTTTGATTAAGTCATGGGAAGATGAAGTAAAGACCTCAGAAGCCTCCTTCCAAGACATTCTAAGATTGGTGAGTAAGCATTGAATTCTTATATGCTTAGAATTTTGAAATTTTGCAAGTAACTTTTCCATTGATGTCAAAGGGAGAGGAAGAGAAGAGAAAAATGAAAAGAGAAAGAGAAGAGAATATAAGAAGTAGAAAAATAATTAAAAAGAAAAAGAGAAAAAAATATATGTATGTATGTAGAAGGAAGATAGTGCTTAGACACTTAGTCATTTTTCACTAAGTGTTTCCATCAATGCCAAAGGGAGAGATTATTGGCAAGTGATGTTTTGGGAGCACTAGGAATCACTTAAGGGTTGGAATTTATGGAAACACTTATGCTAGATTGATCACATGTAGAGAGTTTTGGTATTGGAGACTCAGTCATGAAAATGACTAAGTACAGAATTAAGATAACAATATATTGTGTTACAATTTTGGTCAGCAAAGATAATATATGATGTATTATGGCTTGTGAAGTCAGTAGAAGACATTTTGGGAAATGTAAGACCTTCAGTTAAGGTCGCACATGTTTTGGTGATAAGATTGGGAAGATACAATGATATGAAGGTATGAAAAGACAAAGAATTAGTGAAACAAGGCATATGAGCAGTCACAATGATTGAGGCAAGGTTAGTTGGTATGGAAACATGCTAAGTTAGATGGATGGTGTATATTGCTGACACTTTGATAATATAAGATCATTGACTCTATGTTGATTATTTACATTAGTAATTATTATTTTTTGCAATGTATTTTGAGAGCTGACTGGATGGCAGAATTAATATAAGTGTAGAGTGTTATGTGGAAGTGATAAGTGTAAGTATAATGATGATGTGATGGATGAGAATTAAAGAGAAGAAAGAAGATGTGAGATCAGTATGTGACAGAGCTATAAATGGAACTATCTAAGCATAGCATATGCTTGTATTGTTCACTTTTGTAGAACACTTTGTGACAATATTGTAATTGTAAGAGTTGTAAGTTCACCACCTTTAAAAGGGTTTTTAATTCCTCTAGCAAGGAAATGTACTATGTAATACTCAGCTCCTAATAGGGCTAGATCTTCTAACATGGATACTATATTTTAGTGCATAG
This sequence comes from Chamaecyparis obtusa, assembly GCA_027943335.1. Classification (NCBI taxonomy): domain Eukaryota; kingdom Viridiplantae; phylum Streptophyta; class Pinopsida; order Cupressales; family Cupressaceae; genus Chamaecyparis; species Chamaecyparis obtusa. The sequence goes on from BSBK01012303.1 coordinate 126,915, forward strand.
TTGTGGGTACCATCTCCACCAGGGTTTTCCCTTGGTGAGGGTTTCCTCGAAAACAAATCATGGTGTTATGATTTATGTGTTTTACATTTATATTCTTTTCATTTCAGAATTATTATTATTTATTTACAATTGGTTGAAGTTTAAATTAAAGTGTTGTAATACTGATTCACCCCCCCTCTCAGTATTACCTAATCCAAACATATGCATGGTTTTCCTACATGGACACTACCCAAGGTCATTTATTGATGATGAGATGTCATCATTTATTTTCCTTTGGCATGACCTAAAGTAGCAACTTTAATAAATATTTAACAATATTTTTTCAGTGGGTGATATCTTATGCAAGGGAAACTTTAATATTTATCTAAGTACTATAGGAAAGGGTTGACACAAGCATAATTTAATACAGATGCTAAATATTAATTATGTCCCTATTGGTATTCATTACCCCCTTACCAATAAAATATTTCATTTTATTGAAATTATTCTCTAGTAGGTAAATTTGTTTTATTTTAAACCTATGTTTTCAATACTTTCTACTATTGTTTTAACAACGATTGTTCATAATATTGATGGGATCATTGTTTTAATTAAACCTAGAACCCATTTTGAGTTTAAATAATATGTCATAGTGTGGGACATCTGTATTGAGGGGCGAGTATTCTAGCTCATGGAATGCATCAATGGGCTTAATGAGAACTTGTTCATACAATTCATCACTTTTTGGAAGTATAAGAGGGTCATGTTTTGTGGTATCTCTTTCAAAGTAAATGAATATGTTATAGGTAAGGTGAAGGGTATCTCAACTAAAGGGAAAAAATATAAGGAAAGAGTATTCTAGTGGATAATGACAGTTTCAAATAGTTCTTTTAAGAGAATGAGAAACCAGTTGAGCTTCATGATGTGTTTAACAAGCTTGAGATAACTATTCCTTGGATCAAGTGTGTTTAATTATTATGAAATTATTCACCTTAGAAGGAAGATTTAAAGTCTATTATTATTATCATTTTCCTTTGTTGAATCAGTTCCATCACCATGCTTTGATTTTATTTCCATTTTTCTTCTCAATTCTCTTGAAAATTTGGTTAAGGATGTTGTTAAAATAGCTAAGATCCATGAAAAAAATACATATCCCTCTCCATCAAGGCTTCATTATCTACCTCTATAATTTCCATATGGCCATTTTCCCCCAAAGAATTTTTTGTCATGGTAACCCTCTACTTAGTTTCTCTCCCAACAATGAATTTTTTTAAAATCTTTGGCCCCAACAAGAAAAAGTGTCTACATATCCTAACAACCACTAAAATCCCTTCCTAACTTGCAACCCCTTGCATCCTCACCCATGATATTGTTGTAGAATGACTATGCAAGCTTAAGCACACCCAACTACCTCTAGTGCAAACAAAAAGAATGAAATTCAAAAAACCTACCCCTACCCCACACGAAAAATAAAAACCCAAAATCCACATAACCTAGGAGGTTGTCAGTGATGTAAAGGAGGATTTAGGGGAGGAAGATAGTAAGAGTGGAAGTGCCAACCCTAGGAACTCTAATAGACTGGTGGGTTTTGTGACTATGAAAGGGGAGGTAAAGAGATTATTAGATTATGAAGAAGAATTAGAAGAAGATGATGATGTTGATGAAGGTGATACTATTGATGAATGAGATATGGGGGGGGAGGGGGGAGAAAGTGCTGCTAAATATTGTAATGATAGCTCCACAACATTTTTGATAGTATGAAGTTTGAACTAGTCGACATAACCCATGATTCTCTTCTAGAAGAAGAAGAGGATACTAACCAAGGGATTGGTGTAAGTGCCAATCCATAATACAAGAACACAACTATGCAACTAGAGACCCTAAATAAAAAAGTGTTGGACATGGAGGAAAAGATGATCGACATATCTAGGTTCAGCCTATGGGTGATGCATAGTTCACTGACCTCTATGTGCCTCATATAGAAGAAGGTGTTAGGAAAGGATGCTAAAAAAGAAGGAAACTATAATGATATTTTTAACTTCCTCATTGAAGATTGGAGCCATGCACTCACTTAGCTATTGGGTGGTTGGTTTTATTCCTTATAGTTTTTGTATATGTTGCTAAGACTCATAATCATTTTACTTTTATTGTTGATAAGACTCTTTTTATGTTTTGGTTTGTTGTAAATCAGTTATTAGTGTGATGTTAATATTTTGTTGATGGCCTTTTTAAGTTGCTTTCGAGTTGTTAGTGTAAAGGGACAGTGCCCTAGTTTTTCAAGTTTTAATATAAAAAATAAGTAGTACTATTTTTTAATTAGAAAGACATTCACCAATTATAAATGATAATATTGATTTTACATTCATGGATTTTAAAACTTAAATATATTTTAGATGAAAATATCCTTCCATAAAATTGTTTAAATGGATAAGTGTATGTAATAAATTTAAAAAATATCATTGAAGTTATTCAAAACAAAAAGTGGACAATTTTATCTTTTAAACTTGTCCATGTAGAATAAAACATCACATAAACTTGCTAGAAAAAAGAAAAGAGTTAATTTAATGTTATTTTTTAGAACTTATGAATTTAAAATATAGAATTATGTACAATATAAATACTTTGTTATAATAGTATTAAATTTTTAATAAATTGGTAGGAATTGAAGATCTTAAAAATTATATTAATAAGTTTTAAATTAAAATGGATGATTGATTTTTAAATTCTTTATATCTATTATTTATAATTACAATAGTTATTTAAACTTGTTTGTTTATTGGATCTTATTTGTATACTTTATAAATTATTTTCGAATAGACATGATTCACAAAAGAATTCATTACATTTATTTTTTATATAATTTTAGATTCTATATTAACATGATTTCATAATTATAATACAAATTTAAACTCTCAAAATGTCAAATTATTAATGGAAATATAATTTCAATTTTTATGAAATCGTAGATGATAGGAACTTAAAACATGCAAACATATTTACACAATATTTAGCTTTAGTTATATGTACTTAGAGGGTAAGCACACGCTACTACATTTGGGGCCAAATTTTGACGGCCATTTGTCAGACTTGCAATGCTCATTTGTCAAAATTTTGACACATGAGTCTGTCGCTATTTTTGTGTAGAAGATTGCAATAGAAGACCTACCTGTCGGTTTACCGACACCTTCTCACATCGAAAAGTTGCAAATGACAACAACTTTGAAATGACATTTCCTCCGGTTCATCCATCAAAATTTTGATAACAAGACCTATCAAAAATATACAATCTCTGTCGGAACTGACTATCGAATCATATTCATTATGACGGTACAACTATTGGAATACCGACAGTTAGCATCATATTCCGACAGGTCTACCTGTCGGTGATATGGCCTCACTGTCGAAAGTTCTGTCAAAAATTTTCTCTTTACAACACTTAAACTATTAGAATAGCGACAGTTATGCAATATTCTCCGACAGGTTTTCCTGTTGAACGTATAGCATTACTGTCGCACTAAATGTTGAAAATTATTTTTTTTTGACATTTTGTCTGTCAAATGCATAGCGCTTCTGTCGAAATTAATTATGAATTGTCAAAAAACTGACGGATTGGCACATTAAAGTTAACATAGCTCAAGAGACCATCATAGGTTGTCTCTTTCTTCGGTCTATATTATTGACATAATGTTTTACCTTTCATTAGCTCATCAAATCCGGAGATTTGAAAGAATTTAATAGAATATTTTCATGACAACGTATATTATTTAAGTTGACATTGCACGAATTTATCTACTTCACGCACTTGTAGACTATGAGGATCACGATAAAGAAGCATTGCCATGGGAGGAGATGCTACTTTATCACCGTCTTCATAGTACACAAGTGTGCGAAGTAGATAAATTCATGCAACATCAACTTAAATAATAAACTTTGTCATGAAAATATTCTATTAAATTATTTCAAATCCTCAGATTTGATGAGCTAATGAAAGGTAAAACATTCTATCAATAATATAGACCAAAGTAAGAGACAACCTATGATGGTCTCTTGAGTTGTGTTATCTTTAGTCCTAGCTACCTATCGATCGTCAAGAATAATCACCGCCTTGCATTTATGTACACTGCAGAAATTGATCACAGTCTCACAAAAAAAATTTACACTTGTACATCTCATCAATACTAGAGGCCTAAAGTAATTTTATATGATCACTAGCACATTTTGTGCATGGATGAGAAAACACTATCCAAAGTTTCTAGATAACCATTTTTTAGAAGAGGAATGAGTGGAGGCCAAAGAAGGGATAATTGTGAAGGTTTTATAGATGTAGGTTATTGAATCATCATCTCTACACTAGTACTCAATCGGGCCTCCACTCCATATAAGTCTTCTCAAAATCTAAAAACTCTCCATCATTGATTCTCGTCATTTTTTTAGCATCTCCAAGGACTGAGACCTTAAATTATTGAGCTTCTCTTTGTTTTGAGAATAGTTTAACATTCTCTACTTAATAGGGCCAACCATGTGAAGGTGGAAGCTCACCTAGCCCCTCCTAGGAGCCTCTTATGACCCTTTACGACATTTTCAGACCTCTAAGATGTATTCTTAGGGATCGTAAATGGTCGTAAAGGGTCATAAGGGGTCCTGGGACACAACAGCTGAGAAACATAAATGTAGGCATCATGGTCACAATTTTTTGGAGACACAACATAATTGAGTGGTTTTCCAAGACTATGCAAAGTAGTGGTTTCTTTGCATCATCTGGGAATAGCAATCAATTATCTTGTGTCTCCAAAAAATTGTGACCATGATGCCTACATTTATGTTTCTTAGTTGTTGTGATATGTACATCATAGTTCGTCATTGTTACAACAACAGAGCCTATATTCCACAACAAAAAGGAAGACATCTTTTTAGCCTGGGTCTCGATCCTACCCCAATTGTCAAAGGATCTAGGGCCAGGCTCGAAAGATGTCTTCCCATTCTATCTACAACATTGTGTCCATCCATGATCTCAGGAACATCATCATCTTTCCACTCTTCATTTGCCAAAATGTATCGCTTCTTCAAGCTTGCAGAGTAATCTTACTAATAAAAGAACTCTTGCCAACATTAGGGTACCCATAGATCAAAATAGTTGATGTTATTGGTGCTTGTGCTCAAGGATATCAATTCACTATTTTGAAATGGCCAAATCATTTTTATTTTGATTGTAGAGAAAAGGAGTGGGAGAAAATGAGCGGGTGAAAGCTGATCAAGAGAGAGAGAAGGCATTGCATTTTATTTGATCATAAATGCTCTCTGAAATGACCAATCATGTTTTCTATTTGATTCCTTTTGGTGTTTTTATTTCCCATATTCAATAGATAAAAATCATGGCGGTAGCCACTTAGCCATCTTTTTGATGTTCCAGGTATTTTACAAAGATTCAGGTATGTGGATTTATCGTTCAATTGCTTGCAGTTATTGGTCAAATGCAAATATTTTGTCACGCTGCAAGGGCAAGATATCAGTTTGGTGTTTTTGGTTTATGTTAAAAGTTGATTTGGTAAAATCCTCAAAAAACACACTACATGTTCTAAAATGTAAAGAAGTTGAATGTTAAATGTAATATATATATCTCATCCATAGTAATCAAAAGAAAGGACATGAAACTTATAAGGAGATTTACCAAACCAAAAATATAAGGAAATAGGAAACATGGATTGGTACCTTATGAATTGGTTTTTGAGGTGCACAATCTTCATCAATCTCCTTAGAACAAGACCCCTCCTCATGAAAAGTGCATTTCACACAAAAAAACAAATCTACAAAACTGAACCAATGACATTTTTAGAGCAAAGAAATAGATTGATAATAATATGCTGAAAATTCTATTATGTTTAATACACACAAAAGGACCAGTCCCAACAATTCTTAAACTGATTACACAAAAAACAAATTTACAAAACTGAACCAATGGCATGTTCTTTGTATGTGATTTCTTCATCTTTCGAGCCTCTGGCATCATATTCGACCGCAAATTTCAAATGCATTGCATTTTATTTGATCATGAATGCTCTTTGAAATGACTGCATTCTATTGGTGTCATGCCCTAGCCCATGCTTTATCTCCATTATTTGATGTTATTGGTGCTTGTGCTCAAGGATATCGATTCACTATTTTCAAATGTTTGGATCATTTTGGTCGTGACTGTTCCTCTAGTACATAGTCAGGAAATGTAACTATCTAATGATTATATGTAATGTTGAATGGATTAAATGCTTTATTCTTGGTAGAAGTGAAAGGAAGGAATAGTGTTGGTGTTAGGTTTCATTTATTATTGAATTCAATGGTTTCCAAGATGTGTTGAGGAGTTTTCTCCTTGTTTAATGTTAACTGTTCTTGCACAATCCACTCACACAACAGTGAAATGCTATGTGATTAAAAATTTCATACAACTGGTCCTGTGGCATGTATTAAATACAATCCAGTCACTTATTGAATGCTTTGGAGACTACTGGTTTGACTATCCATGCTTTACCAGTGACTGAGATTCATTAAAGGATACAAAACCCTTCAGTTTGGGGTTATTGTGTGTGGATTCAAATGTAGGTTTGATTTGGTTAATGTTTATAAGAGATCAATAAAGTATTTAAAGACAATCTTACATGTTTGGAGAGGTTTGAGAGGCAATTATAATGATTGTACCCTCACAGACAGTAGCATAGACTGGTTTTACTAAGTTTCCTTTCTCTATTTTGAGGTTTCCTTTCTTTGCCACAGGGGTACAGTCAGAGGGTTCATTGAAAAAATGATCCTTTGAATGGTTCCTATGAATATGAATGATTTGATATAGCATATTGCTCATTTTACTTAAAGTTTGGAATAGCTTGTGCAAGGGTGAAAGTAGTTTTGGTCATTTTGGTCGTGATTGTTCCTCTACACAATCAGAAAATGTAACTGTCTAATGATTATATGTAATGTAGAATAGATTAAATGCTTTATTCTTGGTAGAAGTGAATGGAGTTTCCAAGATGTGTTGAGGAGTTTTCTCCTTGTTTAATGTTAACTATTCATGCACAATCCACTCATACAACAATGAAGTTACAAAACTGAACCAATGGCATATTTACAACAAAGAAATAGAATGATAATAATATGCTGAAAATTCTATATATTCTATTTAATACACACCAAAGGACCAGTCCCAACAATTCTTAAACATACTAGTTATCTAATATGATCAATTGTTAATAAAGGTCTAATTCTGTAGACTGCTAGCACAAAGGAAGATTTGACCTAGCCAAATTTTCCTTTTACCACACAAAAAAAATGTGTGATAACTATGTCTACTCCAACCTTAATTGTTTAAGAATTCATCATATCAGATAAAGTATGTTCAAGAATTGTTCGGAGTTCTATTAGACCTTTGTTGTAAACATGTCATTGGTTTTCAAATGTTTGGATTCACGTTTGTTGATATTACTGGCATATATGTTTAATGACACCATTGTATATTTCTATCACTGAAATGACCACATTCTACTGGTGTCATGCCCTAGCCTATGCTTTAACTCCATTATTTGATGTTATTAGTGCTTGTGCTCAAGGATATCCATTTTTTTGAAATGTTGACTATGGTTATCAAATGGACAGCCCGTGAGCTTCTAGCTAGGCGTCATTTGTATTGATAACTTAGGGCATCAAATGTATTGTATCATTGATAGTTGAGACTTTGTTAAAAGGAAATAGGACAAAGAATGATTCTAATTTAGTTTCTCTATTTTGATCTCTAAGTGGCTTACAACCCTAGAGAAGTATATGCAGATTTACAAATGTAGTTGCAGGATACATAGCAGCTGATAATTCACAAGAAATCCATGCATCCAATTTGAATAGAAATTAATACAAAGAAATAGGGTCCTCCAATGGCCCAATCATCTGGACCTTGACTGTCCCCTCAACCAGTGACCCTTCAAAATTGGGTTATCATGCAATCAGTGAATGAACCTTCATTCTCCTAGTCTGCCCTGCATCCAAACATATTGGAAATACACAATACAATGATAATAAGTCTTTCACAATCCCCCTTCCCTCAAGGGACACTATCAACCATCCCTTCCACATAGCATTTCACTATTGTATGAGTGGATTGTGCAGGAACAGTTAACATTAAACAAGGAGCAAATTCCTCAACACATCTTTGTTGTAAACATGCCACTGGTTCAGTTTTGTAAATTTGGTTTTTGTGTTAAATTCATTTAAATGAAACATTAAGCATATTAATAATATGCTTAATCTATTAGTAATTGTAGATTAAATGCCCATAACACATTTATCAGTTTAGCATGTTATTATAAGATACTAAAGAAGACCTACTATTTGTCAAAGAAATCTTCATTCTCCCCCACAATGAAGACAATGAAGATTGACCTCCTGCCCCACAACAAAGAACATTGTAATAAGAATAAGATATAATATAGTGTTAGAATAAACTTTGAACAAAGACATGTAATGCTTAAGTTAATGATCTAAAAAGCTACAAATATAGGAATTGAAAAAGAAGATAGTGCCAAGAAACATTTTCACAAATATGAAATGTGAGGAAAAGTAATAACATTAACAATGCCAAGATTCACAACATTAAATTTCACCTGTGGATGAGTTTTCATAGTGGGTTGCCCAGCATCAAAAATATGTTGAGTTGCATTTGAGTTGTAACTAAGAGTATCATGTGGAATAGACCCTAAACTTTGAAAGCATTCTCCAACCTGGCAATTCAAAATTCAATCTAGGCAAGCATCAGTAAGTGAAATAAATTATAGACATCAACATCAACATCATCATAATCATTAGAAATAAACTTTAAAGACATATTTTGGATAGTACTATTTTTGTTGAAAGTTTTTGTGATGCTTCTAAACTTTAAAGACATATTTTATGGCTTAATGATAACATAGATTAGTGTTTTATTTTATGATGGAATGTTGTTGATCATTCATGGTCTTGAAGAAAATTTTGATTTTTTTGATTCTCAAGTCTCGACGTTGTTTCTTAATGTGATATAGACTGACCACAAGATGGTTCAGTTGATCCTCTCTTTCTATTTAAACATTTGTCTTCTTCATGGTGTAAGTGTTCATTAATATTCATTAATGGCGGGCGGTGAATCCTTGGTAATAAAGGCATTGAAAACATTCATAATTGTATAGCTCTTTACCTAATCTAGTCACATCATCAACATCAAGGTCAGTTTGTCTGGCCTCGGCCTCAACCTCAACCTGCTCATTAACAACGGTCTCTACACTCTCTACAGCTGCAATACAAATTGTTACATTAATCCAAACACCAATTGCAATTAAATTTGTATTACTACACTAATCAATTTAAGATGTTTACTTGTATTACTGTGACGCATGTCCTTATTGTCATCAACATGCACAGGTTGTGTACAGCAAGAATCGGCAGGCTCCAAAGTTTCTAGATAACCATTTTTGAGAAGAAGAAAAGTGGAGGCCAAAGAAGGAATAATTGTGAAGGTTTTCTAGATGTAGGTTACTAAATCATCATCTCTTGTTGATATATTTTAGATTCTACTCCAGAATGAACAAACTATAGAGATCTAACATAGCTAAACATAGAATAAAGTAAACAAGAAGGGATAGAAGATACCCGAATATCAACCAAGTATACTCCAGTCTATATGCCTCCAACTGTACTAACAAATGTGCTGAGGAGAACCTAATTAGTACCTTAGTGTTAGTGTATTGAGGAAGAGTCCAGTCCTAACAGAGGCTTCCAGCCCTAATCAACTCATAGTTAACATTGTCAATAATTGCTGGTTGTATGGATCAGATCATAATCTGATCTTTATTCATGCTCATACTTGTTCTTATCTATTAGCTGAAGCTGCTTATCTTTCACACCAATATATGCTGATCTAAGTTTTCTTAAGGCAAAGAATCAAGGTTTTGGGGGAGGGAAGCACATTATGTTTTTGGTGCTTCTCTCCCTAGAATCCAACACCATATATATATGAATTGAATTATCTTCAAGAGGGCCAACCTGGTCTTATTAAATATATTTAATGTTAAAGCCAAGAGGCCGACCTTGGGCCCTTAACTAATTCAACCAACACATATATATAAATGAAATAATAATCTCCTTATTATTATAAACCGCACAAGGGTATTTATTTGATCAGTTTGATCTTGGCCGAAAGGCTATAATTATTAACACTCTACACTGGTACTCAATCTGGCCTCCACTCCATATACATCTTCTCAGAATCTAAAAACTCTCCATCGTTGATTCCTGTCATTTTTTTAGCATCTTGATGGACTGAGACCTTAAATTATTGAGCTTCTCTTTGTTTTGAGAATAGTTAAACATTCTCTGCTTAACAGGGCCAACCACGTGAAGGTGGAAGCTCATCTAGCCCCTCCTAGGAGCCTCTTATGACCCTTTATGACATTTTAAGACCTCTAAGATGTATTCTTAGGGATCGTAAATGGTCGTAAAGGGTCATAAGGGGTCCTGGGACACAATAGATGAGAAACATAATTGTAGGCATCATGGTCACAATTTTTTGGAGACAACGTAATTGAGTTGTATACCTAGATGGTGGAGAGCAACTCCTGCACCTCCAATTCCAAGTTGACTACATCTATTGCTTATGAATACAAGGTCCTCCAAAAGATGTATTCAACTTGGAATTGGGGGTGCAAAAGTTTCTCTACACTACTTGGGTACACAACTCAATTACGTTGTCTCCAAAAGATTGTGACTATGATGCCTACAGTTATGTTTCACAGCTATTGTGAAATCTACATTTATGTTTCTCAGTTGTCGTGTTTATGTGCATTTTTTTTATGTATTTTGGATAGTAAGTCTAATTTAATTTTTCCATGGACTAAGACCTTAAATCATGTAATGAGGATGCTTAGAACACTAGTATATGAAAATTTCATTATTTAATAATAAAAATCTATTAAAATGTTTATACCTTCTCCCATTTGCTGGTGTAATTCCTCTTTGAGTATCCCCTTTCTCCTTTGCATCCAAAATGAACTCATTCCAATCCCTCACTGAAATAAAGGGAGGACGCTCAAACTTCAGCAAGACTTCATACACACAACATTCGTAGATTACGTTCAATGTGTTATTTACATTCGTAAATCAACGTTGTGTACAAATCTACAGATAGTGCGTGTTACGAAGTCATGCTCAAGCTTGAAAATGATAGTCAATCCATAGTCAAGGTCAAGGAACAAATGGAACAACCAAGAAAACACTATACGTTAAATCATGTGATTGATAGCAGATTGGGGCTCACCTGAGCCATAAACATGAAGAATTATTCTAAAAAAAGATGTAAACCATATATATGTGCACTTGAGGCAAAGAGAAGTTACGTCATATCCATATTAAAATATTAATTACAATATGAAAATACTAAACTAACTAATTCCTGAGTTCATCTCTGCATATGGTCACAATAAAGATATGCAATTACAATACAGAGAAGGCATCGTAAAAATATAATTTCAGAATTTGCCCTAGCCTGACACGTTTTGCACTCAAATCCTTCATCGTGGATAAGTGCAGATGGGTGGATGGATGCAGATGAGTTCTCATCGACCCAACTAAAGTATCCATAACCATTCTTTCCCTGTGATGCCTAGTCTACATTAGTTCTTATATTATAATGAATAGTATTTACATTAGAAACATTAAATATATACACATCAGCAACCTTTTTTCTATTTGGGCAGCACCAAAATTGTTGTCCAGGGTTGTTCGGTGTTCGTGAAGTCTTCAACACACACTACCCACAACCACATCGATAGTTTGGCACATTGGCAAGAGTCATCGAGCCTATATATCAATAATGCACTGCACCATCGTTACTACATTTATTATTTTTATATGATTATTTTTATATGAAATACACCAAGGAGTACCATCAGAAATATTAACCATTTACAATAATCAAAAGTAAACCTAAATCAAATAGCTCATTTTTTTATCAGCATGTGTAGTCTCTGTGTATATGAAAAATGAAAGAAATATGAAGCTGAAATAAAATAGTGAACAAAATAGTATTCGATCCACATAGACTGAATGAAATATACCATCAAAAGAAGGTGAAAAAATCCTATCACGAAGCAAAGACATAGGAAATCAAAAAGGGACAAAAGACAAGAAATAAGAAAAATCGTTACGACTATAGAAAAATCATTTATACTACAATAAAAAAAAGAAACACTCTTTGTCAACAATTTTCAAAATCATTAGGACTATAGAAAAATAATTAAGACTATACAAAATCAAATTTTAGAAATGGACGATTCTGATGCTTTGCCATTACAACAATTGAGCATTCATCATTTGGTATTGTGTACTCCATTTCAGTATGTCAACAATGTTCAAAATCCTGTCACCAAGCACAGACAAGAAATAAGAAAAATCATTAGGACTATAGAAAAATCAAGTTCTATAAATGGATGGTTCTGATATTGCTTTTCCATTACAACAATTGAGCATTCATCATTTGGTACTTCTTGGTATATTCCATTTAAGTTTTTCAGTTGTCGTGTTTATGTGCATGTTCTTTATGTGTTTGGCTTCTCTCCCTCGCAAGGGATGCGTCGATAGGTAATTGATTTGAAAGCATAATGATTTGACAATCTTTTTTCAGGATAGGCATAATCATCCCACCAACCTTAATTAGAAAAATTTGTGATATATGTCAAGTACTTATAATCAGCATGCCCAAAAAATAGAGACTTAGTAGTAAAAACATGTCCTTTGGTTTACTAGTTTAATCTGGTTTAAGAATGGTTTGTTTCATGTTTGAATGTACCATTGAATGAAGCTTGGCTATATTAAGTACAATCTTAAGACTCATGACTCTTCAAATTCTCTTGTTTCCTTCAGACCTCCAAACATGTGTACTTTTAGTATCCCTCCAACAAATGGACTTGTGATGATTTTCACAATAGTACATGTGTAGGAGGACTACTAAAAGTACTGCTTAAGAAAATCTGAATGTTCATCACATGTGCATATAAGAGTTGATCATAGAAGGTATATGTTGTTGGGTAAGCTCCCAATAGCACTCAGGTAAATATGCATGTTCATCACCTGTGCATATGAAGTGGCTCTAATGGAAGATACAATCACTAAATTCTACATACTCCTTATTTTGTTCTGCATTGATATTGTCAGACATGGTCTTTCTTGAATGGAATGACTCGTTACTTGTACATTGACTAGAATGTTGGTGGAAGAAGGATGATTTGTTTGCAACCATTTTTTCAACTCTAATTTTCGCAACACAAAGGGACATTTATCATAGCCATAGAAACATGATTATTTTAAAATGAAATACACAAAGGAGTACCATCAGAAATATTGACTATTTACAATCATGAATAGTTAACCTTAATCAAATAGCTCATTTTTTTATCAGCATGTGTACTCTTTGTGTATATGAAAAATGAATGAAATATCAAGCTGAAATAAAATAGTGAACAAAAATTCAAATTCAAGGCCTAATTTATCAAGAGCAACAAACATTAGGATGAAAGAAAAATCATTAAGAGTATAGAAAAATCATTAGGACTATAGAAAAATCATTAAGACTAGAAAATCAAGTTCTAGAAAAATCATTAAGAGTACTATAGATAATTCATTAGGACTATAGAAAAATCATTAAGACTACAAAATCAAGTTATAGAAAAATCATTACGACTATAGAAAAATCATTTAGACTATAAAATCAAGTTCTAGAAATGGACGGTTCTAATGCTTTTCCATTACAACAAATGAGCATTCATCATTTGGTACTTCTTGGTGTATTCCATTTAGTTTTTCAGCTATCATGTTTATGTGCATGTTCTTTATGTGTTTGACTTCTCTCCCTCGCAAGGGATATGTCCATAGGTAATTGGTTTGAAAGCATAATGATTTGACTGTTCCAAGTAATGTTTTTAATCCTTTGAAGTTTCTCATTATCCTGATGTAAGTTGATTGGATTAAGCAATTTGGGGATCCAATAGGACTTTAGGGGAGTTCAATAAATGTTTTGGAAGACTTAGAGGAACTATTAGCATGATTGTTCCTTCATCTATAGTGAGTTAGACTGAATTTGCTAAGTTTTTCCTTTGTTTTGAAGTGTATTTTGTAATCTATTTCCTTTCCATGGACCTAAAGACCTAGGACCCATGGAAAAAGGATACTAACAATGTATTATACAACTCTAATGTTTTTGACTTTCAAAGATTTGAGAAAGTAAAGAGAACACTGGCTATGTTTAATGTTAACTATTCCTACACAATCCACTCATACAACAGTGAAATGTTATGTGATTGACAATTTCATACAACTGGTCCTTTGGCGTGTATTAAACAGAATAGAATTTTTAGCATATTATTATCATTATATTTCTTTTTTGTAAACATGTCATTGGTTCAGTTTTAATCTACTGGTGTCATGCCCTAGCCCATGCTTTATCTCCATTATTTGATGTTATTCACTATTTTGAAATGTTGACTGTCATTATCAAATGAAAAAAATAGAAAAAAAAAATTGTACACAAAATTTTTTTTACAAAACTGAACCAATGGCATGTTTACAACAAAGAAATAGAATTATAATAATATGCTGAAAATTTTATTTTGTTTAATACACGCCAAAGGACCAGTTGTATGAAATTGTCAATCACATAGCATTTCACTATTGTATGAGTGGATTGTGCAGGAACAGTTAACATTAAACAAGGAGAAAACTCCTCAACACATCTTGGAAACCATTGAATTCAATAATAAATGAAACCTAACACCAACACTATTCCTTCCATTCACTTCTACCAAGAATTCCAGCACAAGCACAAGCTATTCCAAACTTCAAGTAAAAGATATTCCAAACTTCAAGTAAAATGAGAAATATGCTATATCAAATCATTCATATTCATACTGACCATTCAAAGGATCATTTTTTCAATGAACCCTCTGACTGTACCCCATTCAAAGGATACTTTATTGATCTCTTCTAAACATTAATCAAATCAAACCTACATTTGAATCCACACACAATAACCCCAAAATGAAGGGTTTTGTATCCTTTAATGAATCTCAGACACTGGTAACGCATGGATAGTCAAACCAGTAGTCTCCAGAGCATTCAATAAGTGACTGGATTGTATTTAATACACACCAAAGGACCAGTTGTATGAAATTGTCAATCACATAGCATTCCACTGTTGTATGAGTGGATTGTGCAGGAATAGTTAACATTAAACAAGAGGCAAACTCCTCAACACATCTTGGAAACCATTGAATTCAAAAATAAATGAAACCTAACACCAACACTATTCCTTCCATTCACTTCTACCAAGAATAAAGCATTTAATCCATTCAACATTACATATAATCATTAGACAGTTACATTTTCTGACTGTGTAGAGGAACAGTCACGACCAAAATGATCAAAACTACTTTCACCCTTGCACAAGCTATTCCAAACTTCAAGTAAAATGAGAAATATGCTATATCAAATCATTCATATTCATAGTAACCATTCAAAGGATCATTTTGTCAATGAACTCTCTGATTGTACCCCTGCGGCAGAGAAAGGAAACCTCAAAATAGAGAAAGGAAACTTAGTAAAACTAGTCTATGTCATTGTTTGTGAGGGTACAGTCATGATAAGTGCCTCTTAAACCTCTCCAAATGTGTAAGAATGTCTTTAAATACTTCATTGATCTCTTCTAAACATTAACGCATGGACAGTCAAACCAGTAGTCTCCAAAGCATTCAATAAGTGAATATGAATGTTTGAAAACTTTCCTCTCAACTTCCCCAACCACTCCTAATCAGTTAGAGGGATTAGTTGAGTGTTTAAACACTAAAACTTCTTAAACATACTTTATCTGATATGATGAATTATAATATCAACAAACGTGAATCCAAACATTTGAAAATAGTGAATCGATATCCTTGAGCACAAGCACCAATAACATCAAATAATGGAGATAAAGCACGGGCTAGGGCACAACACCAGTAGAATGTGGTCATTTTAGTGAGCATTCATGATCAAATAAAATGCAATGCATTTTAAATTTGCAATCAAATATGATGCCAGAGGCTTGAAAGACATTGCTTGTCAAAGATACCAATCAAAGATGAAGAAATCACATACCTTCTCTCGCGCTCAGCTTGCACAAAGGAAGATTTGATAGCCAAATCTTCCTTGTACCACACGAAGAACATGCCATTGGTTCAGTTTAGCATGTTATTATCATATCAGATAAAGTATGTTTAAGAATTGTTGGTAAGGATAGGAATAGTGGAGATTCTAGAAATATCCCTCTAACCAATTAGGAGTGGTTGGGGAAGTTGAGAGGAAAGTTTTCAAACATTCATATTCACTTATTGAATGCTTTAGAGACTACTGGTTTGACTGTACATGCATTACCAGTGATTGAGATTCATTAAAGGATACAAAACCCTTCATTTTGGGTTATTGTGTGTGGATTCATCCGCTTTAGCCAGGAAGATCAAGAAGATGGGGCAGGAGGACATTATGGTAGAAGAAGTATTTAAAGAAGCAACAAGAAGCAATAGAAAAAATTTCAGGAGTTTGGAACAACATTTCAGAATCCATGAATGGTATGGGTAAGGTGACCTTCATTCTTGGTCGTGACTTTAATGAAACATTGGATATGGTTGATAAGAAGAAGGGTCACTTGTAGATAGTGTTCCTTGAGGGAAGGGGGATTGTGAAAGACTTGTTATCATTTTATTGTATATTTCCAATATGTTTGGATGCAGGACAGACCAGGAGAATGAAGGATCACTCACTGATTGCATGATAACTCAGTTTTGAAGGGTCACTGGTTGAGGGGACAGTCAAGGTCCAGATGTTGAAAGTAATTTGTTGAGGGAAGGGGGATTGTAATAGACTTGTTATCATTGTATTGTGTATTTCCAATATGTTTAAATGTAGGGCAGACCAGGAGAATGAAGGATCACTCACTGATTGCATGATAACCTAGTTTTGAAGGGTCACTGGTTGAGGGGACAGTCAAGGTTTGGATGTTGATAGTGTTCCTTGAGGGAAGGGGGATTTTGAAAGGCTTTTTATCATTGTATTGTGTATTTCCAATATGTTTGGATGCAGGGAAGACCAGGAGAATGAATGATCACTCACTGATTGCATGATCACCCGATTTTGAAGAATCACTGGAAGAGGGGGGAATGAAGGATCACTCACTGATTGCATGATAACCCCACCAAGCATTCTTTCTTTTAAGTTTCCACAATATATCAAAATATGATCATTATTCTTTCCTTTCTTCTATATGATATTTTTTCTATGGTTTTGTTATCTCAGAAATATATCAAAAACATTACAGATGTGCATATAAAAGTAAAATATTGTCCTTCAATTGTTCCACATTGAAGCATTTCCTCTTGGGAGTATTCTCTTCATTTGTACAATATCTGTCAAAAATGGTTCCCATATTTCTTCAAGATCTATTTTAATCTTTATACTTCAATTTTGATTAGATTTGACCAATAGTTGATTTCATTGGTATTTTATAGCATATACTCCTAATGTGAAATGTGCAGAGAAAGAAAGAGACACACTAGGTATGAATTACATGATATACCCATCATCACTTAGCACTTAAATAATAAATTATGGACAGGGAACAACCCCCTAACTTTTGGATGTTTGTTTCATGTTGGCCTCTTATTATATGCAAAGGTAGACCTATCTTAGGCTAACAACCACAGTGTAGGGGCCATAAATTATGGATCCCAAAATAGTGCACACTTGTATTAAATTAGGTTCACTATACTACAAGGGAATGGAAACCATGCAATAGTGCCTCATGGGGATGGAAGAAACCCTTCACCAAGAAGATGATTGTGTCTGCAATATTTACTAGAGGCAAAGAACATAATTTGGTTCTAGCAATTACTCCTAGAAGATAATGGCACCCACAAAACACTTGGAAAAGATAGCACTCACTATATCTTTTATCACTCTTTTAAAGCTGGGACAATAAATCTCAAAGATTGATCAATGAATTCTTGAACACAAAGAACCATTGATAGTTATGATTCATGTGTACAATAGCCAACAACCAGTTGTTCCAATCATGGTGTCCAATAATTATGTTAGAAAAAGCATCTACAAATCCCTTACACAACCATAATAGATTCAAACCATGAACTGTAAGAACCTAACAATGGGACTAAGAAAGATACAGCCTAAACAAATCTTAATCATATTCCACCCTATTGTAAGGCCCAAGAAGTAACTCTATCTTAAAGCTACACATTCCTCTAGATGAAGCTCAAAGGTTAGGTAGTTGAAGCATAGCAATACTTGAACGAATATAGGAATAATTTGATGTACAATCATTTGCTAGCTTGGTTTGTGGGTTTTCCACATAATATTTTCTCTTTAACCACATTTATAGTTTGAGAAAATCAGAAAAAATTGTTTCAGATTTATATTATCCTTTTGAACTAGCACATTGCCATCAAAATGCATAATCATTGGTCATATCAAGAAAATTCCTATTGATTAGTAGGATATCCTTATAAAAATTTGATGCATGGATTTCTTGTGAATTATCGACTGATATGTATCCTGCAACTATGAAAGGAATAGTGTTGGTGTTAGGTTTCATTTATTACTAAAGTCAATGGTTTCCAAGATGTGTTGAGGAGTTTGCTCCTTGTTTAATGCTAATTGTTCCTACACAATCCACTCATAAAATAGTGAAATTCTATGTGGAAGGGATGGTTGATAGTGTTCCTTGGGGGAAGGGGGATTGTGAAAGACTTGTTATCATTGTATTGTGTATTTCCAATATGTTTGGATGCAGG
The DNA here is from genome assembly GCA_027943335.1 of Chamaecyparis obtusa. NCBI lineage: Eukaryota > Viridiplantae > Streptophyta > Pinopsida > Cupressales > Cupressaceae > Chamaecyparis > Chamaecyparis obtusa. The sequence goes on from BSBK01012303.1 coordinate 145,781, forward strand.
GCAGACCAGGAGAATGAAGGATCACTCACTGATTGCATGATAACCCAGTTTTGAAGGGTCATTGGTTGACGGGACAGTCAAGGTCCAGATGATTGGGCCATTGGAGGACCCTAGTTCTTTGTATTAATTTCTATTCAAATTAGATGCATGAATTTCTTGTGAATTATCGGCTGCTATGTGTCCTGCAACTGGATCCGTAAATCTGCATATACTTCTCTAGGATTGTAAGCCACTTAGGGATCAAAATAGAGAAACTAAATAAAAATCATTCTTTGTCCTATTTCCTTTTAACAAAGTCTCAACTATCAATGATACAATACATTTGATTCCCTAAGCTATCAATACAAATGGCACCTAGCTAGAAGCTCATGGGTTGTCCATTTGATAACCACAGTCAACATTTCAAAAAAATGGATATCCTTGAGCACAAGCACCAATAACATCAAATAATGGAGTTAAAGCATAGGCTAGGGCATGACACCAGTAGAATGAGGTCATTTCAGTGACAACAATATACAATGGTATCATTAAACACATATGCCATCAATATCAACAAATGTGAATCCAAACATTTGAATATAGTGAATCGATATCCTTGAGCACAAGCACCAATAACATCAAATAATAGAGATATAGCACTGGCTAGGGCATGCCACCAGTAGAATGTTGTCATTTCAGAGAGCAACTCCCTCAACAATAAAATGAAATGCATTCGAATATGATGCCAGAGGCTCGAAAGATGAAGAAATAACATACCTTCTCCCGCGCTCAGCTTTGACTCCTTTTTTCCCACTCTCCAAATGAAATAAAAATGATGAGGTTGTTTCACTTTTTTTTTAAATGTATACCCCGAATCTATCAAATTTTTGATGGTCAATTAAACACCCATCAGAATACTGACATCATCAGGGCCTATTACAAAAAGAAACACTAAATTTGTAATAAAAAGTTACCCATCAGAAACTTCTGTCGAAATTTGGCCCCAAATGTAGTAGTGGCACCAAGATGGTGTGCAAAAAGGGGGTATAAGTGGCCACTTTTTTTCTTTTTTCTTTTCTAAATCAGGCAAACCTAAACTTTGAAGAGAAATTCAAGGGTCGTGCAATCAAAATTAGGAGTTGTGAAAAGAATAAGAATTGAAATAATTTGAATCTAGTTTCTAAACTACTAAAGTTTTTTTTTAAATGGATAGGAATAATAAGTTCATACCTATTGCGTGCACAAAAAATTGTTCTTGATTTTTTCAGTAAAACATAGCATAGTGTCTTATGTGCACTTCACAAAAGATATTGTTAGATTTAGTAATTTGCAAAACCATTTGGTAGAATGATAGGTAAGAGTGAGAGCTAGAAGTTGTGTATTTTTTTGTAAATTTATGTTGCATAATTTTTTATGATTTTTTGAAGTGGTCACATCCTAAAAATTAGGTGTTTGTTCATGTGTTGGGTATAACTTGCATCAAAATAATTAAAAATACAAATTTCTTTTTAAAAAAGTGTATAGAATCAAGTGTAGAACAATAATATGTATGATCAAGTTGATTCAAATTTATTAAGAAAATGGTAGATATATGTCTCTGGGAACTATGAAGACATTGGTAACTTGAAAATTAAAGTTTACTATGCTAATGTTGTCCAAAAATAGAAAAAAATATATGGTTAGAAAGTTGAAAAGATGTGTGAGATTACAGTGGTAATTTTACAGATGCCCACTTGATGATGTGTAAACCTGGTGAAGAGGAAGATGAGAAATCAATTTGGAAGAATAAAAGACATGTAAAGGGAGATAAATGGAGGGAAAAAAGGCTCCCAACCCTTAGGTTCATTGTAAAAACCTCTTACCTAACCATAACGCAATCAAGTTCCTAAATATTAAAAAACTCAATTGGGTTCTGTAAGAGAAAAATAAGCTTTACTAGTTAGATTCATAACCCATACAGGTTATGTAGAACTAAAAGAATGTGTTTTTAGTTCTACAAAATTGGTACATGTTTTGAAGAAATAAAAACATATACTTTTAGTTCTACATAACCCATAAGGGTTACGTATAACTAAAAGCATATGTTTTTAGTTCTACAAAACCCATGTGTTTTGAAGAAATAAAAACATATGCTTGTAAACTTGGCATACAAGTTACACATCTCTCTCTCTCTCTCTCTCTCTCTCTCTCTCTCTCTCTCTCTATATATATATATATATATATATATATGTATGTATATATATGTATGTATGTATGTATGTATGTATGTATATGTGTGTGTGTGGTGTGTGTATGTTTGTATATGCATGTCTCTCCATGTTCCCTCTCTCTCATTTTCCTTCCTTCATCACCATATATATATATATATATATATATATATATATATATATATATATATATATATATATATATATATATATATATATATATATATATATATATATATATATATATATATATATATATATATATATCTGTGTGTGTGTGTGTATTTATTTATATAGATATATGTATATATGTCTGTATATGCATGTCTCTCCATGTTCCCTCTCTCTCTCATTTTCCTTCCTTCATCACCATATCTATCTATTTTAATCCCTAATTATCCTCCTTCTCGAGCTCTATCTCATCTCTCTCCCCCTCTCTCATCTCTTTCTCTGCCTTGTGTATTTGTGCTCTCTCTCTCTCATCTAAGAAAAAATCATAAATGTTATTTAGAATATGTCTTAGGGAGAAGAAACATTTTTAGATAAGAAAAAGCATACAAGTTCTATAAAACTATGTGCATGGTGCGATGAAACAAAAGAACATATAGCTCTTCATAACTTGTATGTGTTATGAAGAACTAAAAAATTATTTTTAGTTCTTCAAGATGTGTACATGTTATGAGGAACTAAAAAGTAATTTAAGTTCTTCAAAACACGTATGTGTTATGAAGAACTAAAAAATACATTTAGTTCTTCAAAACACATATGTGTTATGACTTGAACTAAAAGTGTTTTTTAATTGAATAAATTAGGCTCAGTTTCCTCAAGCCGAGTGGTTTCAAATTTTGGGTTACGTGGTCGGGTTACATAAAATTTTATGTTTTTTTATCATGTGGCCACTTTTTTTACCATCAACTTGGTGCACTTTCCCTAGAATCTCTATTAACTCTAGATAAGTGTTTAACTGGCCCATGTCATCATCAAAGTTCACCTCACCACTGTCACATGCCAGATTTGCAAGTAGGTCGATCATCCTTTTTCCCTCTCTATATGCATGAGAAATAACAAAGGTATCAAATTTTTCAAGTAGTATCTAGTCTTGTTGCATGACATAAAATTTATCCTCCAGTTTGACACAATCCCTTCTAGCTTGTTTTAATGATTAACAAAGAAGGTCCCTCTACATGGAGATGTGAGATTCCCATATTCTTTGCAAGGAAAAGGCCATGTAACATAGAAAGAGCCTCAGCCATATTATTAGTTCCATGGTTTAATGGAATGGCTTTAGCAACTAGTAGCTCTCCACCCGAATCCCTAATGCAAATACCCGCTTCAGAGACTCCTGGATTGCATCTAGAGGAACCATTGAAATTTAGTTTCAAATACAATGAAGATGGAACCTATCATGTGAACTCACTTCTATTGATCTTCTCCTTAGAACTATGCATGAGGAAACCATTGAAAAGAAGAGAGATGTGGATCCATATTTTAAGGACTTGGTTTCCCAAAGAAGAAAAGGTAAATGTGCTTTTTTTGGTTGTACATGTGCCATTACTGGCTCAAAAAATGATTGTTCAATCTTAGCTTGCACATTCCGAATAGTATTTGACACCTTTCTAAATATACGCTTATTCCTTTTCCACCATAATGACCATATTACCACTACTAGAGCAATGACCCATATCCCTAAAAAAAAATGAATCCTTGTACAATAGTGGCCAAGTCTGACAAAGATCCCATACTATAAGTGGCAAAGGCATAGATAGATCAAGTTTTTTTAGTATAAATTTCCAACACTGTTGTACAAATGAGCATTGTAGAAAGAGATAAGTTGCTATCCTCTATAGTAGATTCACAAAGAACACAAGTAAGTTAATCAACAATATGTAATCTAGCCAATTTGTCACTAGTAAGAGCTCTCTTTTTTAGAACCAACCATTTGAAACTCCTAGCTTTTGAAGGGACCATACTACTTCAACAAAATAAGTAAGCTCTATGTGAGACATCTTGTGAACCACTTTTCTATATTCCTTCATATACTATTTTTACTGAATAATTGCCTATTTTGAATGGAGCCCAAACAATGATGTATATGATTTTATTAAAGAAAACCACTCTCCTTCAAGGTCCAACTCAACAACTTCTTTTGATCCATATTGATAATTGGATTAGAGACATCTTTCCATATTACCTTTCGAGTTGAAATTTCCACTTCATTAATATAATTAAATTAAAAAATATTTAAAATAGATATTTATTTGTAAATATAAATAAATCTAATAAACCTTAAAAATATATTATTCTTAGAAAAATAATTCTTATAATACCAAAGATTTTAATCTAATAAATAAATAATTTTTAAATATATTAAATGTAAAATATAAATTAAAACTTTATAAAAATTAAATTTATTTTAACATAATATTTAGAATATTTAAAAAATTAAAATAATCTTTCAATTATAAAAAAATGAAATAAAATAATATTTTTTAATGAGAAATGATAAAAACTTGTTTTTCCATTCGTGATTTTTTTTAAAAACATATTTTAAATGAAAATTTCCTTAAAACTTACCCAAATAAAAGATTGCTTAAATGAGAAAATAAAATTGTAACAACAAAAAGTTAATAATGATATTTTTTAAGTTTGCTTCATGTGAATAAAACATCACATGAAGTTGGTGAAGGGGAAAATAATTAAATATGTTAGTTTTTAAAGCTTGCAGATGTAAAATATCGAATTATATAATTGAGCATAAATGTTGTAAGATGATAATGATGTAGTGAATATAATAAGATGATAATGATAATGATGGAGTGAATAATATAGAATATAGATATGCTTTTAAAAAATAGATGATAAGGATTGAATATTTCATATATTTTTTCAATTTTTGTCTTAATAATATATTATTATAATAATAATTGAAGCAACTATAAGAGAATTTATTACATTTATTCTTATTAGATTATTGTGACTTCATAATTACAATACATATTTTAAATTATCAATACATTATTTCTTAAGAAAAACATCAAACTGAAAATTAGTTAGATGTATTTGAAAATTCTTTGAAAACATATAAAAATAAAATTATTTTAAAATTTCTAGTTATAGTATTTTTCAATATTTTAATCATACCATGTCTCTTGATTCAACAATGATTTATTATTTATTATTTAAATGAATTCAAATGTAAATCTTGATAAACTAGATAATATTTTTTAATATCCCGTAATTCTTTATTAAAGTGTAGCCAATATTTTGGGACCAAATTAAACAAATGAGCATCCACGTGGGTTTCATGAAATGCAAAAATTGACCAAGCTATAAAAGTGACTAACAACCATGTTTGAACTTATCATGAGTAAAGACAAGTCAATTGTAGAGTTAATAGCCGGTCTAGTTTTGGATATGTGTGTGTGTGTGTGTGTGTCTATACATACATACATACATACATACATACATACATACATACATACATATATATATATATATATATATATATATATATATATATATACATATATATATACATATACATACATACATACATATATATATATATATATATATATATATATATATATACACATATACATACATACATATATATACATATATGTATATGTATTATATTATATTTATATATATATACATTATATATATGTATATATACATAATACATACATACATATACATATATGTAT